>CM038604.1:6013028-6090008 GCA_021533255.1 Ceriops tagal
GGCCAACGGTGGGGCGAGAAATCCAGCTTGCTGCCGCTCCCTGGGGACTCTCATGGCTGCCAGCTCCATCACAATGCAGCTGACGGCAGGGTGAGACAGCCCGGCACTGCGGCCCTCCAAGGGACTTTTTGTTAGACTTTTCTAGAATTTCTCTTTTTGAAATTCTTATTTCTATAACGTAGGATCTTTTATTTATGCGAATACTAACACACAAAACATAATAAAATCAACATACTGTTGTCCATTATGCTGATATCCTATGGCGAAGATGAGAATTCTCTTCCGATTTGCTCTGAACGCTTTTCTGTTCTCCTACTCTTCCCTTTCTTTTCTTTCGTTTTCTCTCTGACAGTGGAGAGGAGGAAAGTCTGTAATGATAAAAGTTATCCCTCTTTTCCTGTAACCGTTACCTTAATAGGGAATTACTTCTCTTTTCTGTAACCGTTATCCTTAAATAGGGAATTACTCCTCTTTTTTATAACCGTTAACTTTCTTATAACTGTTATCTTTAAATAGGGAGAGTGCCTTTTATATTTGGTCATACTTTCAATAATAAGGGCCCCTCATGTTAATTAATTTAACAATCTCTCACTTGGCCCATGTTATGACTTGATGAAGCAATAACAAATAAGTGTGCACAATACTTAAAGATCATCAAACCATAATACTTGATTGAATTAAAATGATTGGATCATGGCAATCACATATCTTTTAGCGACATGATTCCTTCCATGTATCACATAATCATCATAATTCATAATAATCTAACCGAAGAACATTGAAACTTTAAATTGTCATTTCCAAATATGCTACCAGTTATCTCATAAACTATAATTGTATACAACTAAATAGAGATAACCAAGCACAAACAAAACCATAACCTTAATTGAATTCATGAGTGTCACAATGATATGAGCATCCTAAAATATTGACTTTCAAGAGAATGAGGACCTGTCCAAAATGCCCATCCATTCAACATGTCCAGTAAATGTTTTCAGTGGCAAATCTTTAGTTAACGGGTCCGCTATCATCAATTCAGTATTAATATACTCAATGGACACTCTATGGTTTTGCACTTCTTCCTTAATAGATAGGTATTTCAAATCCATATGTTTCGTACCTTTAGAATACCTATCATTTTTAGAGAAGAAAACAGCTGCGGAATTATCACAATAAATTCTTAACGGCTTTTCTATACTGTCAACCAAACCAAGCCTTAAGATAAAATTCCGCAACCACAATGCATGAACAGTAGCCTCAAAGCATGCTACAAATTCAGCCTCTATAATGGAAATAGCAATGATAGACTGCTTCTCACTTTTCCATGAAACTGCTCCTCCATCTAGCAGAAACATGTAACCAAATGTAGATTTTCTCAAGTCTACACATCCAACATAATCTGAATCCGAGTAGCCTACTACTTCAAGATGACTTGATCTTTTATAAGTAAGCATATAATTCTTAGTGCCTTGTAAGTACCTAAGTACTTTCTTTCTAACTTTCTAATGATTTATTCTAGGATTACTTTGATATCGGCCTAACATTCCAATAGCGAAACTAATGTCTGGCCGAGTGCATGTTTGAGCATACATCAAGCTTCCAACCAGTGATGCATAAGGAATGGATTCCACTATTTTTCGTTCCAAATCATTCTTTGGACATTGCAATTCACCGAACTTCTCTCCTTTCTGAATTGGAACTATTCCTATAGAGCAATTTTGCATTCTAAATCTCTCTAATACTTTATTGGTATAGCCTTTCTGAGACAATCATAACAATCCTTGCAATCTATCACAGAATATCTCTATTCCTATCACATAGGATGCCTTATTCATATCTTTCATTTCAAAAGTTTCAGAGAGAAATTCCTTGACATCATGTAACAAACCTATGTCATTAGCAGCCAAAAGAATGTCATCGACATATAAGACCAATATAATGAACTTGCTCCCACTGACCTTCATATAGATACACCAATCAACGGTGTTCTCTACAAAACCATATGACGTAATGGTATTATTGAACTTAATATACCATTGTCGGGAGGCTTGTTTCAGTTCATATATCGATTTCTTTAATTTACACACCAAATTTTCTTGCCTTGTGGTTATGAAACCTTCATGTTGGTCCATATACACTTCCTCATCTAAGTCACCATTTAAAAAGGTGGTCTTTACATCCATTTGGTGGAGCTATAGGTCATTGTGACCCACCAAAGCTATAATAATTCTTAAGGAGTCTTTTTTAGAAACTGGAGAGAAAGTCTCCTTATAGTCAACACCATCCCTTTGAGTGAAACCTTTGGCAACAAGTCTGGCCTTATACCTTTCAATGTTACCTTTTGAGTTTCGCTTGGTATTGAAGACCCACTTACAGCCAACTCATTTTGATCCTTCAAGCAACTCTACTAGTTCCTAGACTTGATTTACATCCATCGATTTCATCTCTTCCTTCATGGCATTGAACCACTTTTCAGAATCATTACAATCCATGGCCTCTGTTTAAATGAGACTGGATCTTTATCAATGCTCAATTCCGATTCATGCTCAAGTGAGTAAACCACATAATCATTCGATACAGCTGGCCTTTTCTGTCTTGTAGACCTCCGTAATGCCATTTCTTGTGGTATCACTTGTTCATTTGTAAATTGCACATTGTCACTTGGTTCATCTCTTATATGTTCACTTTGCGTGTTTCGAGTATCAATTTGTTGTCCTTGCATGTCACGTGATTGTGATGCAACAAAAAGAACAACAACTTGAGTAGAAACACTAGGTGTGGGGATCCCAACTTGAGTAGGAGTACTCATTGTAGATCTTTCATTTTGTAATTCTCTAATATCCACCTTTTGTGATTCCCCACGCCCACTGAACTGACCATTTTCAATGAACCAAGCATTACCAGACTCAACTATTCTAGTACTATGGTTAAGGCAATAGAACTTAAACCCTTGGACTTTTCAGGATAGCCAATAAAGTGACCACTAATGGTTCTTGCATCAAGCTTTCCTTTATGTGGATTATATATCCTTACTTCTGTTGAACAACCCCAAACATGAAGGTGTCTCAAACTGGGCTTCCTACCTGTCCATAACTTGTAAGGAGTTTTAGGGATAGCCTTACTAGGAACCCTGTTCAGCAGATATGCAGCAGTTCTTAACACATCATCCACAAGGATAAAGGTACAGTACTGTAACTCAACATGCTCCAGACCATATCCATAAGTGTGCGATTCCGCCTTTCCGCTACACCATTCTATTGTGGTGTACTAGGCATTGTATACTGTGCACATATGCCTCGACTTTCAAGAAGTTTTGCAAATGGACCAAAACATTGTCCACTTTCGTTGAATTTTTCAAAATATTCACCACCCCTATCTGACTTAATCACTTTTACTTTTCTATCTAACTGCCTTTCCACTTCATTAATAAACACCTCCAGAGTGTTTACTAACTGGGACCTTTCATGCAGTAGATATAAGTAACAATACCGTGAGTAGTCATCTATAAACGTGATGAAATATTTCTCACTACCCCATATTGGGATGTCAAAGGGGCCACAAATATCAGTGTGTATCAATTCTAAAGGCTCATTACTTCTCATGGTTGGGTTCTTTGATGTATGTCTTGTTTGTTTTCCTTTTATACAGTCAACACATACATCCCAATCAGTAAAATCCAATTAAGGCAGGACATGACCTTTTACCAACCTCAATATCCTTTCTTTGGATATATGACCCAATCTTTGATGCCATAAGAAAGTAGAACTATCATTATGCACATTACGTTTGTTACCTATACTATGCTCAACAAGAAATAGGGAATCAACATACATAGCATCGAGATTAAAACGGTACAAATCATCAATCAAAGTACCACATCCATAATAGTACGAATGTCTATACAATGAAAATGGACCGTTTCCAATCTTAAAGTTAAATCCTACTTCATCCAACTTTGCAACAGAAACTAAATTCCTAGCATATTCAGGAACATAGAGACACTTTTTGAGATCCAGGTGACACCTAGTATCCAAGATCAATCTGTATGTCCTAATTCCTTTTATTCGTGTCTTTATTCTGTTTCCCATATAAAGGAACTTCTTAGTTCCTGTTATGGGCTGGATTGAAAGGAAGCCCTGTATAATATGTGACACATGAATAGGAGCTCCAGAGTCTAACCAAGTATTATTTGGTACTTCAATTATATTTGATTTAAAACATACTGATATACAGTACATACCTTTCTTTTCGAACCAAGCCTTTCTTTTTGGGCAATCTTTCTTGAAGTGACCCATCTTTTTGCAGAAGAAGCATTTCTGATCCTTTTGGATCTGACCTCCAATGACTTTCATAGAGGCCTTATCCTTCTTCTTACTCTTCTTATATGGTTTAGACTTGCTACTACTAACATCATTACGAACAGGAAGATGAATGGAGTGATCCTTCATTTTCTTTAATCTCTCTTCTTCCTGAACTAACATGGCCTTAATTTCTTGAAAGTTCCATTTTTCTTTAATAGTGTTATAATTCACTTGGAACTGGCCAAATACAGGAGGGAGTGAGTTGATGATGAATTGAACCAAAAAGGATTCACTCACATCCATGCCCATTGTTTTCAACTTTGCTGCTAGACTAGCCATACTAGTCACATGATCATGAATAGGCTATGACCAATCAATTTTCTTGGTTGTCAGCTCACTCATTAGGCTTCCTATAATGGAGTTATCAGCTATATCTGATTAAGAGTATTCCTTAATTCTCATCATAAATTCCTTAGCATTTTCTGTCTTAGGCATCGATGGCTTGACATTTTCAGCTATCATCATTCGCATCAAATTCAAACTCAACCTATTAGACCGTACCCAAGCCTCATAAAGAGACTTATCAGATTCTGTACTGGTCTTGGTAATGGCTGTAGGCTTTTCATCCGAAATGACTGCTAAGTCTAAGCCCAAAACACCTAAATGAAACTGAATATGCTCATACCATTCTGCATAGTTCAGCCCATTGAATTTGATTATTGCATTGCCTAAGGCGAATATATTATTGGAAGCTGCAAACATGATCCAAATTTACACTTTAATGCTTTAAGTAAACTCAAATGGATTCAGATACATATACTACAAACTTTGATTATATATTTAAGTTCACCTTTGGGTGATCCTCAAATACATAACTTTAATCAATAATGATGCTAATTTAGATATACTTTGATAGATCAATCAATCATACTAGAGTTAACATGAATGTTATCTTTGGATATGCAATCACGTTTACCCAGTATATCAATTAATCCCCTTTAGTGTCATTAATTACAAGCAATGATCCATCTTTGGATGATCTCCTAGCTTCATAATTAATAACCACAATTGTTCATTTCAATCTGTACAACATTTCATTAACATCCAATGAAATGAATAGTTGAAATTCACAATCAACTGTTCAAATCCTTTCAAGCCAGGCCACTTTGGTGACTAACAAGTTTTCAATATTTGATTCATGTTGATGTGATCTCAATAAACCTTTAAAATCTTCAATTATGAAGATCATTCAATTTAACAAAATATCAATAAGCTATCATGATATTTAAATTTTCCATTCTGTGGGAGTCCAGGCCAGCGGCACACTATTCTAGTAGCCGGCATACACTCCATGCCAAGAACCGCCTGTGGCACAGGGTCCAGTGGCCGGCGTACACTCCACGCCGACAAGCCCGGTGGTGCAGAGTACAGTGACAGGCGCACACCCAACATTGGCAAGCCCCGCGTCGTAGAGTCCCCAGACCCACACTCGATCTGAGTCACCGGCCATACCCGGAAACGGGCGCTTGTCGAGAAACCTTCCTCCACTGGTTCAGATCCCGGCATACCCAGAAGCACAGCACCCTTCCGCTAGTGACTCAAGTTCTGTCGTACCCACCAGAGCAATTCGGGTCCCTGGCGACACTTGGAATTGCGATTTCCCTGGGAGGCCATTCTGCCATACCCACCAGACCGATTTGGGTCCCCAGTGACACCCGGAACTGCAATCTCCCTGAAAGTCCGTTCTGCCATACCCAGATCAATTTGGGTCTCTGGCCATACTCAGAAGCACAACCTTCACCGAAAGGCTGTTTCGTCATACCCAGATCGATTCGGGTCTCTGGTCGTATAGAGTCCCCAAGGTCGGCATTTTCCCTTTCAACGCCGGCCGTTTTCCTTTATGCGCCCCGCTATCGTTTCAGTGCAAATAATAGAAAGAGAAAAAACAAATTGTAGTATTCGCAGACCCGCTTTAATACCAATTGTTGGACTTTTCTAGAATTTCTCTTTATGAAATTCTTATTTCTATAATGCAGAATCTTTTTTTTACGCGAATACTAACACGTAAAACGTAATAAAATCAATATACCATTGTCCATTATGCTGATATCCTGTGGCGAAGATGAGAATCCTCTTCCGATTTGTTCCTGAACGCTTTTCTCTTTTCTCCTACTCTTTCCTTTCTTTTCTTTCATTTTCTCTCTGATGGTGGAGAGGAGGAAAGTTCGTAATGATAAAAGTTATTCCTCTTTTCTTGTAACCGTTACCTTAATAGGGAGTTACTTCTCTTTTCTGTAATCGTTATTCTTAAATAAGGAGTTACTCTTCTTTTCTGTAACTATTACCTTTATTGTTATTTCTTATCTTTTCCTATAACTGTTATCTTTAAATAGGAAGAGTGGAGGGATTTTAAATCTGATGACCCAAATTACTGTTATGCCTAACCGACCATCATATTAGGCTTTTTATATTTGATCATACTTTAAATAACAAAGATCACTCATGTTAATTAATTTAACACTTTGGTGGCAGCCCGCTCGGTTGCGGGGCAGCACACATGCAGCGCCCCCAACAGGCCGACAGTGTGGCGAGCCATCTCTCGCACTGCCACCAACCAAGGGACTCTAGTAGCGGCCAGCACAATTGTGACACAGCGCGGAGGCCGTGCCCACAATTGGCCAACAGCGGGGCAAGACTGCCCATGCGCTGCCACCTGACGAGGCATCTCGTGGGTGCCAGCTCCATTGCGATGCGGCTGATGGCAGTGCAGGACAGCCAGCGTGTGGCCGCCTGCCGGGTGAGTCCAGCGAGGGCCTGCGCCATTGCATTGCAGCACTCACGCAGAGCCCCCGACAGGCTGACGGCTGGGCGAGACGGCCTGCACACTGCCACCGGCCAAGGGACTCCCATGGTTACCAGCTCTACTGTGATGTGGCTGACGGCAGGGCGAGGCAGCCCATTCGCTGCTGCCCGCCAAGGGGCTCTAGTGGCGGCCAGCTCTGCAGCGTTGCAACGCACACGCAGCGCCCCCGACAGCTCCATGGCTAGGCGAGGCAGCCCTTGCGCAGCCATCCGTTGAGGGACTCTAGTTGCGACCAGCACAATTGTGACATGGCACGCATGCTGTGCCCTCAACGGGTCAACAGCACGGTGAGACTGCCCGCGCGCTGCTGCCCGATGAGGCAGCTTGTGGCTACCAGCTCCACTGCGATGCGGCCGACGGCTGCACAAGACAGCCTGCGTGCTACCGCCTACCGAGGGAGTCCAGCGGCAGCCAGCGCCATTGGACTGTAGCACGCATGCAGAGCCCCTGACAGGCTGAAGGCGGGGCGAGACAGCCCATCCACCGTTTCGATGTGGCCGACAGTGGGTCGAGGCAGCTCGTCCCCTGGTGCCTGCTGAGGGGCTCTACTTGTGGTGGGCTTGGCAGTGTTGCGACACGCACGGAAAACACCCGACGGGCCCATGGCAGGGTGATGCAGCCTGCGCGCGGCCATCCTTCGAGGGACTCCAGTTGCGGCCAGCTCAGCTGTGTTGCAGCATGCATGCAGTGCCACTGAAAGGCCCATGGCAAGGTGATGCAGCCCACGCACGGCTGTCCGTCGAGGGACTCCAGGTGTGACCAGCTTGGCTGCGTAGCGGCACGCATGCAGCACGAACGCAGCGACCCCAACGTGCCGACGACGGCACGAGACAGCCCAAGTACTGCCACCCGCCAAGGCACGAGGGACTCTTGCAGCAGCCAGCGCCATTGCACTGCGAAAGACACAACCCGTGCACTGGCGCCTGCAGAGGAACTCCATCGGCGGGCAGTGCCACTGCACTGGGGCACGCACACAACGCCACGGACGGGACGATGGCAGGTTGAAACAGACCGCGTGGTGCCACCATCCGAGGGACTCTTGCAGCGGCCAGTGCCATTGCACTGCGGCACATATTAACGTGTATATTTGGTAGGTGTATATTTAGTATTAGTGTGTATATTTGGTAGCTGAAGTTTGTATCTATTAGTATATATCTATATTTGGTAGTTGCACATAATTAGGTAAATCGGGAATGAAGTTATGGGAGTCTAGGTGCACATTGTACTTGTATAAATATAGTATTGTAATAAGAAAATCACAAAACTTTTTCCAATTCTTCTGGTTTAACATGGTATGAGAGCTAGTTGCTCTGAAACAATACCAAACCCCTAAATTATAAATCTTAGGATGATGGCAGATCAAAAAGTTTCAAGCTCGAAGATCAATTCGTCGTTCTTATTGAGCGCGAATGACAACCTAGGCAATTTAATTACGCAGATACAATTTAAAGGACCAAATTACGAAGAATGGGCTAAGGCCATGAGGATTTTGTTAAGAGCAAAGAAGAAACAAAGTTTCATTGATGGCACCATTAAGGAGCTGAACCAGAACTCAGATGAAATTGATGATTGGTGGACAGTAAACTCCATGATTGTGTCATGGATCTTTAACACCATCGAACCAGGCTTGCATTCCACGATCTCATACAAGGAAACGGCAAGGGAATTATGGGATGATATCCAGCAGCAATTCTCTGTTCATAATGGCGCGCGAGTTCATCAATTGAAAACGGAGGTTGCAAATTGCAAACAACACAGGGATTCAATCATGGCTTATTATGGTCGACTTAAGAAACTGTGGGATGATTTGAATGATTATGATCCTCTGCCTACTTGTTCTTGTAATGGATGCAAGTGTAACTTCATTACACGGCTTCAACAGCGTCAAGAGGATGAGCGGGTGCATCAATTCCTCATGGGGCTTGATGAATCATCTTATAGTAATGTCCGTTCCAATATCATCGCTTCAGACCCTCTTCCAAACCTTCATAGGGTTTATTCTCAAGTTACGGAGCAAGAACAAGTGCAGGTAATGACTCGAGCAGCTCCCATTCGGTTTGATCCGGTGAGCTTTGCCATGAAAACAGTCAACCCAGGTCCTCGGAATTCAGGGGGGGACCGAAAAGACAATGGAGTAGTTTGCTCTCGCTGCCAGAAACCACGACATAGCATAGACACATGCTTTCGTCTACATGGCTATCCTGACTGGTGGCCAGGAAATTCGACTCAAGGAAGAGGTAGGGGACGTGGTAACCAGGGGCGTGGTCGTGGTGGAGTAGCACTGGCTAATGTTGCACAAGGGGCAGTAGGGGCGGCTGCTAATGTTCCACATGGAAGACCACTTGATGATTCTGATAAAGCTAGGTTGGAGACCTTGAGCAAAGATGATTGGGAGACTTTGAAGTCTCTCTCGAACACTCACACGAATAATACATTCATTGCTCAGCCAAGGCTTAATGGTAGGGCATATTTACAATGGTTGTTCGACACAGGTACTTCGCATCATATGACGGGCGAGGAAACTGCATTTGTAGAGCTTCAAGGAATACCTCCTTGTCCTGTGAAAATGCCAAATGGTGAATACGTTATAGAAATAGGAGAAGGAACAATTCTTGTAGGAAAAATATTTCTCAAGGGTGTTTTATATGTCCTTGAAATGTGATGCAATTTGATATCTGTTTCAAAATTAGCCCGAGACAAAGTTCATATTTTGAAATTCACTGATCGGTTATGTGTTGTTCAAGACTGTACTTCGAGGATGATGATTGGAGTGGGTGAAGAGCTTGAGGGGCTGTATGTCGCACGAAGGGAGCTTCTGGTTAGTGCTCATGGAGCCGTTGCAGTCAAGAATATGGGTTTATGGCATAAAAGGTTGGGACATCCCTCTATGCGAGTCATAGAAAAGCTCCCTACAATAGAAGGTAGCATTGAGATAAATAAAGAGATTCATGAACCTTGTGATGTTTGTTTCTGGGCAAAACAAACCTGTATTCCTTTTTCTGTTAGCGACAATAAAGCTGGTGATATCTTTGAATTAATTCATTGTGATTTGTGGGGAGCTTATCGAGAGGCTAGTTTTTGTGGTGCTACTTATTTTCTGACTATTGTTGATGATTGTTCTCGTGGTGTATGGGTTTATTTGTTAAAAGGGAAACATGAGGTCCCATGTGTATTTAAGAATTTTTTGGCTATGACCGAGAGACAATTCAATAAATAAGTCAAAATTATACGTAGTGACAATGATACAGAATTTACTTGTTTAGGTGATTATTTTAAGGAATGTGGCATTATTCATCAAACTTCCATGGTTGGGACACCTCAACAAAATGGAAGAGTTGAGAGGAAACATCGACACATTTTGAATGTTGGTAGGGCGTTTCATTTTCAGGCTAACTTATCTATTCAATTTTGGGGAGAATGCATTCTCATTGCAGGATATTTAATTAATCATACTCCATCATTGATTTTGGGTGGAAAAACTCCATATGAAATTTTTTTTGGAAGCCCTCCATCTATTTCTCATCTTAGAGTATTTGGTTGCCTATGCTATGCTAAGAACATTAATCGGGAAAAGGATAAGTTTGCAAGTCGAAGTCATAAGTGCATATTCATGGGTTATCCTTATGGTAGAAAGGGGTGGAGGGTGTATGATCTAAATAGGAAGGTTTGCTTTGAAAGTCGAGATGTTGAGTTTGTTGAGCACGTGTTTCCTTTTGCCTATACGGACTCTGCCATGTCAGTAGCTCCAGATTCCCTGCCTACTATCATTGAGCCTACTATATTGGAAGACGTGCCTAAGATTGAGGCACCTCCGCCAGCGTCTAAATATAACGGACAGTCCGTGGAAGAGGGTGTGACAGTAGATGGGGTCATACCAGTACTTAAAGCTGTAGAGGTTACGAGTGCAACGGATGATCTTGGTTGCGGCAAACGAGCGCGATAGCCTTAAGTTCGTTTGCATGATTATGTGTTACATACAGTTGCCCTCAGTCCCTCGAGCTCTCCTTCCTCTTCCTTGGCATCCTCAGGTACACCATACCTCATCACAAACTATGTGAATTGTGCTAAATTTTTCTTGTCGCATCGTTGATTTGTGGCTGCAGTAACTACAGGGATTGAACCAACCAGTTTTAAAGAGGCCATGCAACATTCATGTTGCCGTGAGGCAATAAAAAAGGAGGTTGAGGTACTAGAGGATAATGGGACATGGACAGTTGCTACTTTGCCTAAGGGAAAGAAGGCTCTTGGTAGTAAATGGGTCTACAAAATCAAGTATCATGCAGACGGAACAATCGAGCGATACAAGGCACGCTTGGTCGTTTTCGGGAATCACCAAATCGAGGGTCTTGATTATAATGAGACGTTCGCGCCTACTGCAAAGATGGTCACGGTACGTACCTTCTTAGCAGTAGCAGCGATCCGTGGGTGGGAATTGCATCAGATGGATGTGCACAATGCATTTTTGCATGGCGATCTTGAGGAGGAAGTTTATATGCGTTTTCCACCAGGCTTTATGACACCCGGAGCAGATAAAGTGTGTTGTCTGCGCAAGTCTTTCTACAGGCTGCGACAGGCACCGTGGTGTTGGTTTGCCAAACTTGCTGCGGCTCTGGTTCAATATGGATTTCAGCAATCTGGCTCAGACAATTCTTTGTTCACGTTTCGGCGTGGCAAAGTTCAGTTGACCATTTTGGTCTATGTGGATGATCTGGTGATAGGTGGAACTGATAGTGATGTCATTCATGCGTTTAAAACTTACTTGAATGCTTGTTTCCACATGAAAGACCTTGGCAAATTGAAGTACTTCCTCGGTCTTGAAGTAGCGCAATATTCGACTAGGATTTTTCTTTGTCAAAGAAAGTATGCTCTCGATATTATTTTTGAGACCGGTTTGTTAGGTGCTAAACCTGCCGGCACACCAATGGAGCAAAATCATCACCTCGCTTTGGCTAAGGATGCGACTCTTCTTGATCCTATGTCTTATCGGCGTCTTATTGGTTGTCTTATCTACCTGACGATTACTCGACCTGAATTGTCTTATTGTGTACATATCTTGGCACAATTTATGCAGGAGCCACGACACAGTCATTGGGAGGTGGCCCTTCAGGTTGTTCGTTTCTTAAAACTTCATCCTGGGCAAGGTCTTTTGCTCCGCTCTGATTCCTCTCTTCATCTTACGGCTTATTGTAATGCGAATTGGGCGAGTTGCCCCTTGACTTGACGTTCTTTGACGGCATATTTTGTCTTTCTTGGGGATTCTCCAATTTCCTAGAAAACGAAAAAACAACATACTGTATCTCGATCTTCAGCTGAGGCAGAATATCGATCTTTGGCCTCTACGACTTGTGAATTGAAATGGCTCAAGGGTTTGTTAGTTTCTCTTGGCATCCCTCACTCATCTCCTATGCAGATTTATTGTGATAGCCAGTCAGCTCTTCACCTTGCTCACAACCCTGTGTTTCATGAACGCACCAAGCACATCGAGGTTGATTGTCACTTTGTTCGTGATGAGATTCGTCGTGGTATCATTCTTCCTCAATCTATATCCTTGTCTCACCAACTAGCTGATATCCTTACCAAGGTTCTTGGCAAACGTTCGTTTAATGTCATTCTTTGCAAGTTGGGCATTTCCGATCTTCATGCTCTAACTTGAGGGGGGGTATTAGCGTGTATATTTGGTAGGTGTATATTTAGTATTAGTGTGTATATTTGGTGGCTGAAATTTCGGCTGATTGTATCTATTAGTATATATCTATATTTGGTAGTTGCACATAATTAGGTAAATTGGGAATGAAGTTATGGGAGTCTGGGTGCACATTGTACTTGTATAAATATAGCAAATTGCAATGAGAAAATCACGAAACTTTTCCCAATTCTTCTGGTTTAACAGCACGCATTCAGCGCCCCTGCCTGGCCGACGGTAGAGTGAGACATCCCACTTGCTGCCACCTGCTGGGGTACTCTCGTGGCTGTCAGCTCCATTGTGATGCAGCTGACAGTGGGGTGAGCAGCCTGTGCTCTGCCACCTGTTGAGGGAATCTGGTGGCAGCCTGCTTGGCTGCGGGGCCACCCGCACACAACTCTCCCGATGGGACGACGGTGGGGCAAGCCATCCTGTGCACCGCCGCCAGCTAAGGGACTCTAGCAGCGGCTGGAACAATTGCGACACGGCACGCACGTCGTGCCCCCAACAAGCTAGCACTAGGGTGAGACTGCCTGCGCGCTTTCGCCCAACGAGGCAGTCTGGCGGCTGCCAGCTCCATTGTGATGTAGCTAACGACTGCACGAAACAGCGAGCGCGCTGGCGCCCACCAAGGGAGTCCAGTGGCAGCCTGAGCCATTGCACTGCGACACGCAGAACCCCAACGGGCCAACGGCGGGGCTAGACAGGAATTGGCCTTCTTCGCGGCACTAGCAATACACTTGGTTCGAATACTACTTAGACTTTTTCAAAAACTAAAATATTACTAGCAGAAGAAGATAGCAAAGATGCATATAAAGTAGATAAATAATATAGATTACTTAAAGAATACTATATCGCTTTAAGAATATAAATACACTATTATTTTGGTTATTTACAAATGAAGTCCCTAGACTATATATCGTCATTTATTTCCTCAATGGATAGTTAAGATCTATTTGATCAAATGGTCACTATTCTCTTTTTAGAGTATTTTATACAACTTTACGTCTTATAAAAAAATAAGGGAGTTATCTATAAGATTTTAGAAACTTCCACCAAATTCTAAAATTATGGAGAGATCTCTAGAATAAGCCTTTTTAGTTGCTCAATTTGGGTAGAATCCGCGGCGCGTGACTTTCTCCTCCACTCAATCTGGCAATGCCCTTGTTGCATCCCTCTTGTATGCCTTGATCACATCCATGTTGTTCCATAAAGTTAGCTCGTGCTCCCAACTTATCTCACTATCAAGCATCTCCTTCCATTTAACAAAGTACTCGACATAACTCGGATGGATGCCTTTCCTTAGAATGACACGATATGCCAATCTCTTCTACGTCATGATCTAGCATAGTTGTTATGGTTGTAGGAGATCTTTTTGATTTGCCCCTAAATCAGCTCCTCTTTATCAGAATGGTAAGGCTTTAACAAGCTTACGTGGAATACTAGATGTATCTCGAAGTGTGATAATAAAGCTAATCGGTAGACTAGCTTGCCAATCCTCTTCTCCACTCGGAAAGGTCCCTCGTAATGCCTTACTAGGCCCTTATGTACCTTAGTAAACCTTTGGCTTTGATGGGGAAAAAGCTTTACCATCACTAAATCTCCTTCCTCAAACTCCAAGTACGTCCTTTTGGCATCGACCCATTTCTTCATTTGCATAGTAGCCTTAGCCAAGTGTGTCGGGATAATCAGGAATTTCTAGTAACACTTTAGAGAATTCCTTCACATACTCTCATATGCTTCCCTTTTGTTGAAGATGCCTTAGCTTTGCTTTTACCTCTTCCTCGATATTCTCTAGATAGAATTGCCACTTCAGTTCCTTCTTGAACTCCTCCCATGTGTTAATGATGCAAGTACCCCTTTTGATATCACTGTACCTCTTTCTCCACCATACCATTGCGGTATCTATGAGGTATAAAGCAACACTATCAATCTTCTTGGCATCCTCCGTGACACCAAGTGCCTTGAAGTATTGCTCCAAGCTCCATAGAAAATTATCAACCTCCTTGACATTCCTCGACCCATTATATGTTTTGAGTTTTAGAACATCCACCTTTGAAGAAGCAGCAACTACCATTGGCAAGGCAATAATTTCACCTTGAGCAACTATCTTTTTGTAAAGGACTATCTCATCCTTGGTCTCCTTCAACTCATTGGAGACTCTTTCAAGCTCTTCCTTCAACAAAACAACCTCACAATGGAGGGTCTCTTCCAAGGTCTTCACTTGGTCTAGAGACCTTGATAAGGCTTGGTTCAAGGCACCTATGTCTCCTCACGAAACTCTTCACTCTCCTTCTCGAGCTCATCGATGCGTTAGTCTACCACCTCAAACTTCTCTTGCCCATCAGCCATGGTAAGATCAATTTTTACGAGCCTTGTATTAGTGTCTTCCAAGACATCCTTCAACCTTGATCTCCTTCTCTTTGGTTGCTTCTTAACTTTCTCAACCATATTGGTAATCTCATTGTGTGGGCCAGACATCCTTACCAAACAAAGTGTGCTTGGTACGTGTAGAAACCGTGCTCTGATACCACTTGTCACGGACTTGGTTGTCTTCAACCAACGACCTGTGCGACACTAGCAATTCACTTGACTCAAATGCTAGTCAGCCTTCTCCAAAAGCTCAAATGTTGCTAACTGAAGATAGCAAAGATGCACACAAAGTAAACAAGTGATATGGAAAACTTACAGAATACTATATTATTTAAAGAATGTAAATATACTATTACGTTGGTGATTTACAAATAAGGTCCCTAAGGCTATATATAGTCATCCACCTCTTCAATGGATGACTAGGATCTATTTGATCTAACGTCACTATTCTCTTTCCAGAGTATTTTACATAACTCTATGTGTTACAAGAAGATAAGGGAGTTATCTACAAGATTCTAAAAGCTTCCATCTAGTTCTAGAATTATAGAGAGATCTCTAGAATAAGTCTCTTTAGTTGCTCAATTTAAGCAGAATCACATGGCACGTGACAGCAAGCACTGGTTAAGGGACTCTTGCAGCTGCCAACTCTATTGCAATATGGCCGATGGTGGGGCAAGGTAACTTGTCCATCGCTGCCTAGCAAGGGGCTCTAGTTTTGGCTGGCTCAGTAGTGTTGGAACATGCACACAGTGCCTGTGACAGGCCCACGGCAGGGTGAGGTAGCCTACACGCGGCCATCCGTTGAGGGACTCCAATTGTGGCTAATTTGGTTGTGTTGCAGCATGCACCTAGCATCCCCAATGGGCCCACGGCGAGGAGATGCAGCTTGTGCACAGCCGTTTGTCGAGGGGCTCAAGTTACGGCTAGCTCCGCTGCATTGTGGCATGCATGTAGTGCCCTCAATGAGTTGATAGTGGCACGAGACAGCCCTAGTGCTTCGTCCTGCCAAGGTAGTCTTACGGCTGCTAGCTCCATTGTGATACATCTGATGGCAAGGCGAGTCTGCCTACGTCAAAAAGGAACTGGTGACACTTTCACACGAAAGTAGTGGATCTCTTCATTCATAAAATTCAATATTCTAAATGAATTAAAATTATTGAAGAAGTCAGCATTTTAAACTATAATTAATAATATTTGAAGAGGAATGCCATATAATAATGACATTATTTAGTCTTTCTATGAATATTGCAAATCTCATTCTATACCACAATAAATTGTCCGCTGTAAGTGACCTTATTATTCACACCAAAGGAAAAATTGAAAATCTCGTACTAAAAGTAGAACTTTGGCACCTCAATTTGTTAACAAACCAATTTGTACAAGGAGCAGAGTCAGAGTCCAAACATATAACAATAAATGTATAGCCCACGCTCCATAAGTGCATGACAAGAATAAAAAAAAATATATCCAGAAAAAAAATAAAGGTAAGGTAATTCGCTAAATCTAAAGTATCAAAGATATTTGTCTGATAGGAAAAATCTACAAACTTTAACTGATTTCAAATGCAAGCAATTAACCAACATCAGATCATATGTAGGACCTATGCATTTTTTGATGAAGAATGTTAAGTGTATGCTGCAGTTAAAGATTAGAGGCCTAAAAGTTGAGCAATCAAATACCTACAACTTGCTATAGACAAACCAAAATGGCAATAGTAGTCAAATACTTACAACTTGCTGTAGACAAACCAAAATGGCAATAGTAGAATTAAAAATAGGACCTGTAGACATGCAATATCCCCTTAGGAATAGTATCATATCAAATAATAGAAAAAGTTTGAAGTGTTAGCAAGTGGCAAATGATTAGACACTCTTTGACACTGGGTAAAGCATCTTCAATTTGAATTTTTTGAAAAATTACTACACCTAAAATCTTAAACAATTACTCTATAGATGTAAATTCAACATTTATATCCTAAGATATCCACAAATACTCTTAGGCCCTATTGCAAAAACTAAAAATTTGATAAAATGGATGAAAAAGTGAGCCAAATAGCAATTGAGATTCCTAAAGAAAAACCACTTTGTGGTTGTAAGCCAAAGCAACGATGCTTATCAAGAACTCTAAAGATTAAATGTTAACGATTATTACACAATTTAAAGAAAAAAAGATGAAATAACTAATCTATAACTTTAATGTCAAATTTTTCATCTCACGTAAAGCTAACATTGTAAATTAAGTGCATGGAGGTGAAAGTTTTTTAAGGATCAAACAAAACATATTTCAAAAAACTAAATTAATAACTAAAAAAAAGTGTATCTCATGCAACACATAGATTAATATGGCAACAACTAAACCCAATTCTGTGAAAACCAAAAATTGAGGATAAAGCTATTGATAATTTTATAGCTAATGTTATTAATGGCAAGAAGTTTAAGAGTTACCTGCACATATGATAAAATTATTGCTATCCCCAGCAATGCAACGAGATTGGCAAGCAAAATGTTGTGAACAATGGGAAAAGAATCATTAATTGCATAGAGATTGGAAGATAACCTATGGAGAAAGATATGTTATTTTTGCTAGTATAAACAAACATCATTAACATTATTGATAGGAAATCATTTCTTTCTAACGTGTTGAGTATTTTTCCACCGGGTATTTGATCAAACAATTGTATAGGTGCATTAATAAGCTTATTAAGTAATTCATTGTGCACCTGAATTGTAGCACCTAAAACACCAAATGCAAATGAAAATGCCCTTACTAAGGTACAAAAGGGACTTTATGATGCAAAAGAAGCAGAGTACAACCTGTAACATCAATTACCAAGTCAATAACAATGATACAAGATCCTAACAAGATGTTCCCATGCCTTTGTATCTTCAAACCCAGTAAAAGAATAAAAGAACCATCTGAATAAGAAAGTATAGGAGTGTTGTACTGTACCCTTGTTAACCCAATGAACAAATAAAAGCTAACTACATTATTCAAAAACTTTTTGCAACATAAATTTGCCTAAAGAAAAAAATAATAATAAATACAACAGTATAACATTTCCCCGATTTTATGAGCAATATTGGCATAAGTTAGATAACATAAGAGATACAAATGGCAAAAATTGCCTCTACAATATTAGTGATGTTCATATAATTTTATCTACTGAACTGCACTTAATGTATCATACCATCTTCTAAAAATCTAATAATTAGATGGAGTTATTTTATATTAGTGTCAATAGCAAAAGGAAGTCGTGTGACAGGCAGGTTGATGAGTTTTGGATTGAGTTTGAGAAATAGGGGAACCATAAAAGGAATCGGTACAGTTGCCAACATTTTTGTTCTGACAGCTTGGTTTGGTTTAGTTTTGTGAAGAAAATTGATTGCCTGATATAGGATGTGATAAAGAAATAGAGGAAGATTGGGTGAGAAGGAAAGAAAGGGGAGAACACTTAATGGAATCCAACCGTGAATATTTTAATGATAAGGAAGGCCAATATTGACCAATTTTTAAATCAACTGTATGTAAGAACAAACAATCAATATGACCACAGAGAATCTAATTACAAAATAGAAGGACGTGGAGGGATTCATCTAATTGCTTCTTGTTGAATTAACCTAATAAGAAAGCCACAAGTCATTTCCATTATGAGAAGCTTGCATTAGAAGGGCTGAGACGCATATTGTAACCGCAATGAATCATCCAGAGAATGAAACGTATTTCCTGCAAATATTGTTAACATCAACAATCGTCTCGTATTTCAAAGTATACAAACCTCTTGTAAGCTATGACACGTTAAGTGGCAAAAGCTTTTACTTGTATACGTGAAAATCAACTATGCCTTTTTTCTTAACTCCACTTCAACTATCTTTTGTGCTTCCTCTGAAACAATAGTTTCTATCTCAACAAGACTCTGTCTGTCTTCAAGAGTACTCATGCTAGGTTTTTGTCCTTGAACATGGAATAAAGTATCACATTCATTTTGTGGAAAGAGCACAAAATATGATGAAAATGCCAAGTCAACTGAATTTCCCACCCATTTCGTATGTCCTTTGTCCATTACAACCATATTAGTAAAAGATATTGCTTGTGAAGAATGAAAGGCAATACAAATTCATTTTTAATTACTAGTTAAGAAGTTTATAAGCAAACATATATAATCATATGGACAACCTAACAAGATTAGATTTAGTTCAACAAGACTATTACCAAGCAGATACAAACGAAAATGGAGAATACAAAAAACCAATGAATATTCTACGATACAGCACTAGCTGAAATTTGATTAGAAGAATTCAGTATTGTGGAATCATGAAGCAACATAAGGAGAGTTTCAATGAATTTGCTTCTTTTTTAAAAGCTTCATCTCATGAGTTCTTCCTAAAAATAACAAATTTGGGTAGCCCACATATGGCTAAGCCACTTCTTTTTCTCTTTGCAAATAGTCAGACCCTCAGTAATCAAATTTTCTTCTGCATATGTCAAAATTAGCAAAGTTTAGCCAGAGAAACTGGATAAAATGAGTATTCTGGGCAACAAATATATTCCAATAGGAATAAGAATCATATACCTTCTTATCCCTTCAGTTCATTTGGATCAATGCATCAGGCCATTTTCCTCTAATAATTGACAATTTTATGCTTTTACATGAGAGGAACTTGCTTCAAGACTCGATGAAAAATACTTAATTGTTTGATACCTCTTGTTTTATTCATCCTATCATCATTATGTATCTTCTTCCTCTTCTTTGCTACTTCTCACAGCAGATGGGTACAAAAGCAATCTAAAATTAATGTAAATAACTTTATTTTGTCATCTAATAAGGGAGAAACTTTCCATTTTGGAACTTCAAAACAAGCACCATAATATCAGTTGCTCATTAATAGAGTAATTATACTAGTTATCTAAAATAATCTAGTCTCATAACTGACATATCTTTGATAGATGTCATACTTGCAATATTGCTTCTAAATTTTCTATTGCTATTACATGATGACAAAAGGAGCATCGCATGCATGCAAAAGTAAACATACCTTTCAACTGCTAATCCTCTCTAGCTATTTTTTGGTTAGCATGAAAGGAAAAAAATGGGAGTTTTTGAAAGCAGGAGAATGTCCTTTTAGCTTTTATAAATAACAAGTTTAGAAATCTTTAGGTTTTGCAAGCACTACTTTGATAGTTCAAAGAATGTGGTAGATTTTGTTAATTATCGGCTCATAAGGTTTGTCTTTTACACTGAAGTTGCACCCTATAAGAGCTCTATGTAATCAAAATTTTATGGCATGAAGAAAACATCACACATGAATTGAGAGTGTGTCATAACTTGAACAATTGATTCAACATATAGCAATGATATTTTTTTAAAAAAATAATAATAAATTAAAGCAATTATATTATCCTAGTGTGTTTCTAAAAGTTCATTTTTTTTTTCGTATATTACAAGTCTTGCATGTAAAATATCAATGCTGTTGTGAAAAACGGATTCAAAGAACCTACTTGAACATTGTGGGTACAAAGAATAAAAGTCCTTTAGTCCATGAGAGGACCAAGTATAGCATTATGTAAAATCCACCGATCTTGAGCATTAACTGCACCAAAGACATCGTCAAACATACAGGCATCTGATCTCTAGTAAATGGCCTTATTGCTCAAGAATGAGAAGCACCATTAGGAGATTACAAATCATGTGAATCAATTTAGCAACTTGTGCGTCAACTGCACTAAGGACATCGTCAAGCATACGGATGTCTAATCTCTGGTAAATGGCTCTATTACACAAGAACAAGAAGCACCATTAAGAGATTATAAATCATGCTTGTCCATAAAAGCAAGCAAAATTTTAATGATAAGGAAGAAAAAACATTACTTATGCAAGACAAGCCCTTTGTCCACCAAATAAGTTGATTCCCTTCTCTCTAATATAAGCCATGTCAGCTTTAGGAATTAGTAAAATATCTACATTTAGTGTATAGGCTTTTATGGTATTTGAATATCTGCTTAGTGCAGAGATAAGGACTGATCAGGAAAGATTAAGTGAATACAATCAATCAACCATAAAAGGGAAAAAAAAGAAAGAACATAAAAAATTTTGCTATAATGTTCACAACTTTAGCTAGTCCCATTAGCTAGAAATGTTTTAGATAAGATTAGTAAATATATTAAAACAAACATGAAATAAGCAAAGAACTAATGTGATAAGAATTGTTTAGCATACAAGGAATGAAAATCCCCAAAATGGAAGTTGTATACCTTTTTGAATCATAAGGCATACCAAACAAAATATTGTCTTGTATTGTTCTAGATTGAATCCATGGAACTTAAGAGTTTAGTAGATAACAATACAAGAAATTATTTCATTAAGATGTTGAACCTTTGCTAAGGCTTATCAAAGAAGAGTGTACAAACCTGGGGTACATAGGCTACAGATCCACTTGACCAAATTGATCTACTAATTTGCTGCATTTCTCTTAATATAGCACATAACAAGGATGATTTACCTAAACCAACCTGATTGTATGAAGTTAGCCCTCAAAATTGCCAAAGTTAGCATATAATCCTTACACAAAGTAATAGACAATTCATGTAAGCTAAACCTCATCGTCTTTTACCAAAGTTGCAATAATGAACATCAATAGGATTAGTCTACTAGTGTTAGAGGTTATCATCAAAGCGATCAAAGTGTTACAGAAAGTCCACTTAGCCAGACCATTACTGCCAAAATCCATATAACAAAGTAGCATTCACCAAATCCAAATTATTTTACTCAGTTATGTATGGTTCATTGCCTTCTATCCAAGATATTAATGTGGGATAAGTTCCAAACACAAAACAAAGGAAAATTGAAAGAAAAACAATGTAAATTCTAATAGATAACACATACATCCACTTGAAAACAAATGGGGGCACTATTGGAAAACTGAGTAATCAATATCCATAATCATAACAATTATTGCATAATTAAAGAACTTAAACCTTATTTATAGAGTTGGGCTAAGAGACTAAAAAGGAAAAATAATTATAGGTTAAATAGGAGCACAACTCTAAATAAGAGACTTTCAAATAACTAACCTAACAGATAATATTAATAAAAATATTATTCTATAAGACCTTAATAAGAGACTTAGTCCTTCTTATAATCACTTCTAAATAGCAGAATAACTAATAGTTAAAGAAGTATAATTATATAAGACCTAAAGAAATAAAATATCAATAAATAATAAATAATAGATAATAAAAATTCTCTTCCTATATTGTCTGTTAAATCCACTACTTTGCATGGATCAATCAATATGAATGTCCACACACCATGATAAGATTGAATGCATATAGCCTACTTCATATTTGTTATGAGAAAGTGCTAAAATTGTTGATACAACTAGTTGAGTTTTTTCTCATTCACAATCAAATAACCTAAGCAATATTTTTCATTACTTTATACAATAAAAGCTTTGAGAAAAAGGTACTTAACAATCACACATTGAAGTTCCCGACTTCTCCCTAGGATCTACTAGTTTGTGATACTGAGAGGGGGGGTGAATCAATATCACCACAATTCGCAATTTGTAGGTAAGTGAACAACTTCACCCTCTTCTTAAAAGCAAACTCTTTGTCAGACTTGATTAAGGTAGATCTATTGCTACCTACTAATCACAATAGTCTCCAAAGTCACCTTTTAGACACCTTGCCTAATAGACAATACGAATGTTCTTATTTAGGTCTTCGTTAGATAATGGGTTGGCTGATACTTTAGCTGTGTTCACAACTCAATTCAAAGCACAGAATGTAAAGCAAATTAAGGACACACGAGATCTACGTGGTTCCATCAATGTGACGTACATCCACGGTGGTAAGGACTCTCCTTCTACCGAGATTATCCACTATACTTGTGAATACAGGTTACAATGGATGTCTTTAATTCTCTGCTCCTTTCAATATTGCAATTACTAAGCAAGTACAATACAAAGAGTGTCAATTACTGTGTCTACCCTTCTTCTAGCTTGTCTTGCCTCTGTTGAATTGAAAGGCTACTCCACTGCCGCTTAGAAGTTCACCGCAATGCTCTTTAACCTCTCTTGAAGAAGTCTAGAAATACGTTGAGTTCAATGCTTCGCTGAATTCCTACGTTGTATCACACAATTCCTGCTTTCACCGTCTTACAGTCTCACTCGTCTCCTTGTCTCACGATCTCACTGTCTCCCGGCTCGCCTGTCCGTTTTTCTCTCTTACTGTCTAGTTGGATTTCCCTCTCCTACCGCCGAATTTCTCTCTCTTCCGCCAAATTTCTCTCTCTTCGCCGGATTTCTCTCTCTTCACCGGATTTCACCTTTTCGTTCACCCACTTGGCCGGATCTCCTCACTTTTTTTTTTGCCGGTGGTCTACTTTTCTTCATCCTGCCGTCCAGCCTTCTTCGCCTGTTCCCGGTTTTCTCTCCCATCGACCGGTTTCTCTGTTTTTCCGACCGTCTGTTTCTCTCTCTTCTAATGCCTAGCCGCCGGATCTCTCTCACCCGTTCTTGATCTGGTCTCGTTCACGGTTTTGCTGCACAGCTTCGCTCCCTTTCTTTCCTTCCCGTCGACTCCTCTGTTCTGGCCGTCAGGTTTCTCTTTCTCTCCTTCCCATCGACTTTTTCTCTCTCTCAACGGTTCTGTTTTTGCCAATAGTTCTCTCTCTTCCGTATCGTTCTGTTGTCGCCCTCCTTCACCAACCGTTTCGATCGTCTCTCTTTTCTATCGATGGTGTAGGGTTGCCGTGTGCTGTGCTGTCTCCTCACTGACCGTCTCACCGTTATGTCTGTTTCTCTCTTATCTTCGACGACGGCTTCACTGTGCGGTTACTATTCACTTGACGGCACTATTCACGACGGATACTGTTCACGACTGTACTGCTCACTCTCTTGGTCCATCGACTGCACTGTTCACTCTCTTCGTCCTTGCCTGTGGTGTTCTTCCGTGTAGGGTTTGGTGTTCTCTTTGGTTGGTCGGTTGTCTAGGTTTTGCTGAATGCTCAATATTGCCGACTCCTTATTCTTTGTCTTCCAAGACCATTATATACTCTACTTAATGAAACCCTAATAGGGCTTATGCGGTGAATTTACTTTCTTACCCTTTTATGTAGCTTTACTTTCTTGCACACTTAAACCTAGTTGACAACAATTACAACCCATACAAGGTTGTAGGAACAACAATCTCCCCCTTTGTAATTGTTGGCAACACTTATAACAAAAGCCACTATGCAGCAATTTCAACTCCCCCTTTCTTAACAGCTCCCCCTGCACTGTTGCTTCTCTCCCCCTTTGCCAACCAATTACAAATTTGAAAAACTCGCAAAGTAGAGATGGAGGATTCACCTGATTTTCAGGCTTTAGGAGGCATTCGCACAGACATACTCATTCTGTATTTTTCAAATAGCTTTGTGGACAGAGATTTAGTTAGATCTTGTGTAGCCTTTTCAACAGATTTATGTTCAACTTGTGAGAGTAAAGCAGTAGCTCTCACAATTCTTCTTCTTGTTGTAACTCCTGTTGATGGGTCACCTGTGATCTGATTTTCTTGATGAGAACTAGTCCATGTTTTTTTTTTGGCTTTCTTTCTTGCACAATCTTAGTTGCAAGAGGATCTCTTTCTTCATCAATCACATACAAATTTCCAGCTGTTCTCTTCCCAGCTGCAACAGTATTGCCTTCTTTACTCTTTACCTGGCAACCTGCTTTTGTGAATATTACCTTATGGTCTTCATTGCATAGTTTGCTGATAGATGCTAGATTATATCGGAGTCCTTCAACATGCAGAACATCTTTCAGCTTTCCTTTTCCAATATTTACTGACTCCTGACCACTGATATTGAGTGAATCATCATTACCAAACTTGACTCTGCCTTCTCTCGACTTGTTTAGCTTTGATAATTTACTCTTATCACCCGTCATGTGCGAAGTGCATCCACTATCAAGGATCCACTGCTTATCCTTGCAATTAGCCTTCAGTGCAATTTCAGCAATATTAGCCACCTCCCTTTTTGCTCTATATTCCTTCTTTTGAACTGGTTGGAAGATAGCTTTCTCCTTTTTCTCAGCTTTGACTGCATCGCTTGTTTTCACTGTGCCATTAAGCGCCTTCTCTTGTTCAGGGAGAAGTGTCATGCATCTCTTAGCATTATGGCCATCTTGCCTGCACCTTTCACATTGTTCCAAGTCTGCCAATATAGCAAACTTGTTCTTTGAAACTATTGGTTTGGGCCTCCACCAACAATCCTTGTCAGTATATCCTTGCCTTTTACAGTATGTGCAAAAACTCACAACAGGTGTTCTCTTCTGGATTCTGTATTGTCTCCCCCTGTATGCAACATCGTGTCTTCTCAAGTTGGAGACATATACTGGCCTTCTCTACCAGCAGTTAATTGCCTTATGATCCCAAACTCCACAATAAAGGCAATGACCTTGAAACTGCCTCTTCTTGGGTCTGATCACAGCTTGTCTTCTTCTATTCATCACTTGCTGTGTAGGCAAAGTAGCTGTCTTCTTTGCTTGTGTGACTTTCATTTCAGTCACCTTCTTCTGCTTCTTCTGTTCAGCCGTAGCCCTCTGCTGGCTGACTTTCTTTTCTTTCTGAGACGTAGCAGCTATGGGCTGCTACTCTTTAACCATATCCATCATTTTTGGTCTTGGCTTTGGTTTGATAACTGTCGTCTCTTCTTCAGTTATCTTCACTTGAGTCACAGCCTTCTCTTTCAACTTTTGTGGCAAAGTCTCATTCTTCTTTTCTCTTGCAGAGCTTGTTTCTCCTACCACTTTAAACTTCTGCACGTTCTCATTGCTACTTTTGAGTTGTTGCTGAAGTCTCAGCAACTCTTCCTCCATTTCTTCAATTTTGGAAGCCCTTGAGCCAAGCTCTACTATAAGGTCTTCACATATTTTAATCTGTTCTTCAAATCTTCTCTTCAAGTCAATATGCTCAGCCCTTATTTCATCCTTTTGACTTTCAGCTTCCTTAGACTTAACTTCAACTTGTTTTATATGGGCCTCCAACCTTCTTATGGTTCTGCCCCTTTTGACTATCTCCTTTGAAGCTGTTTCCAGCTCAGCTTCAAGATCTGGCTCTTCTTCATCAACCTCCTCTTCAGAGGTTGAGCTACCACCTTGTGCTGATGCCATAAAGACATACTCATTTAATGAGTCTTCATCTTCCTCCTCATCAGCTTCTTTTGTCTGACTCACATAACTCTTGAATGAGTCTCTCTTCTTCCTCTATGGGTTGGCAGTATTTTTATTGGACTTCTTTGATTTGAATAATGATCTTCTCCATCTTGAATTCGGCTCATCATCATCATCCTCATCTTCATCATCAAGCGTCACTTTGCACTTAGAAGCAAAGTGTCTAGTCTTCCCACAACGATAACATCTCAAGGCTAGTTGTCCTTTTCCCTTCTTAGACCCCTTTTTGAATTTCTTTGTGAAGTAATACAATACTTCACCTTCACTTTCTTCCTCCTCCTCATCATCATCATCCCCACTGGATGATTCTTCCTCTTCTTTTATCTTTAAGTGCTTCATAACTTTGAAAGCTGCCTCCTTTGATACCTTTGTTGTTGCAGAGCTTTCAACTGACTTTATCCTCATCTCATATGCAATGAGATTGCACTGGAGATCATGCAGAGACATAGAATTAAGATCTCTACTCTCCTCTATGGCTGCTACCTTTGAGGCAAGCCTCTCAAGCAAAATTCTCAGAATCTTCTTCACGACAGATGAGTTCTTCTTGTTCTTCCCATGACTTCTCAAGTTGTTCACAACATCAATAACCCTAGTGAAGAACTCTTGGACTGTCTCATTCTTTTGCATTCTGAGAGATTCATATCTCTCCTTGAACACTTGAAGCTTAGCCTCCTTCATTCTACCATCACCTTCATAGATTTTCTACAATCTATCCCATATCTCCTTAGCAAATTTGCAGTCCATAACTTTAGCATACTCAGCATCTGTCAATGCTAAAATGATGACGTTTGAGGCCTTCCCATTTATCTCAAACTACCTTAACTCCTCTGGGGTTGGGTCTTTACCTTCTTCCGGAGCCACAAAACCCTTCTGTACACATTTCACCACGTTCATTCCCATGGTTGTAAATACCACTTGCATTCTTGCTTTCCACATATGGTAGTTGGTTTCATTGAAGATTGGAACCTTCTTGCAGTAAATGGTGCTTATGCTGGTACCGACTTCCATTTCTCAGTATGATGAATAAGTCAAACTTCTAGATCCCTTCAAACTAGTACACCAAGCTGTTAAGCTTCAAACTGGTGAACCTGTGCTCTAATACCAATTGACTTCTCCCTAGGATCTACTAGTTTGTGATACTGAGAGGGGGGGTGAATTAGTATCACCACAATTCACAATTTGCAGGTAAGTGAACAACTTCAACCTCTTCTTAAAAGCAAACTCTTTCTCAGACTCGACTAAGGTAGATCTATTGCTACCTACTAATCACAATAGTGCCCAAAGTCACCTTTCAGACACCTTGCCTAATAGACAATACGGATGTTCTTATTTAGGTCTTCGTTAGGTTATGGGTTGGCTGATACTTTAGCTGTGTTCACAACTCAATTCAAAGCACAGAACGTAAAGCAAATTAAGGACACACGAGATTTACGTGGTTCCATCAATGTGACGTACATCCATAGTGGTAGGGACTCTCCCTCTACCGAGACTATCCACTATACTTGTGAATATAGGTTACAATGGATGTCTTTAATTCTCTGCTCCATTCAATATTGGAATTACTAAGCAAGTACAATACAAAGAGTGTCACTTACGGTGTCTACCCTTCTTCTAACTTGTCTTGCCTCTGTTGAATTGAAAGGCTGCTCCACTGCCGCTTAGAAGTTCACCGCAACGCTCTCTAACCTCTCTTGAAGAAGTCTAGAAATACATTGAGTTCAATGCTTTGCTGAATTCCTACATTGTATCACACAATTCCTGCTTTCACCGTCTTACGGTCTCACCCGTCTCCTTGTCTCACGATCTCACTGTCTCCCGGCTCGCCTGTTCGTTTCTCTCTCGCTTACTGTCCAGCCGAATTTCTCTCTCTTCCGCCGAATTTCTCTCTCTTCACCGGATTTCACTTTTCCGTTTACCCACTTGGTCGGATTTCCTCCCGTTTTTTTTGCTGATGGTCTACTTTTCTTCGTCCTGCCGTCCAACCTTCTTCGCCCGTTCCCGGTTTTCTCTCCCGTCGACCGGTTTCTCTGTTTTTCTGACCGTCTGTTTCTCTCTCTTCCAATATCTAGTCGCCGGATCTCTCTCACCCGTTCCCGATCTGGTCTCGTTCACAGTTTTGTTGCACAGCTTCTCTCCCTTTCTCTCCTTCCCGTTGACTCCTCTGTTTTGGCCGTCGGGTTTCTCTTTCTCTCATTCCCGTTGAATTTTTCTCTCTCTTGACTGTTCTGTTTTTGCCAACGGTTCTCTCTCTTTCGTATCGTTTTGTTGTCGCCCTCCTTCACCAGCTGTTTCGATCGTCTCTCTTTTCTACCGATGGTGTAGGGTTGCCGTGTGCCGTGCTGTCTCCTCGTCGACCGTCTCGCCGTTACTGTTCGTTTCTCTCTTATCTCCGATGACGGCTTCACTGTGCGGTTACTGTTCACTTGACGGCACTATTCATGACGGATACTGTTCACGATTGCACTATTCACTCTCTTGGTCCGTTGACTGCACTGTTCACTCTCTTCGTCCTTGCCCGTGGTGTTCTTTCGTGTAGGGTTTGGTGTTCTCTTTGGTTGGTCGGTTGTCTAGGTTTTGCTGAATGCTCAATATTGCCGACTCCTTGTTCTTTGTTTTCCAAGACCATTATATACTCTACTCAATGAAATCCTAATAGGGCTTACGCAGTGAATTTACTTTCTTATCCTTCTATGTGGCTTTACTTTCTTGCACACTTAAACCTAGTTGACAACAATTACAATCCATACAAGGCTGTGGGAACAACAACCTACAGAGTCAAAAAAAATTAATAGATGAGTTTCACTTCAAGGCTATAGTGTCATCTTTATACAATGATAGATTTAAAAGTTATTAAAGAAAGAGGGTTGACCTCTCCAATAACTACAACCATCGAACCCTTCAAAGGCACAAAGTCACAGAATTCAACACCAAATTCCATTGCTTTTTATTGCTATTTGACCATGTGCAACATGGATTATACATTGTAACCACCATATCTTTTAAGAAAAGAGACAGTATATATTCTGCTCTAGTTCAAGTTTGCCCTTTAAGTAGCAAAGGAACCTGCTCAACCCTCTACTTGATATAAATGATTAGTTTAAAAATGGAATGCCAGATGATATTAGTAGGTCCCAAAAATGGAATATCTAAATTGCAAATGTTTTAGGGATGAGTAACTCATATCAATTAGTCCATTAATGACGCAAAGGAATGAATTGAGAGGAGATATTAGATTATTAAACAGGGCAAGACCAATAAAAACATGAATAAAATTTTAAAGTTCCTTATCATTAGCATGTTATTGCCATTAAAATCAAAAAATGTCAAAAAATAACCAAAAGGGAATTGGTCACTATTTATTCAAAGTTACACAATTAGCATACCTGTTGAGCCCATCTTTAATGATTAATGTTGAATTTGTTGTCAACACCATCTCACACGGTTATATGTGTTGATTTGATATTGTAAATACCATTGAGATGTAGTGAGGTTATTGAGATAAACTAGTAATGATAGGTCAATCCTAGCATTGAGGAGTCAATGTTAACTGTTACCTTAAATTTTAGGAGTTAAGATTGACTGTTAATCATTGACCATTGACCTTAAATTTTAGGAAGTCAATGTTGACCATTGACTCTAAATTTTAGGACTTAAATCTGGCCATTGATTATAAAGCAACCTTTGAGAATCAACACTGTCTATTGATGAATGTGAACATAATCTCAAGGCTCTATAAATACCCTTATGCATCCTGCAAGAAGAGACGTGTGGCTATAAAAGAGAACATATGCTGCAAAATTTTAAAAGAGCCAACCAAAGGAGAGAGAATGGTAAACCTAAAGGCAAAGAGAGGGTGAATAGCCAAGCAGAGTGCAGCAGCTATCAAGGAGAAGTAGCAAGGTGCAATTGGCTAAGGAGGAAAGAAAGAGTGCAAGGTAGCTGACCATCCACACCAACAAACCCTCACAAAGATACCCACAACACTAGCAAGCCCTTAAAAAGGTAATAACAGCAGCTGGCCACCACACCAACATATTCAGAAGGCTTTTCAGCAGACTAGCAACATGTCCCTGCATGTCCAAAAAGGTATACTAGCAGCAGCAGACGTCCATATAGGTCTAGAAGGGTATACTAGCACCAGCAGCATGTCCAAGAGGGTATACCAGCAGTAACAGTGCATCCTAGCACGTCTAGAAGGCTTCCCAACAGCAGCAGCAACACGTCCAAGAGACTTCCTAGCAGCAACAACACATCTAAGAGGCTTTCTTGCACTAACAGCACATCCAAGAGGATATATCCACAATAACAAACACCACCAAAGGAGCAGTCACACCAGCAAACATCACCAAAGCAACAATTGCACCAGCAAACCAACAAAGCAGCCAAGGAAGACAAACCAGAAGGAGGCAGAACCAGCATATGAGTTTAGTAGGAGGTGGAGTAACAGCACAAAGGTCCTGTACCAGCAACCAATGTGCAATAGTAGGTGGTGCACCAATAGATAGTGGTAGTGCGTAGGGATAACAGCAAAGACACAAGAAAACAATTACAACGGGCAGGGATAATAGCAATGATGCGAGAAAAAAGTTGCAATGCGCAGGGATAACAACAGCGCAAGCAAACAATAGTAGCAGTTCAAGTATACAGCAGTAGGGCACTTGAATAGCAAGAACAACGCATGTGGACAGCAGCTGCAATACATGCAGACAATGGAGTGCATGCAGATAGTAATAGCAATGCAAGTGGACAACAATAGCTGCGTGTGCGAACAACAGGAGCAACACGTGCAAAGTGTGTGCGGATAATAGTAGCAGTGTGTGCAGACAACAGCAGCATGTTAGATAACATTAGCAGTGCGTGCAGACAACAGTAGCAGCGCGTGTGTAGAGCGTTAGTTACATGCACACACAGAAGCGACATCACATGTGGACAATAAGAGTAGTGCACATAATGCGCATAAATAGCAATGACAACACATACGGACAACATTAGCATCGCGTGCAACACCGACAACAGTTGAGATAACACTAGCAACGAAGAAAGGTTAAGATCTATATTCTACTATAGCAGACTGTACACATTGAGTGATCATTTTTCAGAAAAAATTTTACCATAAACTCTTGATAAATTTATTGAAAAATAAGATGGGATACTCTTAAGAGTGATCGGGAGAACAACTCTTTGATCGGGAGATCATTGTAAATGTTTAAGAAGTGATATTTCCACAACCAAATTATATCCCTTGATAACAAGAATGAATTGTGTGATTTTAAAGTGATCCTATCACATCATGGACGTAGCTCATACATTATGGGTGAACCATATAAAAATTGTTATGTGTGCTTAAGTGCTCGTACATTAATTTATATTCGTACGATCGTGCTCACATAAAGAAGAAAATTAAAAAATTAGACCATCGACTCTAATAAGTCGCAGAGGTTAAATCTGGATTGATCAGTAAAAATAATATCTCACACTAATTCACCCCCTCTCAATATGAGACCTAAAACGATCGTCATCAATACCATTGCCGAATCAAGTTGATAACCCATTAAAGTAAATAATCCAAAAGTGAACAGGAAAAAAAAGTCAATGTTATAGCCCAAAAAAACACACACCAAGCATCCAAAAACTTGTGTCTGAAAAGAAATGGTCAAACACAATGACAAATATTCATTAAAGAATTGGCTGAAAAGGAAAAGAACTGATGGATGTATATTGAATAGCTTTTCAGCAAGTAAATAATAAAAGCATAGTATCATATAGCTAAGTGATTGATTTCCAAGGTTCTAGTCTCCATCACCCAACTAGAGAAAATCTACTCCCAACCAAACATCTTTATAGCGCGAATATGCGTCAAAAGTTCTCTTGACCTTATCCTATTAGACTTTTTCATACAAAAAGTAATATTGTCAAAGACAAAAGAATGAATACGTGCATTGTTTATTTTTTGCAACCCCAACTATTGTACATTAATTATGAATAACTGGACAAAGCTCACAATAGAAGAAAGAATGGTTTCTTGCCTACTATAAAGGAAATATTTGGAGTATAGGACAAATTATTGGACTTGTCTGGAACCCACTAACAAGAGCACCATTTCTTGCCTATCAAATCATTCATGAAGTTTGCCAACAAAAGAAATTGTAAGATACAACTATATCTCTCATCTTTTTGTTTCATCATTTTCTTTGTAGCACTTGCAATCAATTCAGAAATCCATTTATTCAATGAAAAAAAGAAAAGAAAAACTTGGAAATTCAATCACTCTTAACATTTAGTTTCACATGCTATATTATAAAAGATCTAGCACACTGTAATGCAATTACCTAATTTAAAGCATTTTGAATTAGGATTGCAACTAAACAATGTGTGGCAAGCAGTGCATGCATATACACGCACTACACAATATTTGAATACTGCTATAATCAATTTCAAACAAAACTAAACATGAAGTAATATTCATACTTATTATAAGATGGTTATTGCTAGTCCAACAAGAAAAGCAAACTCAACTTGGGTGTATAACAAATACAAGGCCACTCCAATTTGTAAAGGCAAGCTGAAATGATCACAAAAATAGGATATGTTGATGATATCATATAGATGCACCCACGTTTTTAGTTATACCACCGAAAAAAAGAATTCAAAGAAAAACAATAACACAAAATCATTGCATATGAAAAACAAAATTACATATATAACAAAATAAATGCTACAAGGGAAAACACAATAAATAGAAAATGAAATTTCAAAAATTTTTCTTTGCAATTATAAATCTCCCAATGTGGCACCCAATTATCTAAATGGGAGTTCAAACTACAAGTCTTATGTTCATAATCCATTTCAATAAGGTGCATTGTTTATGTTGCACAAAAGGCTTTCCCTATAAAAACACTAGACTAAGTTTACCTGATTGGCCAAAATAATTGTAAGGATAACATTAAGTAACAGTCATCAAAGTGATTCAAAATAACAACATCAACCAAGAGAAACAATAATACCAACAATAAAATGAAGATGATGCTCCCATTAAGACTTAAGCTACAACAACAATACATGATACAAGTTCCCAAATCCAACAATAAAAAGTTTCAAAAGCACCGTCCTCTAGAAGATAATGACTCAATAACAAAACCTGTGAATTGTTTAACACTAACTACAAAGCAGACACCCATTCTACACCATGCAAGATTACATCATTACCTCCACATATCATGGAAACTGTTCCATAATTTGATAGTTCAATCAACATCCACAAACACAAATGTTTGTATTTCTCCCTCAGAAAACCTTGATCATTCTATTTGGGTAATACATAGGCACTGAGATGAAAGAATATTTGCCATTGAAATGCTAATGATAAAGCAATGCAGTTTATGGCATCACAAATCAAAATTAAAGAGAAATACATCATTTATTAACCTTATGGAAATTAACCTTATGGATTCTAAAAAGTCATAAATCATTTATTAACCAAACCCTAAGATGCATCAACAAAGAAGTAAGACAACAGCCAAATCTAATGACTCAGTCTAGGGGATAAGCCATTATATCCATCAAATCTAGGAGAATGGACTATTGATGAAATTCAATTCCAAAACACCTAGACCAATAAATTACATCTTTGATAAAATTATTTATTTGCCAATAATCATTGTGCACACAAATATTTACCTTTCAAATATAAAAAAATACATGGCATTGGATCAAATTAGTTTCTCAGAGTTGTAATCTTGCAAATGTTAAAAATATGTACAATAAAAGATAACTTCATAATATAAATAGGCCAGTTGTAGAAAAAACCAAAGCCCTATCCTGAGTCACACTTCGGTCCACCTTTTTATTTTTTCCAAATAATTTTATCCATAGAAAAAATGATGTTAATAGAGACCCAAAAAATAATTAAGAAGCAAAGTGTTAATGCAAAAAGCATAATAAGGCCAGACTCGTATAGCTCTATCAATCATTTTGTAATTCAAATCATTTATTTGACTTTGACTTGACAAAAGGTTCAAAATTGGATGTAAAAAACTATTCTTTGGAACCACAATTTCATAAAAAAAAAAAGATAAAAATATAACTAGAGACAAAATCAAGGGCATTTTATAAGTGGTACATAGAAATTTCTAATTTACCACCCCTAAACAAACATTATTTAACTTCTAATTCAATTATTTTGTTGTTCCCATAGCCTTTTATGAGTTGTAATTGTTGTCAACTAGGTTTAAGTGTGCAAGAAAGTAAAGCCACATAAAAGGGCAAGAAGGCAAAAGCCACATGGAGGGGCAAGAACGTAAAAGCTACATGGAATGGCAAGAACGTAAAAGCCACATAGAAGGGTAAGACAGTAAATTCACCATAAGTAAGCCCTAAATTGGAAGACAATTATGGTGGACAAAATATATACACCAACGGCAACAAAGAAATAACCATCGAGACAGATAGAAAGAGGAGACAGCCGAAAAGTGAGCAAAATGGCAAGTACACCACCGAGAGAGCAGAACGACGACAATAGACAACCAGCGGAAACACAAGAACGGTCGAAAAAGAGGGGGATGGCAAAACGATACGGAAAAATAGAGAAGACGGCCAAAACCTAGAGAGAGAAACTGTCGGCAGAACATAAGAGAAAGAGAGAAAAATTGAGACAGCCGTTGGAAGAGAGAGAAAATAAACAACTGGCGGAAACACAAGAATAGCCAAATCGGAGTTGACGGAAAGGAGAGAAAAAGAAAACATGGCCAGAATCAGAGATGGCTGGATGGCAAAATAGAGGTGAACGGCCAAGAAGAGTGAACAGCTGGACGGTAGAAAGAGAGAAAACGGAAGACGACCAAAAACAGGGGGTCGACAAAGGAAAGGAGACACAGCCAAACAACCTACACGAAAAAGGGTGTGAACGGTAGAACCCTATTTAGCCAACCAAGTGAGCACGACAAAACACACTACCGGCGGAAGGAGAGAGAAACCCGACGGCCAAACAGGGGAAGGAGAGAAAAACCCGATATGGCCAAAATCGGGGTGGACGACAAGAGAACAGAATGTGAGACAGTGAAAGCAGGAGACGGGTGAGACCATGAGACGGTGAAAGCAGTAGCTGTGTGAGATAACCTAGAGAAGGAATTCGGCGAAGCATCGAAATGAACTCAACGTATTTCCAGATTTCTTTAAGAGAGGTTAGAGAGCATTGCGGTGAACTTCTAAGCGGCAGTGGAGCAGCCTTTCAATTCAACAGAGGCAAGACAAGCTAGAAGAAGGGTAGACACAGTAAGTGACACTCTTTGTATTGTACTTGCTTAGTAATTGCAATAGTGAAAGGAGCAAAGGATTAAGACATCCATTGTAACTGAAATTTTCAAGTATAGTCGTCTTGGTAAGGAAGAGTTCCTACCACCGTGGATGTATAACCCATATAAATCTCATGTCTCCTTAATTTGCTTTATGTTCTGTGTTTTAAATTGAGTTGTGAACGCAGCTAAAGTATCAGCCAACCCATAACCTAAAAGAAGACCTAAATAAGAACAACTGAATTGTCTATTAGGCAAGGTGTCTGAAAGGTGACTTTGGGGACTATTATGATTAGTAGGTACCAATAGATCTACCTTAGTCAAGTCTGAGAAAGAGTTCACTTTTAAGAAAAGGTTGAAGTTGTTCACTTACCTGCGAATTGCGAATTGTGGTGATACTAATCCACCCCCCTCTCAGTATCACCGACGGAAGTGCTCTTTTGCGGAGCAAGAGGTGGGATTTCCTTGGTCATAAGATCAAGGATGGCAAGCTTATGATGGATCGAGCAAAGGTCCATGCCATTCAAGAGTGGGAGCCTTCAACCAAGGTCCCTGAATTGCGATCATTCTTGGGACTGGTTAACTATTATCGGCGGTTTATCAGGGGATACTCTACCATTGCCGCACCATTGATGGATCTACTTAAGAAAAACATCACTTGGCATTGGTCAAAGAAATGCCAATCTTCCTTTGAGAGATTGAAACATTCAATCTTTAAGGAACCCATCATGGCGCTGCCTAACTACGAGAAGGCTTTCAAAGTTCACACGGACGCGTTTGACTTTGCCATTGGGGGAGTCTTGATGCAAGATAGGCATCCCATTGCCTATGAAAGCTGTAAATTGAACGATACGGAGAGGCAGTACACCGTCTAAGACAAGGAGTTGACTACCATCATCCACTGCCTACGCACATGGAGGCATTATCTGCTGGGAAGTCAGTTTGTGATCATGATCGACAATGTCGCTACAAGCTACTTCCAATTACAAAAGAAGCTTAGCCCCAAGCAAGCTCGTTGGTAAGACTTCTTGGCCAAATTCGACTACAAGCTTGAATATAAGCCAGGTAAGGCTAATGTTGTTGCTGATGCATTAAGTTGAAAGGCGGAATTAACGTCATTATCTGCTAGCATGCTAAAGAGTGACTTCCTTGAACGAATCAAGGAAGGCACGTCACAAGACAATTTGGCCAAGAATTTGCTAAAGATGGCTAGCGAAGGGAAGACTCGACGGTTTTGGTTAAACGATGGGATTCTCATGACAATTGGCCATCAAGTCTTCGTACCTAAATGGGGAAACTTACGGAGGGACATTCTTAAGGAGTGCCATGATTCTCTATGGGCTTGTCACCCAGGTATGGCATGAACCCTTGCCCTCGTCCAACAAAGTTATTATTGGCCACAAATGCAAGATGATGTTGAGGCCTATGTGTGGACTTGTCTCGTTTGTCAACAAGACAAGGTTGAACAACAATGCCCCACCAGTCTACTTGAGTCACTACCAATTGCCGAAAGACCTTGGGAAAGTATCTCAATGGATTTCATTGTGGCATTACCCAAATTTGATGGGTTTGGAAGCATCATGGTGATTGTTGATCGATTCAGCAAGTACGCCACTTTCATTCTAGCCCCTGCTGATTGCAAAGTCGATGAAATAGCTCGCCTATTCTTCAAGAACATGGTGAAGTTGTGGGGAGTACCTAAGAGCATAATAAGCGATAGAGATCCCCACTTTACAGGTAAGTTCTGGCGCGAGTTGTTCATATTGTTGGGGACTGATTTGAACTTTTCAACCAGCTTCCATCCCCAAAGCAATGGCAAACCAAACACATTGACACTTTGTTGGAACAATACCTACGGCACTATGTCAGTGCCCATCAGCGAGATTGGGCAAAGTTGCTTGATGTTGCCCAATTCTCCTACAATCTCTAAAGGAGTGAAGCAACAGGCAAAAGTCCATTCGAAATTGTCACGGGACAACAGCCTCTAACCCCAAGTGCTGTTGCCACTTCCTACACGAGAAGCAACCCTGTTGCCTATAAATTTGCAAAGAATGGCATGAGGAGGCAGACATCACAAAAGCCTGCCTTGACAAAGTTGCCAAACGGATGAAAAAGTGGGCCAATGCCAAGCGACGCCCAAAGGAATACGTGGAGGGATACTTGGTGACGGTAAAATTGCTACCTAACCAATTCAAGTCCTTACGCAAAGTGCACAAAGGCTTGGTGAGGAGATATGAAGGGCCATTTCCTATAATCAAGCAGGTAGGGAAGGCTGCCTACCAAGTCCAACTTCCCCCAAAACTCAAAATTCACAATGTCTTCCATGTAAGTCTTCTAAAGACCTTTCATGAAGACATCGAAGATCCAAGTCGTGGGGAATCCAAGCGTGCACCAACTGCCGTCATCACTGAATTCAACAAGGAAGTGGAATGCATCCTTGCTAATAGGGTGATACGAAAAAGAGGAGTTCCTAACTATACTGAGTACTTAGTCAAATGGAAACATCTACCAGACCATGAGGTTAGTTGGGAACGAGAAAATTTGCTTTGGCAATTTGCTGACCACATTCAACGTTACAAGGACGAAGGCGTGACGAGGACGTCACGAGATTAAGTGGGGGAGGATGTCACGGCCCATCCCAAGAGCATTGCCAAACTAGGCACATTGGATGCCTAGCCCGATTGTGGCCCAAAGACTTGGCCAGAACATTCTAGACGAATTCCTAAGTGTGAAGTCTCTAGAATTCTCTCTTGTAAATATCTAAACTATTCTAGAATAGTCTTGATTTAGAAGGTTCCATAGACATCTAGAACAAACGATTGTAGCCACACATTGAGGAGGTGGAACCACTATAAATACTCTACTCCTTTTAATTGTAAATCACCATTAAATTGAAAGTTCTGTCCTTTGCAAAGCTCTCTCTTTTGTGCATTCAGTTTCTTTGTCCCTTTCTAGCCTTTTTAAGCTCCAAGTCGATTCTCTCAAATTCTCTAAGGCTTACTTAGTTCATCTTTTCTCATAAGGTGTCTAAGTGTCGCGCGGATTAGCACGATCTAAGCCTAATTTTGTGACAGTATGCTCCCCTGGTCTAGGATTTCCGTGTTTTTAAATTCCAAATTACACGATTTTTTCTTTTCTTTCTTCACCCTAAGGAATAAATAAATATAAATAAAAATAAAAAGTAATTAAGTCTTAAGTGTTTTTTTAAAGTACATTTCATATAATTATGAATTTAAAAAATATTATATTTTAAATTTTAAAAAAATAATAAAATAATTTTTATGATATCATTTATTATCTAATAAATTTCACAATGAAATAAATAAAAGAATTAGTGTATCTATTTAATAATTAACATATTTTCATAAAATTTTTCTTTACTACTTACTTTTTAAATTTACTTAATTTTTTTAAGTTACTCAAATTAGAAAATTTGATAATAAAGATTAAGAACACGTTCTCTAGAATGAATAATTTTCCATTAATTAAGAGTAAAATTGATGTCTTAAATAAACGATATAATATTTGTAGTGAATATAATGATAATAGAATTACATTATATTTTGTATTCATACAAATTAATATAAATTTTTATACAAATCACAACCTTATATGAATTGATATTTTTAGTAAATTAAAGTATATTGTTATAAGAATTACAAATATTAGAATTTCTTGTAATTTAATTCATTTGTTTAATTTCTTTTAGAAGAACAACTTTTTATTAATCAAGAGTAAAGTTTATCTCCTAAAAACATAATCTCATATTTATAAAAGTTGATAATTAATTCTTAGAAAAGGAAAATAACTATCATTGATTATATTATTTTAACTTCTTTCTTTGAATTATTGTTTTAAAAAACACTAAGGATAATTTAAAGGAAAAGAAGTAATTTTTTTCAAGCAAAATAAGAAGGGAAGCATGAAACAATAAAGAAAACTCTTAAAGAATTAATTATTTTTTCTTTTAGAGAAAATAAAATTAAAAAAATAGGCTAAAGCCTTAAGTATTTTTTTTTCTTCATTTAAGAAAAGAGAAATAAACAATAAATAAATTTTAAATAAAAATGAATAATTTTTATTTTTTGTTTTAAAAAATAGAAAAAGGAAGAATGAACCAATAAAGAAGATCCTCAAACAATTTATTATTTTTCTTTTAAAGAAAACAAAATGAGAAAAAAATAAATCATAAATAATTTTTTTCTTGTAAAAACTTATAAATAATTTTTTCTGTCTTTAATTTATGAATTAAAAGAAGTTGCTACGTGACAAATAAATTAAAAAGAAATTGTTGCATAACAAAGAAAAAAAATTATTGAAACTTTTTTTCAGTTTTGACAATATTTAGGAGGATGTTGTACAAAATTTAACTTTAATTAAGAAAAGAAATTTAATATATATATATATATATATATATATATATATATATATATTACCAGTAAATTATAGTTCAATGATGTTACAATCATTTCTTATGTTAAAAAATTCAAATTGAATTTCCCATTAGAGTCAATTAACAAAAAAAGAAGGGATGAATTTTATGCAATTAACAATTCATTTAATGATAATACAGATAGGTACAAGTTCTTGTCAAATATATGTGTGCTACTTATATAAGAGTTTAATAACTATAATTAACATTTAACATACATGCTCTATGAAATAAAAAAAATAAAGTGGACTTAAAATCAATAGATGGAACTTATAGTTGAAAAAGAAAATTAGATAGAATACTTACATTACCATTTCCATAATTTTAACATGTTGTCAATTTTTTAATTTTATCTTACTTTTTAATGGCAATGCATTTCTAGGCTTTTGAAGCTCTTCTAAGATACCTTTAACGTCTGTATTAAAGATTGCATATAATGGAAAATAATAAAAAATTTGTTATAATTATTTTTTTACCAATAGTTTTAGTGTGTTGCTATGAGACACAAAGACCCCAATAATGCCTCGAACCATAATGATTTTGTAAAACATACTCTTTATTTAATTGGTAGCATCAATTCCTTTAAGTGCCAATTAATAAACTTGAATCATTAATATTGTCACTTATACCTTTAAAATTGATTTTAAAACTTCTTACGATAAACTCTAACTATATAGCTACAAACATTTGACATAAAATATTTATCTAAGTCTTTAAAAACTTCTAATATTATATGGTTTGATCAAGTTAAAAGGCTAGTGTTACTTGTCATAACAGTCATAAAACAATAAAAAAGGTTATCTTTTCTAATAGATTTAATTCAAATGTTAAAAACATGTGGTCCTATTTCAAAAGTATTTAAGATCTTATATTGTCATAAATGAACTTCGCTAAAGTGACTGAAGTTCCTAACTTCACTCTAGGATCTACTAGTCTGTGATACTAAGAGGGGGGGATGAATCAGTATCACCCCCTTGAAAAATTCTGATAATTTAAGCCAAAGTACTTTACTTCTTTAATACTTTAGCTCTTGTCAATATGCAGGTGGGTGAACAACTTCAAACTCTTCTCAGAAATGAACTCTTTCTCAGATTCAACTAAGGTAGATCTATTGTTACCTACTAATCACAATAGTCCCCAAAGTTGCCTTTCAAATACCTTGCCTATTAAACAGATTGGTTGTTCTTGATTAGGTCTTCTTCTAGGTTATGAGTTTGATGATTCTTTAACTTTGTTCACAACTCAGTTCAAAACACAGAATGTAAATTCAAAGTAAGGACATAAGAGATTTACGTGGTTCTGCTCATAAGACATACTCCATGGTGGTAGAGATTCTTCCTCTACCGAGACAATTTACTATACTTAAGAATACTAGTATGGTATACCCTATGATTACAATGAATGTCTTAATCTTCTACTCCTTTCACTATTACAAATACAAAGCAATCACAATACAAAGAGTGTCACTTACTGTGTCTATCCTTCTTCTAACTTGTCTTGCCTCTATTTGATTTGAATAGGTTGCTTTTCTGCCGCTTGGAAGATCACTAAAACACTCTCTAATCTCTATTGAAGAAATCTGGAAATTCGTTGAGTTCTCTTTATGCTTCATCAAATATCTTTTTTAGGTTGTCTCACCCCTTTCAAAGAGATAAGTCTTGGTTTATATACTGCCCTCTATGGAAACCCTAGTAGGGCTTACTGTAGCTATGACAGATTTCCTTTCTTGCCCCTCTATGTGGCTTTATATTACTGTTCCATTCAAAATTTAGCATTATCCTCCTTCTTAATTTATTTTTCTTACTCTTTTCTTTCTACTAAAATCTCATCCTTTGAATGCTTGAATGAACAACCAGGATTGCCCATGAGCAATAAAAAATGTGCAAAAGAAATTGCCCCCGTAACTGCCCATCTTTCAGAAATGCTAAGTTAAAATTTCGGAACCTTCCCTTTTTCCAGACTCCCTGTCTGTCCGTAACCCTGAAATTATTCCACTCCTCTGGAATCGCTCTTGGACTTAGTCTCAGGACAGGCTTACGGACTTGCAAATTTAACTTCTTATGAATTTATTATCCGTATACCACCCTATCACACTGTCACACTAAGACTCAAGCAATGCTAAACTCCCTTTACAAGTTCACTCCAAGGAAATTACTTTATAAGGTTATTTCACATGTTAGTCTTATCCTGTAATTCCTGAGATATGAGCCACTTCTGCTTGCACACTTAAACCTAGTTGACAACAATTACAACCTATACAAGGCTATGGGAACAACATTCTCCCCCTTTATAATTGTTGGCAACACTCACAACAAAAGCTATTATGCAGCAGTCCTTCATAATCTTCTTAGAGTAATAATCCAAAAACAGATGAATTACAACTTCCCCTAAATATGCACTCCCCCTTCTTTAACAGCTCCCCCTGCACTGTTGCTTCTCTCTCCCTTTGCCAAGCAATTACAAATTTGAAAAACCCGCAAAGTAGATGTTGTTCCCACAACCTTGTATGGGTTGTAATTGTTGTCAACTAGGTTTAAGTGTGCAAGAAAGTAAAGCCACATGGAAGGACAAGAAAGTAAATCCACATGAAGGGGCAAGAACATAAATTCGTCGTGTAAGCCCTATTAAGGTTTCATGGAAGAGAGTATATAAAGACCTTGGAAGACAAAACTAGGGTAAGGCCAACACAATTGAATACACGGCAAAACACCAAACCCTACACAGAAAAAACACCACCTATAAAAGAGAGAGAAAACCCAACCTTGGGAAAGAGAGAAAGTGGTGAACGGCCGAAGAGGGGCTGGACGGCAGGCCAAAGAAGAGCTACCACCGGTCGGAGGAGAAAACCAGCACGGCAAAACTAGCATAGCAGAACAAGGGAAGAGAGAGAAATTCGACTGGACAGCAAGAGAGAGAGAAACAGACAACACGACTGGACGATGAGAGAGAAAGCATAACACGACTAGAGAGAGAAACGGGTCGACCATCGGCAGAATACGAGAGAAAGAGAGAAAAATTGAGACAGCCATTGGAAGAGAGAGAAAAGAGGTATACGACTAGAATAGAGGAGTTGACGGGAAGGAGAGAAAAAGAAACCCAACGACCAACCAAGTGAGCACAGCAAAACACATCACTGGCGGAAGGAGAGAGAAACCCAACGGCCAAACAGGGAAGGAGAGAAAAACCCGTTATGACCAGAACAGAGGGGTGGACGATTGATGAACAGTGATCGACGGAGAAGGGAAAAAAAATTTGATACGACCAAAGGAGGTGTGAAACGAGCAAGGGTAAACTAGAAACGTACATGAGATGAGTCGTGAGACAGTGAGATCGTGGGGCAAGGAGACCGGTGAGACCGTGAGATGATGAAAGCAAGAGTTGTGTGAGACAACATAGAGAAGAAATTCGGCGATGCATCGAAAAGAACTCAACGTATTTCTAGATTTCTTCAAGTGAGGTTAGAGAGCGTTGTAGTGAACTTCTAAGCAACAGTGGAGCAGCCTTTTAATTCAATAGAGGCAAGACAAGCTAGAAAAAGGGTAGAAACAGTAAGTGATACTCTTTGTATTGTACTTGCTTAGTAATTGCAAGAGTGAAAGGAGCAGAGGATTAAGGCATCCATTGTAACTGGAATTCTCAAGTATAGTTGATAGTGTACTCAGAAGAACACCACCTGTAAAAGAAAAGAGTAGCCGTAGTGAACAGTGTAGCCATTGAGTGAACAATAGCCATCGACTGAACAGTAGCCATCGTGAACAGTGTAATTTTCGAGAGAGATAGAAAGAGGAAACGGTCAACGGCCAAGCTGAACGAAGAATAGGAGCCCGTCGAAAGAGAGAAAGAGAGACGACGACTGAAATCGGAAAAGAGGAGACGATAGCCAAAAATCAGAAAAGGGGAGCGATGGCAGAATGTCACGGAAGAGAGAGAACCGTCGAAAAGGGACTGTCGGCAGAAAAGAGAGAGAAACCTGTGTGTGATGACAGACCACCGGCACATCAATGGTCGACAAGGAAATGACACGATAAGAGAGAGAAACAGGTAAGACGAGACCAGATCGAGAACCGGGGAGACCAGATCCGAGCTGGAACGGGTAAGACGAGACTAAATCGGGAACGGGTAAGACCAGATCGGAGCTGAAACGGTTGATCGGTAAGAGAGAGAAATATGGCTGGACAGCAAGAGAGAGAAACGGACGGTGAGATCGTGAGACAAGAAGATGGGTGAGACCGTGAGACGGTGAAAGCAGGGGTTGTGTGAAACAACGTAAAGAAGAAATTCGACGAAGCACAGAAGGAACTCAACGTATTTCTAGATTTCTTCAAGAGAGGTTAGAGAGCGTTGCGGTGAACTTCTAAGCGGCAGTGGAGCAGCCTTTCAATTCAACAGAGGCAAGACAGGCTAGAAGAAGGGTAGACACAGTAAGTGACACTCTTTGTATTGTACTTGCTTAGTAATTGCAATAGTGAAAGGAGCAGAAGATTAAGACATCCATTGTAACTGGAATTCTCAAGTATAGTGGATAGTCTCAGTAAGGGAGAGTCTCTACTATCGTGGATGTATGTCACGTTGACAGAACCACGTAAATCTTATGTGTCATTAATTTGCTTTACGTTCTGTGTTTTGAATTGAGTTGTGAACGCAGCTAAAGTATCAGCCAACCCATAACCTAACGAAGACCTAAACAAGAACATCTAAATTGTCTATTAGGCTAGGTGTCTGAAAGGTGACTTTGGGGACTATTGTAATTTGTAGGTAGCAATAGATCTACCTTAGTCGAGTCTGAGAAAGAGTTCGCTTTGAAGAAGAGGTTAAAGTTGTTCACTTACCTGTGAATTGCGAATTGTGGTGATACTGATTCACCCCCCCTCTCAATATCACAAACTAGTAGATCCTAGGGAGAAGTCAGGAACTTCAGAGTATGTCTCATGGGCAGAACAATGTAAATCTCTTGTGTCCTTGCTTTGAATTTACATTCTGTGTTTTGAATTAAGTTGTGAACAAAGCTAAAGAATCATCAAACCCATAACCTAGAGGAAGACCTAATCAAGAACAACCAATCCGTTTAATAGGCAAGGTGTCTGAAAGGTAACTTTGGGGACTATTGTGATTAGTAGGTAACGATAGATCTACCATAGTTGAATCTGAAAAAGAGTTCATTTCTGAGAAGAGTTTGAAGTTGTTCACCTATCTGCATATTGACAAGAGCTAAAGTATTAAAGAAGTAGAGTACTTTGGCTTAAATTATTAGATTTTTTCAAGGGGGTGATACTGATTTACCCCCCTTATCAGTATCACAGACTAGTAAATCCTAGGGTGAAGTTGGGAACTTCAATTGGTATTAGAGCTCAGGTTCACTAGTTTGAAGCTTAACAGCTTGGTGATGGCAGAATGAAGGAGGCTAAGCTTTAAGTTTTCAAGGAGAGATATGAATCTCTCAGAATGCAGAAAAGTGAGACAGTCCAAGAGTTCTTTACTAGGGTTATTGATGCTATAAACGACCTTAGAAGTCATGGGAAGAACAAGAAGGACTCATCTATTATGAAGAAAATTTTGAGAATTCTGCCTGAGAGGTTTGTCTCAAAGGTGGTAGCCATAAAGAAGAGTAGAGATCTCAATTCTATGTCTATTGTTCCCACAGCCTTGTATGGGTTGTAATTGTTGTCAAGTAGATTGTACAAGAAAGTAAAGCCATATAGAGGGGCAAGAAAGTAAAGCCACATGGAGGGACAAGAAAGTAAAAGCCACATGGAGGGGCAAGAATGTAAATCTGCTGCGTAAGCCCTATTAGGGTTTCATGGACAAGAGTTTATAGAGACCTTGGAAGATGAAGTTAAGGTAAGGGCCTTGGTAAACACAAAGAGAGAAGGGTTGGCAATTCAACCATTTGGAAAACCTATACAACTGGCCAACCAAAGAGACAATCAAGAAAAAAACCCTACCTTGCATGGAAAAACAGCATAAACGGCAAAGGTGGGTGATCGGCCAAAGAGAGAAAACAAGGGTGGAACGGCTGGACAGCAAAGAGAGAGTACACGGCTGGACAACAAGAGAGGGTGGACGGCAAATCACAAATCAGAAAAGGTGGAACAGCCAAACACAAAACAGCACACCAAAACCAAAGAGTGAATGACAAAACCACCACCAGCTGAAAGAGAGAGAACGTCCAACCAACCATTCGGCCAACACAAAGAGAAACCATCCAAAGAGAGGGTATTCGGCCAAGAGAGAAACACAACCTTGAGAGAAAACCCTAGACGTCCAAGCAAGGAGACAATCGGCCAAACACAAAGGAGGAACCATCCAACACAAGAAAATGTTCGGCCAACACAAGCTAAATAGCAAAGCAATCAACCAGCAAACGAGGTATGGATAGCAAGGAGGAGAACGACCAAGGCAAGGTGAATGGCAATAAGGAGAGCACAGTCACAACACACCAATGGCAAGTGAGACCTTGGTGAGTCAAAACCTTACAACAAGGAAGAGTAAATTGGCTGGACAACAAGAGTGAATACACAGCAAACCAAGGGAGACCTTGGACAGCAAGGGAAACCAGGCAACGGTTGGAAGGAAACCGTGTGACTCATGGTAAGAGGTAAGGCATGAGGCGTGAGACCACCGGCTGGAAGAAAACCAGAAACGTGAGGTGAGAGCAAAAACCAGAAACGCACCACCCCTGGAAGAAACAGGTGACCAGGCCGTGAGACTAGTAACGGGTGACTAGAAAAGGGAGACCAGAAACTGGTGACCTAAAAAGCGAGACCGGCGAAGCTGAAATGGGAGAATAGCAAAGCTGAAACACGAGACCAACAAAGTTATGATGGGAGCACAGCAAAAGCGTGGGTGTACGTCAGGAGACGGCGTGAGACTAGAACATGCGACGGCGTGACAGACCAGAAGTGTGAGGGTAGGCTGTGAAGCAGTAAAACCATGGAACCAGGAGACAGGTGAGACCGTGAGACGGTGAAAGCAGGAGCTGTGTGAGACAACCTAGAGAAGGAATTTGGCGAAGCATTGGAAGAACTCAAAGTATTTCGAGATTTCTTCAAGTGATGTTAAAGAGCCTGGTGAACTTCAAAGCGGCAGTGAAGTAGCCTTTTTAATTCAACAGAGGCAAGATAAGCTAGAAGAAGGGTAGACACAGTAAGTCTTTGTATTGTACTTGCTTAGTATTTGCAATAGTGAAAGGAGCAGAGGATTAAGACATCCATTGTAACTGGTATTCTTAAGTATAGTGGATTGTCTCGGTAAAGGGAGAGTCCCTACCATTGTGGATGTACGTCATGTTGACGGAACCACATAAATCTCGTGTGTCCTTACTTTGTTTTATGTTCTGTGTTTTGAATTGAGTTGTGTGAACGCAGCAAAAGTATCAGCTAACCCATAACCTAACAAAGACCTAATAGGCAAGGTGTCTGAAAGGTGACTTTGGGGACTATTGTGATTAGAAGGTAGCAATAGATCTACCTTAGTTGAATCTGAAAAAGAGTTCACTTTTAAGAAGAGGTTAAAGTTGTTCACATATCTGCGAATTGTGGTGATACTGATTCACCCCCCTCTCAATATCACAAACTAGTAGATCCTAAGGTGAAGTTGGGAACTTCAATGTCACTGCATGATCTCCAGTGCAATCTCATTGCATATGAGATGAGAATAAAGTCAAATGAAAGCTTCTCAACATCAAAGCCATCAAAGGAGACAGTTTTCAAAGCTATAAGACACTTGAAGATAAGAGAAGAGGAAGAATCATCCTGTGATGATGACAATGACGATGATGATAAGGAAGAAAGTGAAGGTGAAGTGTTGGCTTACTTCACAAGGAAATTCAAAAGGAGGTCTAAGAAGGGAAAAGGACAGTTGTCCTTGAGATGTTATCATTGTGGGTAGATTGGACATTTTGCTTCTCAGTGCAAAGAGAAAGTTGATGATAAAGATAAGGATGGTGATGATGAGCAGAATTCAAAATGGAGAAGACCATCATCCAAATCAAAGAAGTCCAACAAGAAGACTGCCAACCCACAGAAGAAGAAGAGAGGCTCATTCAAGAGTTATGTGAGCCAGACAAAAGAAGCCGATAAGGAGGAAGATGTAGACTCATCAGATGAGCATGCCTTTATGGCATCAGCTTAATGTGGTAGTTCAACCTCTGAAGAGGAAGAGGAGGTTGATAAAGAAGAACCAGATCTTGAAGCTGAATTAGAAGCAACTTTAAAGGAGATAATCAGAAGGGGCAGAACCATAAGAAGGTTGGAGGCCCATATAAAACAAGTTGAAGCAAAGATTAAGGAAGTAGAAAGTCAAAAAGATGAAATAAGGGCTGAACATATTGACTTGAAGAGAATATTTGAAGAACAGATCAAAATATGTGAAGACCTTACAATGGAACTTGCCTTAAGGACTTTAGAAATTGAACAAAGATAGAGTTGCTAAGATTCCAACAACAACTCAAAAAGAGTGAAGAGAACTTGTAGAAGCTTGAAGTGGTAAGAGAAATAAGCTCTGAGAGAGAAAGGAAGAATAAAGAGAAAGTGCAGCAATCTGAGGCTACATTGCCTAAAGAGAATGAGACTTTGCCACAGAAGTTGAAAGAAAAGGCTGTGACTTAGGAGAAGATAACTAAAGAAGAGAAAACAGTTATCAAACCAAAGCCAGGGCCAAAAATGATGTATATGGTTAAAGATTAGTAGCCCATAGCTGCTAAGTCTCAGAAAGAAAAGACTAATCAGCCAAGAACAGTGAAGGCTGAAAATAAAGAAGATTTAAAGAAGCAACCTAAGGTTGCAAACAAAAATGAAGAAAAGAAAGTCAGCCAGCCAAGGGCAATGGCTGAACAGAAGAAGGTAGCTGAAATGAAAGCCACACAGTAAGTAATAAACAAAAGAAAACAAGCTATGGTTAGACTGAAGAAGAGGCAGTTTCAATGTCATTGCTTTTATTGTAAAGTCAGGGGTTAGTATATGTCTCCAACTTGAGAAGATTTGATGCTGCATATAGGGGGAGACAATACAAAATTCAGAGGAGAACACCTATCGTGAGTTCTTGCACATACTGTAAAAAGCAAGGACACACTAATAAGGATTGTTGGTAGAAGCCCAAATTAGTGGTTTCAAGGAACAAGTTTGCTATATTGGCAGACTTGGAACAGTGTGAAAGGTGCGGGCAGGATGGCCATAATGCCAAGAGATGCATGACACTTCTCCCTGAGCAAGAGAAGGTACTCAATGGCATAGTGAAAACAATTGGTACAGCTATCTTCAAACTGAGAAAAAGGAGAAAGCTATCTTCAAACTAGTTCAAAAGAAGGAATATAAAGCTAAAAAGGAGGTGGCTAATATAGCTGAAATTGCACTAAAGGCTGACTACAAGGATAAGCAGTGGATCCTTGATAGCGGATGCACTTCACACATGACAGGAGATAAGAGTAAATTATCAAAGCTGAATAAGTCAAGAAAAGGCATAGTCAAGTTTGGTAATGATGATTCACTCAACATTAGTAGTCAGGGGTCAATATATATTGGAAAAGGAAAGCTGAAAGATGTTCTACACATTGAAGGACTCAGATCTAATCTAGCATCTGTCAGCCAACTATGCAATAAAGATTATGAAGTGATATTTACAAAAACAGGTTGACAAGTAAAGAGTAAAGAAGGCAATACTGTTGCAGCCGGGAAGAGAACAACTGGAAATTTATATGTGATTGATGAGGACAAGACAAACAGCTATTTGCTTATAAAAGAAGAAAATCAACTCTGGCATAGGAGGCTGGGACACTTAACATAGAAGAACATGAGGAAGCTGACCATTACTCATGCAATTAGAGACATTCCAGACCTTGAGAGAGAGAGAGAGTATGTCTGCTCAGCATGCTCTAAAGGAAAACATGTCGGAAAGCAGCATAAGACCAAAGAGTTCAGTTTTAAAGTAGTGCTTGATATTGTACATACTGATTTGTGTGGGCCGATGAGAACAAAAGGGTTGAATGGTGAGAGGTACTTCATCTTGTTTGTTGATGATTATTCCGAAAGGACCTGCATCATGCACCTCAAACACAAGTCAGAAGTTTTGAAATGCTTTAAGAGATACAAAAGATTGGCTGAAAATAAGAGTGGAAAGAAGATCAAAGTATTGAGGTCAGATCAAGGCATTGAATTCATAAATGAAACTTTTGAAGATTACCTTGAGAAGCCTGGAATTCATCATTAAATGGCAGCAGTAAGAACACATCAATAAAATGGGGTGGTAGAGAGGAAAAATAGGGCTGTGGTTGAAATGGCAAGAACTTTACTGTTGGAATCCAAGTTTCACACAAGATTTTGGACAGAAGCAACATTTATAGCCGTGCACCTACTGAGCAGAGTTTTACGAAGGCCCAATACTGATAAGACTCCATATGAGCTATGGAGTGGGAAGAAGACAACAGCCAAATATCTCAGAATCTTTGGCAACCCATGTTTTGTGAAGAACAAGGAGCAAAGCTTAGGAAAATTCCATGCTAGGTCAGATGAAGGCATCTTTGTGGGATACTCAGCAAAGACAAAAGGTTACAGAGTTTTCCTACATAAACTAGGAAAAGTGGTCACTTTTAGTGATGTGAGAATAGATGAAAAATGGAAAGCAATGCAAAATGGAGAAGTTGGGGACAGTGAAGAAGATGACTTCAAGATAGATGAAGAATCAGACAAGCATGAAGAAAAGGCGAAAGAAGTAAGTTCAAACTCAAAGAAGTGTGAGTCTGAAGATGAAGAAAGAGATCCTCTTGCAACTAAGACTATGCAAGATAGAAAGACAAAGAAAACTTGGACCAATGCTCATCAAGGAAATCAAATCATAGGTGACCCATCAGTAGGAGTTATAACAAGAAGAAGAATTGTGGGAGCTACTGCTTTACTCTCATAAGTTGAACCTAAATCTGTTGAAGAGGCTGCACAAGACAAAGCCTAGGTCAAAGCTATCAATGAGGAGGCAGAACCTATATTGCCCTGTTTGATTTGAATAGTTTACTTCTCTGCTGTTTGAAAGATCACCAAAACACTCTCTAATCTCTATTGAAGAAATCTGGAAATTTGTTGAGTTCTCTTTATGCTTCACTGAATATCTTTTCTAGGTTGTCTCACCCCTTTCAAAAGAGATAAGTCTTAGTTTATATATTGCCCTCTATGGAAACCCTAGTAGGGCTTACTGTAGCTGCGGCGGATTTCCTTTCTTGCCCCTCTATGTGGCTTCATATTACTGTTCCATTCAAAATTCAGCATTATCCTCCTTCTTAATTTATTTTTCTTGCTCTTTTTTTTTTCTACTGAAATCTCATCCTTTGAATGCTTGAATGAACGGCCAGGATTGCCCATGAGCAGTTAAAAATGTACAAAAGAAACTACCCCCGTAACTACCCATCTTTTGGAAATGCTAAGTTAAAATTCTGTAACCTTTCCTTCTTTTGGACTCCCTGTCTGTTTGTAACCCCGAAATTATTCCGCTCCTTCGAAATCGCTCCTGGACTTAGTTTTAGGACAGGCTTATGGACTAGCAAATTTAACTTCTTATGAATTTATTATCCGTATACCACTCTGTCACACTGTCACACTAAGACTCAAGCAATGCTAAACTCCCTCTACAAGTTCACTTCAAGGAGATCACTTTACGAGGTTATTTGACATGCTAGTCTTATCCTGTAATTCCTAAGATATGAGTCACTTCTACTTGCACACTTAAATCTAGTTGACAATAATTACAACCCATACAAGGCTGTGGGAACAACAGTGACATATGACATATAGTTAATTACTTGATTTTGAGAGGGAGAGGGAGAGAGAACATATAAAACAAACCTTTTTTTCATGTCAGTATTGGCTCTTTGCCTTTGTTCTATCTAATTCAAGGATCTCAGCATTTTTTATTGATTACATTTTAACTAACTTATAAAAATAAGATAATTATGATTAAAAGAGATTTTAGGAGAATATTTGCAATTATAGATTTAGAAATCTTACTTACAATTCACTAACGTGTCAAATAGGTTGTTGAGAAATTTAAATTTAAATTTAATTCAAAATTTTTATTAGTCTTTTATATACTTTTATTACTTACAAAAATAAGTCTTCTTAAATTTGTGGATTTTTCCATAGAAGTAAAAATAGCCTCCACAATTAAGGAAAACAAAACAATAATTTTTTTTCTTAGACATATTATATTGTATAGTTTTCTCTCATTTAAACAAATATCATATTGTATATATATAGACATAGGTGTTATACTTGTATATTTATTTATTTATTTTTAGCCTAATGAAACGTTTACATGCATTGGCTCATTATCTCACTTAAGTATGCATTATGTTGCAATTAATTTTGATATTAATACAAAAGAAAAAATAATAAAAAAATTAAAAAGAAAAAAAGGAAAAAGAAAATAAAATTAGAAAATAATAAATAAATAAAATAAAATAAATAATAAAAATTTACAAATTTTAAATATAAGGAAGAAAAAACTCATTACCTAAAATAGATGCATAAAGTTAGACATAAGGTATTAGTGAGTTTTTTAAGGCTTAATTTTTTTCTTCAAAGTTGAATCCAAGGTAGCAATATTATCTTAGGTTATCTAAAAGACTAATTTCTCAAAACATAAGTTTAATAATAGTAAAAGATGGAGTTTAATGGATCTTTAAGCTTTAGAAGATCTTTAAACTAGGTCCAATAAGCCATAAAAGCTTTAAAAGGTTTAGGGTAAACTCTTAAGCCTAATAACAAATCAAACTTAGTTCTTACACTACCCAAAACCCATAAATAAATAGAAATTTAAAAATCAAAATGAAGATTTTTTCTTATCACTTACCAACCAATCAAAAGCAACCAATACTTTTATAAGAAGAGGGTCCCTTTCTTCAAATGGGGACAAAAGATATACAAAGAAATAAATAAAGTAAATAGGGTAAAAGGAGAGAATATGTAAATATAATGACACAACAACATATATGTTGATAGCGGAGATAATAATAGTTAGTAAGCAAATAGTGTGAAAAATGCCAAAAAAGTGCTAAGGAAAAAGAAAAGAAAAGAGAGAAAAAGTAAGATTGTTAGTATCAAGCATATTGCCAAAAATAGGGGTGGAAAGGAAAGATCCATATTTAACAAATTTTATAAAATTTCCTAAAATGTAGGAATATTCTAAAGCAAAGTAGTAATAATCCCATACATGACTACTTATATCCATTTTCTATAAGAAAGATCTACTATGCAAGAAATGTGGCAACATAAGTACCTTAAATGCCCTTTAAAGCTCCCTTCTTACTATTCTCATAAGTTAAAATGCTTATCATGCACTCATCATTTATAACTAATCAATTAACATTTAAACATCATATTGGATTTAGATTTTAAACTAATAATTTTAGTTTAATTTATCCAATTATCATAAAAATGACTTTAAAAAAGCCTAAAAATAAATAATTAATCAATTTAAATGAGTTATTTTCATGGATTATATTGTTATGTAGTGGGTTGGATGAATTTCAATATCTAAATGGATTATTTTTATAGGTTTTTATTATTATATGTAGGCTGGACAAATTTTATTAATAAGCTCATTTTAGCAGCTAAGGTTTTTAAGGGTTAGCATATAAAAAGGAAAAAAGGATGGTTAGAGGAGGCAGAACCTTTTATGAGTAAATAAGCTATTTGCTCTAGTTTTTTAAGAACTAATTTTAAACTTTCATACTTGAATGTGTTGGTAACATAGACTTATTTTCTTAAACATTGTTGTTATTAGGAGTGACATTTGAATCCTATAGTTCTAATTCTTATTTGTTTTACAATTGTTAGGTCAGAACTCCAATCCCTTAACATATGTTAGAATGATCCTATACCAATATTACTGTTGGGTTCCATTTGCATATAATAAGAAGGTGTATCATTTGGTATTAGAGCTTTGGCTCTAACTCATGTTTGTTATCCTTCTATCATCATCTTTTTGTGTGTTCTTCATTATTGGTTGAATTATTAATAAAAAGAAAAGAAAAGAAAAGATAAGAAAAATTTGTGTGTTTCTTGTGTTTCGCTGTTGCTGTTTATTTGTTATGTAGAAATACCTATTAGTTAACCAAAACAAGAATCGTGTGTTTGTTATATTTTGCTATTAATGTTCCTTCCTTCTGCAAAAATATCCATTATTTAACCAAAAAAGAAAAATCAACTTCATTTCTTCAATAAGTCATTTACTTAATTATATTTGATAATTGATTGTTGTCTTATTGCACTAATTATATCATCAAATTTCTTGTCATTTTGTTTGCTTTATTACTTATCTTCCTTGATTGTGTTACTTCTTTGAAGAGGTAGGTCTAGGATTGATATATTCAAATTTTATTTATTTTGAATTTAGTTTACCTAAAACTATTGAAAGAGTTTGTATAGACTTGCATTTCATTGTGTGAAACACGAGAGTTGAGGACTACTATAGTTAAATGGAAAGTAAACATGTAAGGGAGTGAATTTTGTGAGATATATTCCTTATTTACTAACAATATTGTAGGTATAATGTCTAATGTTAAAGAAGGCAGTTTCTCACGTAGAGAAAAGGAAGTAGTTATTCTAGACTTTAAATTGCTTATAAAATCCTTAGAGTAAAAGTTTGATAGGATTGACCAAATGTTTTAGGAAGTCAAGGACAGGATAGATAAAATAGAAAGGGAATTGAATATGACTTATAAGAGGCCAACTGGGAGGGTCATGAAGGAGCAATTTAAACATGATTCTAGTAAAGATGGTGATGATTATTATGATAAGGGTGATAATGCTAGCAGAAATTTTAGAGGTGGATTTAGAGGAGGACGTGGCAATAGGAATGGTAGAGGAGTAAGAGGCAATGAAAATGTTTATAATAGGTACAATAGAGGTTGGGATAACCAAAATAAAGTGGAGGAAAGAGTAGACAAAAATTTGAGTAGCATTATAATGAAGGTTCCCTCTTTCTAAGAAAAAGTTAACCCAAATGTGTACTTAGAGTAGGAGAGAAGGGTAAAGCTACTCCTTGATTGTCATAACTTCTTTGAGAAAAAGATGGTCAAGATAATTATGACTGAGTATATTGATTATGTAATAATGTGGTAGGACCAGCAGATTACTACTAGAAGAAGGAATTTCGAAAAACCAATGGAAACTTAGAATTAGTTAAAAACTGTGATGAGAAGGAGATTTGTTTCTATCTCTTATTATAGGGATTTGTATAACAAGTTGCAGAGCCTTATGTAAGGTTCCAAGAGTATGGAAGAGTACTATAAGGACAAGGAGATTGCTATGGTTAGGGCAAATGTAATAGAGGATAAGGAGGCAACTATGGCTAGGTTCCTCTAGGGGTTAAATAAAAGCATAACTGATGTGATAGAATTACAACACTATGTAGAACTGGAGGACATGGTACACATTGCCATTAAAGTTAAAAGGCAACTTAAAGGAAGGAGTACTTCTAAATATAATCAAAACTTAAGTTCATCTTTTTAGAAGCTAAACTGGGGAAAGAAGGGAGAGAAGCTGACTCCTAAACTTAAAATTGATACACATAAATCTAAGACAAGTAGGAGCAACCTTGAGAAGGGCAAATTTAAGGATAAACTTAAGGCCACCTTAGGGAAAATTAGAGACATCAAGTGTTTTAGGTATTTGGATAAAAGTCATTTAGCATCACAATGCCTTAATAAGAGGTCTATGATCTTTGTGGAGGATGATGAATATGAGATTGGGAGTGAGTCTAGTGATGAGGCTCATATGCCTCTATTAGTAGATGCCAATGATGTTGATAAGGAAGTAGAATACCAGAGCATGGTGGGAAACTTTTGGCAGTACAAAGAGCTCTTAGTGCACAAGTTAAGGAAAGAGATGATGTTGAGATGTAGAGGGGGAATATCTTTCATAATAGGTATTTGGTGAATGATAGTGTTGTTTCCACATCCTTGTATGGGTTGTAATTGTTGTCAACTAGGTTTATGTGTGCAAGAAAGTAAAGCCACGTGGAAGGGCAAAAAGGTAAAACCACACAGAAGGGCAAGAATGTAAAACTGCTGCGTAAGCCCTATTAGGGTTTCATGGAGTAGAGTATATAATGGTCTTAGAAGACAAAGAACAGGGTGTCGGTAATATTGAGCATTCAGAAAAACTTAGACAACCGACCAACCAAAGAGAATACCACACCCTACGTGGAAGTACACCACAGGCAAGGACAAAGAGAGTGAACAGTGCAGTCGATGGACCAAGAGAGTGAACAGTGTAGTCGTGAACAATATCCGTCGTGAGAGAAAGAAGGAGTGAGACGGTCGACGGCCGGGCTGAACGAAGAACAAAGGTGGACGGCCGAAACAATTGAGTAGCCGTCGACGAGAAGGAGAAGAAAACGCAACCATCGACGGTCAGAAAATCGAGCAAAAAGGCAAATCCGTTAAGAGAGAAGGAGGTGGTCGAAGGGGGGCTGAACATTGAACGTAAGATGGCCGAAAGGCGGCTGAGGAAAGTGAGTCGTGAAGGAGACCAGATCCGAACTAGAATGAGACGAGACCAGATCGGGAACGGGTGAGAGAGATCCGGCGGCTAGACGTTGGAAGAGAGAGAAACAGACGGTCGAAAAAATAGAGAAACCGGTCGACGGGAGAGAAAACCGGGAGCGGGCGAAGAAGGCTGGACGGCAGGACGAAGAAAAGTAGACCATCGGCAGAAAAGGGAGGAAATCCGGCAAAGTGGGTGAATGGAAAAGAGAAATCCGACGGGAAGAAAGAGAAATCTAGCAGTAAGAGAGAGAAATCCGGCTGGACAACAAGAGAGAAAAATGGACAGGCGAGCCGTGAGACAGTGGGATCGTGGGGCAAGGAGACGGGTGAGACCGTAAGACGGTGAAAGCAGGAGTTGTGTGAAACAACGTAGAAATTTGGCGAAGCATTGAACTCAACGTATTTCCAGACTTCTTCAAGAGAGGTTAGAGAGCATTGCGGTCAACTTTCAACGGCAATAAAGCAGCCTTTCAACTCAACAGAGGTAAGACAAACTAGAAGAATGGTAGACACAGTAACTGACACTCTTTGTATTGTACTTACTTAGTAATTGCAATAGTGAAAGGAGCAGAGAATTAAAGACATCCATTGTAACCTGTATTTACAAGTATAGTGGATAGTCTTGGTAGAGGGAGAGTCCCTACCACCGTGGATGTACGTCACGTTGACGGAACCACGTAAATCTCATGTGTCCTTAATTTGCTTTACGTTCTGTGCTTTGAATTGAGTTGTGAACGCAGCTAAAGTATCAGCCAACCCATAACCTAACGAAGACATAAACAAGAACATCCATATTGTTTATTAGGCAAGGTGTCTGAAAGGTGACTTTGGGGACTATTGTGATTAGTAGGTAGCAATAGATCTACCTTAGTCGAGTCTGAGAAAAAGTTTGCTTTTAAGAAGAGATTGAAGTTGTTCATTTACCTGTGAATTGCGAATTATGGTGATACTGATTCACCCCCCCTCCCTCTCAGTATCACAAACTAGTAGATCCTAGGGAGAAGTCGGGAACTTCAGATAGAAATTGTAACTTGATTATAGATGAGGGTAGTTGTACTAATATAACTATCACAGAGTTAGTGGAGAAGTTGGGTTTACCCACAACTAAATATCTTAGACCATATAACCTGTAGTGGTTGAATGATAGTGGAGTAATGAGAATGACTAAACAAGTTGTGGTTCCATTTTCCATTGGTAGATATAAGGATAAGATGTTTTGTGATGTTGTACCTCTACAAGCAGGGCATTTGTTATTAGGTCATCCTTGGCAATATGATAGAAGAGTTTTGTATGATGATTACAAGAACCATTATTGTTTCACCATGGATGGAAAACCATTTACACTTGTTCCATTAACTCCAAAACAAGTATATGAAGACCAAGTGAGACTTTATAAAAGTAAGCAAAAGAGGAGTGAAAAGAAAGAGAGAGTAAAGAGAAAAGAAAGTGAAGGAGAAAAACAAGGTAAAAGCACTTAAGAATGATAAGTACAAAAGTGATCAAATTCAAAAGAGTGAAGATGAGAGAAAACAAGTAAGTGTGTTTGCAAAAGGAGCAGATGTTAGGGTTACCTTTTAAGTTAGGCAACAAATAATCTTAATCCTTTATAAGGATTCTTATTTCTCTAACACTGACCTTGATTCATCTTTGCCTAATGTTGTTTCATCTTTATTGCAAGATTATAATGATATATTTCCTAAAGAGATCCTAGATGGCTTACCACCAAGGAGAGGGATTGAACATTACATTGATCTTATTCCTAGAACTCCTATTTCCAATATGCCAACATATAAAATTAATCTTGAGGAGACAAAAGAGCTTCAAAGGCAAGTTGATGAGTTATTCAAGAAGAGATATGTAAGGGAGAGCATGAGCCTATGTGTAATGCTAGTATTGCTTATGTCAAAGAAAGATAGATCTTAGAGGATGTGTGTTGATTGCAAAGCTATTAACAAAATAACAATTAAGTATCAATATCCTATCCCTAGGCTTGATGATATGCTGGATGAATTTCATGTTGCTTCTTACTTCTCTAAAATTGACCTTAAGAGTGGGTATCATTAAATTAGGATGAAGGAAGGTGACAAATGGAAAATTGCATTCAAGATTAAGCATGGTTTGTATGAATGGTTAGTTATGCCCTTTGGTTTGACTAATAAACCTAGCACTTTTATAGGATTAATGAATCATGTGTTGAGATCGTTTTTGGAAAAATTTGTTGTGGCTTATTTTGATAACATATTGTATGAAGTAGGAATTTAAAAGAGCATATTAAACATTTGTGTTGTGTGCTTGATGTATTGAGAAAAGAGAAATTGTATGCTAATTTGAAGAAATGTGATTTTTACAAAGATCATGTCATTTTCTTAGGTTATGTTGTGTTTGCTCAGGGCATAGAGGTTGATAAAGAGAAGATTAAGGCTATTCAAGAATGGCCTACACTTAAAGCGTGAGCGATGTGAAGAGTTTTCATGGTTTGGCTATCTTTTATAAGAGGTTCATTAAGGATTTTAGTACCATAATTGTACTATTGATTGAGGTAATTAAAAAGAGTGTGGGTTTCGAGTAGGATAAGGAACAACAAGATGCCTTTGATTTGCTAAGTCTAAGTTGTGTAATACACCACTTTTTGCTTTGCTTGATTTTTCTAAGATATTTGAAATTGAATGTGACACATTGGGCATTGGGATTGGGGGAGTTCTCATGCAAGAGAAACGACCTATTGCATTCTTTAGTGAGAAATTGAGTGAGGTAACATTGAATTATCTAACTTATGATAAATAAATATATGCACTTGTTAGGACTTTAAAAACATGGCAACATTACCTTTGGCCTAAGGAGTTTGTAATTCATATTGATCATAAGTCTTTAAAATACTTCAAGGGGTAAGGCAAGTTGAATAGAAGACATGCAAAATAGGTTGAGTTTATTGAAACTTTTCCTTATGTAATTCAATACAAATTAAGTAAGGAAAATGTCGTTGCTGATGCATTATCACATAGGTACACATTGATTAGCACTAAAGCTCCCTACTTCACCATAGGATCTACTAATATATAATACTGAGAATGGGGTGAATCAGTATTACACCCTTTCTTTTTAATTGATAGGTGAACAACTTCAAACTCTTCTCAAAAATGAACTCTTTCTTAGATTCAACTAAGGTAGATCTATTGTTACCTACTAGTCACAATAGTCCCCAAAGTCACCTTTCAGACACCTTGCCTATTAAACGAATCGATTGTTCTTGATTAGGTCTTCTTTTAGGTTATGGGTTTGATGATTCTTTAGCTACATTCACAACTTAATTCAAAACACAGAATGTAAATCCAAAGCAAGGACACGAGAGATTTACGTGGTTCCGTCAATGTGACGTACTCCATAGTGGTAGAGATTCTTCCTCTACCGAGACAATCCATTATACTTGAGAACACCAGTATGGTATTCCCTATGATTACAATGGATGTCTTAATTTTCTACTCCTTTCATTATTGCAAATACAAAGCAATCACAATACAAAGAGTGTCATTTACTGTGTCTACCGTTCTTCTAGCTTGTGTTGCCTCTATTTGATTTGAATAGGCTGTTTCACTGCCACTTGGAAGATCACCAAAACACTTTCTAACCTCTCTTGAAGAAATCTGGAAATATGTTGAGTTCTCTCGAATGCTAAACCGAATTTCTTCTCTAGGTTGTCTCACCCAACTCCTGGTCTCACTGTCTCATGGCCTACACTCACGCTTCAGGTCTGCCTTTCCATGTCTCACGGCCTGCCTCACGCTACTGGTCTGCTGTTTCACACCTCAAGGACTGCCTCACGCTTTTAGTTTGCCGTTTCACGTCTCTCAGCTTACACTATGCTCCTAGTCTGTCGTTTCACGTCTCTTGGCCTGCAACACGCTTCTGGTTTTACTGGTTCACGTTTCTCAGCCTACCACCTGCTTTTGGTTTTTCTAGTTCACGCTCTCGGCCGCCTCACGTTTCTAGTTTTTCTGGTTCACGTCTCTCGGCTGCCTGACGTTTCTGGTTTTTTTGGTTTGTTGTCTTCTCTTCTGGGTGGTCTCATGGATACCAAGTCTGGTCTCACCTGGTCTAGTTTCTAGGTCTGGTTTGCTCTAACATCTCACCTTCTCTAGGTCTCACGTCCTCTCTTTCTCTAGGTCTGGTTTGGTTTTCCACATTTGCTCTCCCGGTGGTCTAGTTTCCCACGTTTGCTCTCCTAGTGGTGTATCATTTTCTCCCTCTTTTGGTCTGTATCCTTGTCCCCTTTTCTGGTGTGTGTGTGTTTCTGCTCTTCCAGTAGAGTCTCTCTCTCTCTCCCAGTGGTGTATGTCTGGTCTGCTCTGCTCTTCCAATGAAGTCTCTCTCTCTCTCCCGGTGGTGTATTTTTGGTTTGTGTGGGCTGTTTTTCACCTTTTTCTAGTGTGTGAGTTTCTGATTTCTTCTCTACCTTACGGTGGGTGTGTGTTGCCTTTGCTCTCCCAGTGGTGAATTTCCCTTTGTCTCCTGGTGGTGTATTTCACTATCTTATGGTGGGCCGGTTTTTCACACCTGCTCTCTCTTGCTCTACCAGTTTATATGCTCCCTTCTATGCAAACCCTAATAGGATTTACTGGAGCTGCGACAAATTTCCTTTATTGCCCCTCCATGTGACTTCATGCGAATTTCCTTTATTGTCTCTCTATGTGACTTCATATTACTGTTCCATACAAAATTCAGCATTATCCTCCTTCTTAATTTATTTTACATGCTCTTTTCTTTCTACTGAAAACTCATCCCTTGAATGCTTGAACGAGCCACTTCTTCTTGCACACTTAAATCTGGTTGACAACAATTACAACCCATATAAGGCTGTGGGAACAACAAGCACTTTAAATGTTAAGTTGTTAAGGTTTAAGCACATTATTGACTTGTATGTTAATGATGTTGACTTTGGTAACGTGTATGCTACATATGAGAAAGTTGCTTTTGGTAAGTTTTATAGACATGAGGGGTATTTGTTTAGAGTAGATAACCTTTGTATTCCTCAAGGGTCTATGAGAGCACTACTTGTGAGAGAAGCTATAGGGATGGTTTAATGGGACATTTTGGCATTCAAAAGACTTTTGATGTTTTAAATGAGCATTTCTTTTGGCCATATATGAAAAGGGATGTTAAAAGAGTTTGTGCCAAGTGTATTACTTATAGACAAGTTAAGTCTAGGGTTTTGTCCAATGGTAAGTATATGCCCTTAGAAATTCCTTATGAATCTTAACCAACATTTCTATGGATTTTATTCTTGGATTACCTAAGTCCAATAAGGGTTAATATTGTATTCTTGTTGTAGTTGACAAGTTTTCAAAGATAATGCATTTTATTACTTGCACCAAAATAGATGATGTCATATACATTACAAACTTAGTTTTTAAAGAGATTGTTCGCCTACATACATTGCGTCAGATCGTGATGCAAAATTTTTGAGTCATTTTTAGAAGACATTGTGGGGTAAGCTTGGAACAAAGTTGTTATTTTCTATAACTTATCATCCATAAATAGATGGACAAACTAAGGTAGTAAATCTAACTTTTGGTACATTGTTATGTGCTATAATTGGTTTTTGAGAGTTAGCATATAAAAAGGGAAAAAGTAATGGCTGGAGGAAAAGGACAATTTTTATGAGTGTATAAGCTATTTTCTTTGGTTCTTTAAGAACTAATTTTGAACTTTCATACTTGAGTGTGTTGGTTTAATAGACTTATCTTCTTTAACATTGTCGTTGTTAAAAGTGGTGTCTAAATCCTAGAGTTCTGGTTCTTGGTCGTTTATAATTATTGGGTCAAAACTCCAATCCTTTAACCTGTGTTAGAATGATCCTATACCAACATTGGTATTGGGTCCCGTTTACATATAATTAGAGTTCATATCAACATAAAAAATGATGGACGAGGCTTAGAACATGAAGAACAAAACTTATAGCTCATCATATAAGTCAAAGTTACATGACCAAGCTAAAGAAAGGCTCGATTTGCATGCTAAGTTGTATTAAAGGGCTTAATTTTGTTTTAGGTTGCTAGATTTTAAGTTAAGGTCGAATTACATGTAGAAAAAGCTTAACTTTTTGGGTTTATTTAGATTTGTAGGTTCAATTGAGTCTTGATACATTAGTTAGGATTTTTACTTTGACTTTTATGTTTAGTTATCATTAGTCGTAGTCTGTTTTAAGGATTTCTAATGAAGGAAGATTTGTGTTTCTTAGGATTCCTAATCAAGGTAGATTTGTATTCCTTAATTAGAAGGATCTCCTATAATTAAGGTTTTTCCTATATAGGCATATTAAGAAACACCTTTTCCTTATAGGATTATAATATTTACATGCTTATATAAAGGCTATAACTATGTAAAACAGAATCAATAAGATTAAGGTATTTTTTAGTAAGTTTTTTTTGCTTTCTTGTGTTCTTAGAAGAATACATTGTCTTGACTTATAAAAGGAGTGATCAACCTTTGTGGCGTCTTAAGATTGGTGCTTTTAGTTTCCTTAAGGTTTTAATTTGATCAACCTAACTTGTTTCTTAGCTTTCTATAGTGTACATAACAAATTGATTTAAGAGTTCCTAAAGTAGGTCACCTAGCAGGTTCTTTATCACCTTTAAATGAACTTGTTAAAAAAAAATGTTGTTTTCAAGTGGCATGATGTGCATTCCATTTGTGATAGTGCATTATGTGTAGGCAAGAAAAGGTTAAAGTTAAACTACATGCCCTGTATACACCTTTACCTGTGCTTAACCATTCTTAGACTGATATTTTTATAGACTTTGTCTTAGGATTACCAAAGTCTCAAAGTGGTAAAAACAACATATTTGTTATCGTTGATAAGTTTAGCAAAATGATTCATTTTGTTGCATGTTCTAAAACAAATGATGCAACATATATTGCTAAGCAATTCTTTAAGAAAGAAGTACATTTGCATGGATTGTGTTAAGCCCATCTTTGATGGCTAATGTTCGATTTGTTGTCAACACCATCTCACATGATTACATATGTTGATTTAATGTTATAAATGCAGTTGAGATGTAGTGAGGTCATTGGGAGAAACCAGTGATGATTGGTCAACCTTGGCATTGAGGAGTTAATGTTGACCGTGACCATAAATTTTAAAGGTCAAGATTGATCATTGACCATTCACACTAAATTTTCGAAAGTCAATGTTAACCATTGATCCTAAATTTTAGGACTCAAATCTAGCCATTAATTGTAGGACAACATGTGGGAATTAACGATGATCGTTGATGATCGTGTAGCCTTAATCCCAAGGCTTTATAAATACACTTAGGTGTCTTGCAAAAAGAAAAAAAGGGGCTCCAAAAAATTGAGTGAATCACAAAAGCAAGATAGTTGGCCAAGGAGAGAAAGAAAGAGGGTAAGACAGCAAGCCAAGAAGAGTGCAACAACCATTAAGGAAAAGTAGCAAGTTGTAGCAGACCAAAGAGGAAAGAAAGAGAGTAAGGTAGCTGGCCACTTACACCAACAAACCCTTACCAAGACAGCCATCGTACCAACAAGCCCTCACAAAGGTGACAATAGTAGCTAGCCGTCACACCAGCACATGTAGGAGGCTTTCTAGTAGACCGGTAGCATGTCCTTGCATGTCTAGAAGGGTATACCAGCAATAACAAACGTCCCTACAGGTCCAAGAGGGTATACCAGTACTAGCAGCACATTTCTACACATTTAGGAGGGTATACCAGCAGCAGCAACACGTCCTAGCACGTCCAAGAGACTTCCCAGCACTAGCAGCACGTCCCTACATGTCTAGGAGGCTTCCTTGCACTAGTAGCATGTCTAGAAAGCTTCCTAGCACTAGCAGCACATCAAGGAGACTTCCTAGCAGCAACAGCACATATAGGAGACTTCTTAGTAGCAGCAGCACGTCCAAGAGGCTTCCTTACACTAGCAGCACATCTAAGAGGATATACCTATACCAGCAAACACCACCAAGGCAACAGCCGCACCAACAAACATCACCAAGGCAACAACCGTACCAGTAAACCAACAAAGCAACCAAGGAAAACAAACTAAAAGGAGGTAGAAGCAGCATGTGAGTCCAGTAGAAGGTGGAGCAATAACAAAAGGGTCTTGCACTAGCAATTAACATACAGCAGTAGGTGGTGCACTTGCAGACAGTAGCAGTGACACAAGAAAATAGCTATAATGCATGCAGATAGTAGTAGCGGTACAAGAAGACAGTAGCAGCAACGTGAGAAAACAGTAGTAATATGAGCGGATAGTAGTAGTGGCGCGAGTAGATAACAATAATGTGCTCGGATAGCATGAACAACGCGTGTGGACAACAGCCACAGCATATGCGGATAGGAGTTGTAGTATGTGCAGAAATCAAAAGCAGCACGTATTTGGTGTAGATAGTAGGGCAGTGTAAGTGGACAACAATAGTTGCATGTGTGAACAGTAAGAGTAATGTGTGCAGAGTGCATGCAAATAGTAGCAGCAACACATGTGGATAGCATTAGTAGTGTGCATAAACAATAGCAATAACGCATACGAACAGCATTAGCAGCATGCATAGACAACAGCGACACCACGACCGGATAGGAGGAGCAACACACATGAATAGTAGTAGCAGTGCGTGCGAATAACATTAACACGGACAACATTAGTAGCACGCACAAACAACAATGGTAACACATACAGACAACATTAGCATCGTGTGTAGGCAACATCGATAGCGAGTGAGACAACACCAGCAGCAAAGGAAGGAGAAGATCCATATTCTGCTCTAGCAGTCTGTACACATTAAGTGATTATTCTTCAGGAAAGGTTTTACCATAAACTCTTGATAAATTTGTTGAAAAACAAGTTGGGATACCTTTGGAGTGATCAGGTGATCAACTCCTAAATCAAGAGATCGTTGTAAATGGTTAAGGAGTAGTCCTTCCATAAATGGTGAAGGAGTGATCCTTCCACAACATTATTGTATCCCTTGATAGCAAGAGTGGATTGTGTAATTTAAGAGTGATCCTATTACACCGTGGATGTAGCTCACACATTATGGGTGAATCACGTAAAAATTGTCATGTGTGCTTGGGTGCTTGCACATTAATTTATATTCGTACAATCGTGCTCACATAAAGAAGAAAAATAAAAAATTGGATCATCGACTTTAACAAGTCGCAGAGGTTAAATCTATATCAATTTGTAAAAAGAGTATATCTCATACTAATTCTCCTCCCCTCTTAGTGTGAGAACTAAAATGGTCCTCATCAAGTGGTATCAAAACCGGTTCCTCCATTGATCCAATTTTTCTGCTTTGAAGTGAAGTTATGCATTGCTATGTGAGTTTTTATCTCTACTGTTGCTTGAGACCATGAATAGCATAAGCAGTGTTAATAGCAAAGGCATCCTTACATTTGATGGATAAAATTATCAATTATGGAAGAATAGAATGCTTCCATATTTGATGTCCTTTGGTCTTGATGTGTTTGAGTCAATTGTTAGTGGCTTCATCCCTATTACTGAAGGTGATCCTATGATGCCAGTTGATAAAAAGAGCTTGGAGTGTGATGGAAAGACAAGAAATGCCTTATACGCCTCCCTGTTAGATAAAGAATTCACTAAAGTGATAAGGTGTAATACAACTAAGCAAATCTAGGACAAACTAAAGAACATCTATGAAGGAGACAAGGTTGTGAAGGAAGCCAAGCTACAAATCAGAAGGAGCAGATTTGAAGACATAAAGATACAGAATGATGAGACTGTGAATGCGTTCTTCACAAGAATTAATGAAATTGTGTGCTTCGTTAAAAGAAGCAAACAATGAGGATGATAATGAGCCAGTCCTAAGGAGGAAGACAAAACAATCCAGTTATTATAAAGTTGGAAATTTAGGTGCTAAAGGAAAAAAGGAATTCTTTAGATCCAAAAGAAGGAATTTTCTGAGCAAGCTAGATGAAGAGGATTCTGAAGAAGAAGTTGATGATTTCGATGATGAAGCTATAATGGATATGCTTATTGCTCAAGCAAATGATAATCAAGACTCTTTAAGTGATGAGGAATTAATAAAAGAGAATGAGGATGAGTTAGTGCAACAACTTGAGAAGGAATTGAGAGCTTGTTTGCATAAAAACAACAAGTTGGAAAGAGTGGTAAAACATCTCAAGAAGCTATATGAAAATTCTATTGTTGATGAATCTAATCTCTAGGTGAAAAAAAAGGAGTTTGAAGCAAAAGAAGAGGAGTACTTGAAATGGATTGAGGAGTTGATTGTACTTAAGGCAGAGCAAGGAAAGATACATAAAGATCTTGGCGCTAAGGTGATTGCACAAGAGCAAGAGGTGTAGATTTTGCAAGCCAAGTTCCATAAGTCCGAGCTAAAGAAGCATAAAGAAAGCTTTATGTAGACCATAGAAGTAAAAGGAGAGTTATCATCAGCAAATGTCATCAAGGAGGATACTACAAGAAAGTTGAATAAGTGTTTAAGCAATCAAAGACCTCATTCCATGGGAAGAAAGGACTTGGTTACATTGAAAAGCTGAGTGAAAAGGTAGGAGAAAAGAAGAAAATTGTGTTTGTCACTGAAAGCAAGTATAATGATGTGATGCAGAAGAGAGACCAACCCAAGTTAAAATGGGTTAAGAAAGATATGGTGGAGACTCCCATCCACTGGAGACAAACTATCAAAGATGGAGAGAAGGTTGCCACACCAGTTGCTGAAGATAGGAGATATGAAATTGGTGAAAGAAGAAAATTCAGATTCAAAGGATTTTGCTAGAGTTGTGGTAAGTATGGGCACAAGGCTAATACTTGTTGGAATACTCAACCTATAATGAAGTGGAATGTGAGGCAAGAGTCTAGGAGGAGACTCTATCAAGAAAGGATGTAGTCTCAGGTGGAAAGAAGTCATATTCCACTAAGAATCAAGTTTAATGTGCTGGGAGAGATTTGTGGAAGATGTGATAGTGTTGGACACACTACTAAGGATTACTTAACATTGCTGCCCAGTCAAAGAATACAAAGGAGAATACATCAACCATTGCTGCCCGGTCAAGGAGTGCAAAGGAGAACACCTACACATGCTCCTGCATTCAGCCTAAGAAGAAGAGAAACGTCTATGTTTATGGAAGTAGCCTTAAAAGCTTCCAAGAAAGATAAATCATGGATCTTAGATAGTGTTTGCTCTTCATATATGATAGGAGATTCCAAGAAGTTCAAAGAAGCAGTAAAATATGATGGAGGATTAGTCAAATTTAGCAATATTGGTGCCTTAAAGATTAAAGGTATCAATGCTACTGAAATTGGTACAAAAAAGCTAAAATCAAAGAAAGTGCTTTATGTTTAAGGGCTAAAACACAATCTCATTAATGTTAGCTAGCTTTGTGATGATGGACATAAAGTTACTTTCAATAAGAGTGGCTACACAGTAAAGAGATTAAAAGATGGTCTCGTGCTAACTAAAGGTGAAAGAACATATGGAAACTTATATCAAGTTTCTATAAGCAAATACATATGCTACATGAGCACTAAAGATAAGAATTTGTTATGGCATGGAAGATTAGGACATCTTGAAAAAAAGAGGTTGAACTTAAGTATTTAGCCAACCCCTAGAGGTTGAGGTATACTCTAACCCTTATCCCTTTCCCTTTTCTATTATTCTTTAGATTTGTTGTCAAAGGGGGAGATATTTTGCATAAATCTAAAGAATGTGTATACTTATAAAAAGGGGGAGTAGCTTGATGGATAAAGGGGGAGAACTTGTCAACGGGGAGAGCAAAAAGGGGGAGTAGCAAGTGCTACATGTTTTAGGGAGAGCCATGAATGACAATGTGCAAGAGGAGTTGTGAATGTCAACAATTGTTATATATGCATTATTGGATCTAATGTGTTGCCAACAAATCTAAAAGGGGAGATTGTTGAGCCCATCTTTGATGGCTAATATTGGATTTATTGTTAACACCATCTCACACGATTATATGTGTTGATTTAATTTTATGAATGTCCTTGAGATGTAGTGAGGTCATTGGGAGAAACTGATAATGATAGGTCAACCCTAGTGTTGAGGAGTCAATGTTAACCATGACCTTAAATTTTAGAGGTTAAGATTGATCGTTGACCATTGACCATTCACTCTAAATTTTAGGAAGTCAATATTGACCATTGACCCTAAATTTTAGGACTCAAATCTGATCGTTAATTGTAGGACAACATGTGGGAATTAATAATAACTATTGATGATCATGTAACCCTAATCCTAAGGCTTTATAAATACCCCTAGGTGTCTTGCAAAAGGAAGAAAAGGGACTGCAAAAAATTAAGTGAATGGCAAAGGTGAGGTAGCTAGCCAAGAAGAGAAAGAAAGAGGGCAATGCAGCCGGCCAAGGAGAGAAAGAAAAAGGGCAAGGTAACCAGCCAAGGAGAGGTAGCAAGGCAGCTGGACAAAAAGGAAAGAAAGAGAGCGAGGTAGCCAGCCACCCATACCAACAAACCCTTACCAAAATAGCCACTGCACCAGCAAGCCCTCACAAAGGTGACAGCAGTAGTCGGCCGCCAAACCAACATATCTAAGAGGCTTTCCAATAGACCAGCAGCACATCCCAGCACGTTCAGGAGACATCCTAGAACTAGTAGCACATCCCTACACATCTAGGAGGGTATACTAGCAGCAGCAGTAGCATGTCCTAACACATTGAGGAGACTTCCTAGTGCACATCTAGAAGGCTTCCCTACACCAGCAACATGTCTAGGAAGCTTCTTAGCAGTAATAGCACATCTAGGAAACTTCCTAGCAATAGCAGCATGTCTAGGAGGCTTCCTTGCACTAGCAACATGTCTAGGAGGATATACCTGCACTAGCAAACACCACTAAGGCAACAACTGTACCAGCAAACATCACCAAGGTATTAACCACACCAGCAAACCAACAAAGCAACCAAAGAAGACAAACTAGAAGGAGGCAGAAGTAGCATGTGAGTCCAGTAGAAGGTGGGGAGCAACAGCACAAGGGTCTTGCAATAGCAAGTAGAGCACCTGTAGACAGTAGTAGCGATACGAGAAAACAACTGCAGTGCACGTGGATAGCAGCGACGAGACGAGAAGACAACTACAGCATGCGGAGAGAGCAGCAACGGTGTGAGAAAATAGTTATAGCATGTGAGGATAACAGCAGTGGTGAAGAAAATAATAGTAGCAAGGGCGGATAGCAGCAGTGGCATTGTAGACAGGAGCAGCATACTTAGATAGCATGAATAGTGTGTGCGAAATGCAGCAACGCGTGTGGATAGAAGCAGCAGCGTGCACAGACAATCGGAATAGCGTGCATAGTAAGCAGCTGCAGTGTATGCAGACAGTAAGTGCAATGCGTGTAGATAATAGCAACAACGCAAGTGGACAATAGCAGCTACGTGTGCAAACAGCAAGAGTAGCTCATGCGAAGTGTGTGTGGATAGCAACAACAGCACATGCAAATAGCAGCAGTAGTGCGTAGAAACAACAACAATAGCACATGCGGACAGCATTAGCAGTGCGCATAAACAGCAGCAGCACCACACACGAATAGTAGAAGCAACGCACAAAACAGCTGCGATAGCATGTGCGAACAGCATTAGCGCAGACAGCAATGGCAATGCATATGAACAACATTAGCATCGTGCACAGGCAACACAGTAGTGGGTTAAACAACACAGGTAGCAAAGGAAGGAGAAGATCCATATTTTACTTTAGAAGTCTATACACATTGAGTGATCATTCTCCAGGAAAGGTTTTACCATAAACTCTTGATAAATTTGTTGAAAAACAAGGTGGGATACCCTTAGAGTGATCGGGAGATCATTGTAAGTGGTTAAGGAGTAGTCCTTCTACAAGTGCTAAAAGAGTGATCCTTTCATAACATTATTGTATCCCTTGATAACAAGAGTGGATTGTGTGATTTAGGAGTAATCCTATCACACAGTGGACATAGCTCACACATTGTGGGTGAACCACGTAAAAATTGTCGTATGCGCTTGGGTGCTTGCACATTAATTTATATTTGTACGACTGTGCTCACATAAAAAAGAAAAATAAAAAATTGGATCATCCATTCTAACAAGTCATAGAGGTTAAATCCGGATCGATTTGTTGAAAGAGTATATCTCACACTAATTCATCCCCCTCACAATGTGAGACCTAAAATGGTCCTCATCAGATTGCTAAGAACTATTGTTAGTGGTAGGAATGTTAAGTTTTTAAGTCATTTTTGGTGCACTTTATGGAATAAATGGGAACTAAACTCTTATTTTCTACTGTTTTACATCCTTAAATAAATGGATAAACTAAAGTAATTAATAGGATACTCACTACTTACTTTGTTACGTTGTATCATTCAAAAGAACTTGACACAATAGAAAAAGTGTTTGTCACATATTGAGTTTGCTTATAACAAATCTGTTCATTTTATTACTTCCTTGTCACCTTTTGATGTTGCTTATAGTTTTAATCCTATAACTCCTTTGAAGATTTTATCTTTGACCACTAAAGAACGTGCTAACATTGATGGTAAGAAATAGACAAAATTTGTGAAGGATTTACATATCAAGGTTCAGACTAACATTGAAAGGAAGAATGAGCAATATGCTAAGTAAGTTAATAAGGGGTGTGTAAAGGTTATCTTTGAACCTGGTGATTGACTATGGGTGTATACGATGAAGGAACGATTTTCCCCACAAAGAAAGTCCAAATTGCAAGTTCAAGAAGATGAACCTTTTAATGATAATGCTTATAAGCTAGATTTGCCAAGCAACTATGGTAATGTTAGTGCTACTTTTAATGTTGTTGACTTATCTTTGTTTGATGTAGGTAATTTTAGGACAAATCCTTTCAAAGAAGGGAGGAATGATGGAGAACAAAGTACTATTCAAGTGTAATAAAGAAAGTATTCCCAAGATCCTTTGTAAAGAATCATGGTTCAATGACTAAAACAAGGACAAAAATGTTGAAAGAGGCTTTACAAAGCTTAATCATGAAGCTGCATGACAAAGAGGGTGCTCTAAAAGATTCTAAGGCACTAAAAGTTTCTAATGTTACACCAAGGATAATCATTTATCTTTATATGCAAGATGATGGACAAGGTATAGAACTTGAAGAACAAAACTTGGAACCCATGATATTTAAGCTGCATGAATAAGTCAAGGAAAGACTCGACTTGCATGCTAAGTTGTATTAAAGGGCCTGTTTTTGATTTAGGTTGCTAGATTTTAAGTTAAGGCCAAATTACATGTAAAAAAGACTTAACTTCTTGAATTTATTTGGGCTTGTAGATTCAATTGAGTCTTGATACATTAGTTAGGATTTTTACTTTGACTTTTATGCCTAGCTATCATTAGTTGTAGTCTTTTTTAAGGATTCCTAATGAAGGCAAATTTGTCTTTCTTAGAATTCCTAATTAAGGCAAATTTGTATTCCTTAATTAGAGGAATCTCTTATAATTAAGGTTTTTCCTATATAGATATGTTAAGAAACACCTTTTCTTTATAGGATTGTAATATTTACATACCTATATAAAGGCTATAATTATGTAAAATGGAATCAATAAGATTGAGCTACTTTTAGCAAGCTTTGCTTTACCTTCTTTTATTCTTGGAAAAATACATTGTCTTGATTTATCAAAAGAGTGATCAACCTTTGTGGCATCTAAAGATTAGGACTTTTAAGATTTAGTTTCCTTAGGGTTTTAATTTGATCAACCTAACTTGTTTCTTAGTTTTCTAGGGTGTGTATAACAAATTGATTCAAGGGTTCCTAGGGTAAGTCTCCTAGCAAGGGTTCTTTATCATATCTCAATCTTATTCATTCTTATTTTACATAGTTGTAGCCTATATGGAAAAATATAGGGGATCTTATTAAGGAAAAGGGATGTAAACATCACAATCCTTTATAAGGAAAAGGTGTTTGTAATCCTAATTATAAAGGAAAGACCTTAATTATAAGAGATCCCTTTAATTAAGGAATATAAATCTACCTTGTTGTAAGAATTATTAAAAAAACTACAATTAATGACAACTTGACATAAAAAGTCAAAGTAAAATCCTAATTAATGCACTAAGACTCAACTAAACCTACAAGCCCAAATGAACTCAAGAAGTTAAACCTTTTTATGTGTATATTAGGCCTTAACTTAAAATCTAAAAACCCAAAATAAAAATAGGTCTTTTAATATAACTTAGCATGCAAATCGAATCTTTCCCTAACTTGGTCATGTAACTTGGACTTATATCATAGGCTCTAAGCTTTGTTATTCAAGTTTTAAGACTTATCTATCATCTTGCACGTAGAGATCAATGATTATCCTTGGTTTAGCATTGGAAACTTCCAAAATAGCTTTAAAATCTTTTAAAGTAGACTTATACTTTTTTTGTTACACTTGACCAGCACTTAGTTCTCCATTAGATTCTTAATTTGTATATCACTTTTATCTTCATATTCTATAATAAAAAAATTCTTTTTTTTTTTAATCCAAGGCTTTTAAGCCTCTTAGTAATATCCTTAAAAAGCTACCTTTTTTCATTTGTCATCTTGTAATTAATCTTTTTAGATGACACAAGTTTAAATAAAACCCTTATTTCTATCTCAAGTTTAACCTAAGGTTGAAGCCTTGGGTAAATAGCAATTTACCTTGATTCCTCAATATTAGCCTTAATTCTAGTCAATTACTTGCCCACTAATTGGATATTAATATAATTGTTTTGCTATATAATAACACCAACATTACATTTCAACTTAAAGGTCTCTATCTTATAAGGTAAGGCTATAGCTTCACCAACATTACATTTAAGAAGGTGAATAAAATTAACCCTCTTTTTTGACTTTGTCAAATAATTTTGATAAGCATTTTCTAAAACAACACAGATCTATTTACTTGAAAAATCAAGAAATAGCTTCTTTTTAAGTATATAAACTCTCTCAATATAAGCAAACAAATTAAAAGGCTTGTTTTCATGAATTACCTATTTGTGAACTTTCAGAAAGAGCTATTGTTGTTAAGAGAAAGCATGTAATAAAACCATTTTCTCTTAAATTTATTTTCTTAAGAGTAAATGGAAGAAATTTAGCCTTATACTATAAGTGAATAACCTATTGTCTTGTTCTTCTAGTTCCTTCAAAATCTTGAAAGAGCTATGTAGAAACCAAAGAGGTTAAATGCCTCTATCTATCTGGTAGGTTTAACCTAACTATGTGGTTTTGTGAGAATCTGATTTCAACATCACTATCATTATATTTAATTAGTTCCTTAAATTGAGTGGTTTGCCTTTGAATAGGCTCTACTACCTTTATAAGGATCTGTTTTTTAAGTAATTTAACTTGATTCTAGCTGATAGTTTTAGGGACCATTACATTGGTCTTAGCCCTATTAGTAAGGATTAGGATAGTTAACCCTTTCCTGATAAATAATTTACTTGGAATTTTTTTCATACCTGACGAGGTAATATTCATAACCTTATAATGGATTCTATAAATAAGAATCAAATTGTTTTGACTTAAGCATCATGTTGAAACCCTTTGCCTTTATATCAAGACATTATGCATGAATGAAATTCAAGCTAGTTAAGGAAAGATTGATATTAGGATAATATGAAAAATAAACTAGATCATCACTCAAACATACTGTTGTTCCCACAGCCTTGTATAGGTTGTAATTGTTGTCAACTAGGTTTAAGTGTGCAAGAAAGTAAAGCCACATGGAAGGGTAAGACAGTAAATTCACCTTATTAGGGTTTTATGGAGGAGTATATAAAGGCCTAACACTATAGAGAGAAAAGGGTAGTCGTTGAAAGAAGCCGTCGAGTGAACAGTAGCTATCATTGGAAAGAGAGAGAAAATGAACCTGTGGTCAGAAAAAAGGAGAGGTTGGCAAAAATAGAGAAAAGAGGAGACGGCTGAAGGGGTTGGACAACCGAACAAAAGACTGGAAGAGCAAAACGGCAAAGCCATTGGAAGAGAGAGAAAAATCATATATGGCAAAATTAGAGCAGATTAGCGGAAAGAGAGAGAAACCTGACGGCCAAATCGGAGCAGACCGACAGAAGGAGAGAAAAACCTGACGACCAAAAACAGAAGATAGACAGAATCGAGAGAGAGAGGTAGACGAAGAGTGAGACACCACCGGAAGAGCAGACAGCAAATCTGCGATGGCGTAAGACAAACGGACGACACGGCAAAGGAGAGAAAACTAGCTGAAAGAGAGAAAACCAGAGACGAAAAAAGAAAGAGCCGACGGTAGAACAGGGGTGGACGAAGAAAAACAGACCACCGGCTGGAAGAAAACCAGAAACGGACAGGGATGGACGGTTGATGAACAGTGATCGGCAGAAAAGGGAGAAAATCTGATACGGCCAAAGGAGGTATGGAACGGACAAGGGAAAACCAGAAATGTATCGTGGAACAAGGAGAAGGGTGAGACCATGAGATGGTGAAAGCAGGAATTGTGTGAGACAACGTAGAGAAGAAATTCAATGAAGCATTGAAAGAACTCAACGTATTTCCAGATTTCTTCAAGAGAGGTTAGAGAGCGTTAGGATAAACTTCTAAGCGGCAGTGGAGCAGCCTTTCAATTCAACAAAGGCAAGACAAGTTAGAAGAAGGGTAGACACAGTAAGTGACACTCTTTGTATTGTACTTGCTTAGTAATTACAATAGTGAAAGGAGTAGAGGATTAAGACATCCATTGTAACTGGAATTCTCAAGTATAGTGGATAGTCTCGGTAAGGGAGAGTCCCTACCACTGTGGATGTACGTCTCGTTGGCGGAACCACGTATATCTCGTGTGTCCTTAATTTGCTTTATGTTCTGTGCTTTGAATTGAGTTGTGAACGCAGTTAAAGTATCAGCTAACCTATAACTTAATGAAGACCTAAACAAGAACATCCGAATTGTTTATCAGGCAAGGTGTCTAAAAGGTGACTTTGGGGACTATTATGATTAGTAGGTAGCAATAGATCTACCTTAGTCGAGTCTGAGAAAAAGTTCGCTTTTAAGAAGCGGTTAAAGTTGTTCACTTACCTGCGAATTGCAAATTATGGTGATACTAATTCACCCTCCCTCTCAGTATTACAAACTAATAGATCCTAGGGAGAAGTCAGGAACTTCACATACCTCAACAATTCAAATAAAGAATAATGAAATTCATCATGTTTCTTATCTCTATGATAGAAAATAACAAAACTATCTTCCTCAATTGTTTTTAACACTTGGTCTATTTTAAACAGAAACCTTTGTTTGTGGTGAATAAAAGATAAAGAACAAGAAGGAAGAAGCCATGAATTTAAAAAATTATTATTTATATTTTTATTAATTATAACTTCTTTATTACTACTGCTACTACCTCTATCTCAAAATGAAAGGTTTCGAGAAATTTTATTCATTATACATTACTTACAAATCTCTTGGATGGTCAAAGTTATTCTTTCTAATCAAAGATTTATGTCATCACAATGCCTTCCCTATCTAACACAACTATATGACAAAAGTAACTCAACCTTATTTTAAAACTTGCAAGTAAAATATAATTCTTATCCTACCTCTCTCCCTCTCAAAAAAAAAAAAAAAAGAGGCTCTGATACCAATCTCGTGTGAGTACTATGAAATGCACAAAATTACAAACACAACATAGTACAATTATAAAATAAGGATAACAAGAAAATGAGAACAAAGAAAAACAAGTACCTTATCAACTTAAAGCTTTTATTAATACTTGATATTAGTTACAAATGAAGATTTTCTTATAATAAGGAAATTTTAAACTAAAGAAAACATACTCTTTTTTACAAGAGGAAAGGAATTCTAATCACATGCACACTTTGCTGCATAACATGTCTAATTTATAAGAGATTTCTATCATAACATGACAAATTTTCTTTTTTTAAAGTGACTTTATTAAAGTAGATTTAATAAAGTAGACTTTTTAATTACCCCTTCTCTAAGCTCCTTCAATTTTTTAAGCTTTTTCATTTCCATTTTTAATTCTCACACTAAAGGTTCCTTTGATTAGGGATTGCTTCCCCTTCATCATGTGGATGATTTTATAACCTTCTTATGTCTCAACTAATTCATTTTTTACTTGCTTATTTTTAATTAAATACAAGTAAGAATTTAGCTATTTTCTTTTTTCTTCTAGATTTGAAATTTTATCATTGAGATCCAATATCATATTTTCTTCTTTTATTAATATAAGTTATTATGATAACTTTCTTTTAAATTTGACTCATTGTTATAGCTTCCCAAATGAAGTTCCTGACTTCACCCTAGGATCTACTAGTTTATGATACTGAGAGGGGGGG
>CM038604.1:6096214-6134053 GCA_021533255.1 Ceriops tagal
ATATATATATATATATTATGCATTATTGTAATTTTTGCTTATTTAGATTATATTTTAATTGTTATGCTTGTGATAAAAAAAAAAAGAAAAAGAGATAGGAAAACCTATTACACAATAGAAATAAGGTCATCAATTTGTCAAACCATCATTGAGAGAGATTGTTCACCTAAATGGAGTGCCAAAACGTATTATGTCAGACCTTGATGCAAAATTTTGAACACTTTTGGAAGACATTATGGGGTAAGCTTGAAACAAAGAAGTTGTTTTCTACAACTTGCCATCCACAAACAGATAGATAAATTGTGGTAGTAAATCGAACTTGGTATGTTATTACGTGCTATTATTGGTAAGAACACTAGAACCTGGGAAGAATGTTTGCTTTTTGTAGAGATTGCCTATAATCGTGTTGTTCATGGTAGTATGAACCATTCTCCTTTTAAGCTTGTTTATGGTTTTAATACATTATTTCCTTTGGATTTAGTACCATTGCCTATATAGGACAAGGTTAATTTAGATGAAAAAAAGAAGGCTGAAGTAATTAGGCAACTTTATGAGAAAGCTAGGCTTAACATTGAGAGAAAACCAAACAGTATAAAACACAAGTCACAAAGGTCGTAAGTATATCACTTTTGGACCTAGTGATTGAGTTTGGGTACACTTATGAAAGGACAAATTTTCTATGCAAAAGAAATCAAAGTTACAACCAAAGGGAGATGATCCTTTTCAAGTGGTGACAAAAGTCAATGATAATGCATATAGATTTGACTTGTTAGGTGAGTATAATGTAAGTGTAACATTTAATGTTTTAAACCTTTCTTTTTTCTTTTTGATGATGTAGGTGTTAATTTGAGGACAAATCATCTTGAGGAGAGAAAGAATGATTGAAGCCATGTTGCACTAGCTCAAATCAATAATAGAGTTGATGTTATGCAAAACCTTGGACCATCAATGACAAGAGTAAGATCAAAGAAAATAAAGGAAGTACTTAACAACTTGTTGTGTGACATTTACTTATAGGAAGTTGCTAGGCACGAGTTAAGGATGATAAAGGCTTCACTAGGGCTTGCAAATGTGTCATCTATGGATGAATATGAAAACTATGGCCTTGGGAAGAAAGTTGGAGTTAAGAGCCTGTTTTTGGGCATTTAAATGGGTTATTTTCATAGGTTATATTGTTATGTAATGGGTTGGACGAATTTTGGCATCTTAATGGTTTATTTTTATAGGTTTTTATTATTCACAACATCAAATCAATAAGGATAAATATGCGAGATGTTGTTGACAATAAATTCAACATTAGCCATCAAAGATGGACTCAACAATCTCTCCCTTTGGATTTATTAGCAACATATTAAACCCATAAATTAGCAATTAAGCATAAGTAGCAGCTTTTGACATTCATAACTCCCCCTAAAATATGTATCTCCCTTTTTGCATGTGGGTATGATACCAATTGGAAACAATCTTTAACTCCTTTTTTTTTTTTTTTTGCTTCTCCCTTTGACAATTCCTTCCCTTTTATTTGCTTTTTTGCTTTGGAGTTATCAAGCTACTCCTCCTTTTGATCAATATATACTCTCATTAGATTTATGCAAAATATCTCCCCTTTTGACAATAAATCCAAAGAATAATAAAAAAGGAAAGAGGAGAGGGGTTAGACGCATACCTCAACCTCTTGGGGGTGGCTAAATTCATAAGTTTAGCCCCTTTTGTCCAAGATGTCCAAATCTCCTATGTAATAACAAATTCCCATCTTTGGTGCTTATGTAGCATGTATTTTTACTGCAGGAAAATTGGTATAAGAGAAGGAATGATATGGAAAAATAGGGAAGACGGCCAAAGGAGAGAAGGAACGGCTAGACGACAGAACAGGGGAAGGAGAGAAAAACCCGATACAACCAAAATTGGGGTGGACGGTAAAGGAAAAGGGAGCTAGACGGTAAGGAGACAACATGGCAAAGAGGTGGACGGCAAAACAGAGTGGACAGTGAGAGAGATCTGGCTGGACAGTGAAAGTGGTGAATGGTTGGACGACAAAGGAGAGAAAAACTGGCTGAAAGAGAGAAAACCAAAGATGGAAAAAGGAAGAGTTGATGGCAGAATAAGGGTGGAAAAGGAAAAACGATATACAGCCAAAGAAGAGCTACCACCGTAAACGAAGAGCCACCACTGTAAGAAAGAAGGCCACCACTGTAAGAGAGAAAGCCAACATCGTAAGAGAGAGACAGACCATCGGCACACCAATAGCAAAACCAGAAACGCACCACCCCTGGAAGAGAAGAAAACTAGAACATGCGACGGTGTGAGACGAGAATGTGCGTCGGCGTGAGACCAGAACGTGCATTGGTGTGAGACCAGAACATGTGACGGCAAGTTGTGAGACAAGAAGATGGGTGAGACTGTGAGACGGTGAAAGCAGGAGTTGTGTGAGACAACCTAAAGAAGAAATTCGGCAAAGCATCGGAAAGAACTCAATGTATTTCTAGATTTCTTCAAGAGAGGTTAGAGAGCATTGCGGTAAACTTTTAAGCGGCAATGGAGCAGCCTTTCAATTCAACAAAGGCAAGATAAGCTAGAAGAAGGGTAGACACAGTAAGTGACACTCTTTGTATTGTACTTGCATAGTAATTGCAATAGTGAAAGGAATAGAGGATTAAGACATCCATTGTAACTGGAATTTTCAAGTATAGTGGATAGTCTCAGTAAGGGAGACTCCCTACCACCGTGGATGTACGTCACGTTGACGGAACCACGTAAATCTCATATGTCCTTAATTTGCTTTACGTTCTGTGTTTTGAATTGACTTGTGAACGCATCTAAAGTATTAGCCAGCCCATAACCTAACGAAGACCTAAACAAGAACATCCGAATTATTTATTAGGCAAGGTGTTTGAAAGGTGACTTTGGGGACTATTATGATTAGTAGGTAGCAATAGATCTACCTTAGTCGAGTCTGAGAAAGAGTTCGTTTTTAAGAAGAGGTTGAAATTGTTCACTTACCTGCGAATTGCGAATTGTGGTGATACTAATTCACCCCCCTTTCAATATCATAAACTAGTAGATCTTAGGAAGAAGTCGGGAACTTCAATATCAAATCTATTTCTTAGTGGAATATGACTTCTTTTCACTTAAGGTTGTCTCTTTTCTCGATAGAGTCTCCCCTTAGACTTTTGCCTTACATTCCTCTTTATTATAGGCCCATTACTCTAGCATACACTAGCCTTGTGCCCATACTTACTACAAATAAAGCAAAATCCTTCAAATCTGAATTTTCTGCTTTCACCACATTCATATCTCCTATCTTTAGCAACTATTATGGCAGCCTTCTTTCTATCTTTGACAACCTTTCTCTTTTGGATGGGAGTATTCATCACATCTTTCTTAACTCATTTTAACTCAGGTTGGGTTCTTTTCTCCACAAAGTCATTATATTTGCTTTCAAGTACAAACACAAATTTCTTCTTTATTGCTACCCTCTCATTTGGCTTTTCAATATGACTAAGTCCTTTTTTCCCCATGGAATGAGGTCTTTGTTTGCTTATACACTCATCCAACTTTTTGGTAGTATCATCCTTGATAGCATTTGCTGAAGAGGACTCTCCTCTCACTTCCACAGTCTACATACAACTTTCTTTATACTTCTTCAATTTAGATTCAACCTTATAGAGTTTAGCTTGCAAAATCAGCATATCTTGCTCTTCTACAATCACCTTAGTGCCAAGATCTTCGTGTATCTTGCCTTACGCTACCTCAAGTACATTCAGCTCCTTAATTCTTTTCAAGTACTCATTCTCTTTTGCTTCAAACTCCTTTTCTTTCTCTTAAAGATCAGATTTATCAACAACAGAATTTATATTCAGCTTCTTAAAATGGTTTACCTCATTTTTCATCTTGCTATTTTTGCGCAAACAAGCTCTTAATTCATTCTTGAGTTGCTGTACCATCTCATTCTCTTTGTCTTTAACTGATTCCATATCACTTGAGGATTCTTGTTCAACATCTACTTGTGCAACTAGCACATTTTCTATAGCATCATCACCGGAATCATCATCAGCTTCTTCTTTAGAATTTTATTCATCTAATTTGCTTAAGAATTTTCTTTTTTTGGATTTAAAGAATTCCTTTTTCCCTTTGGCACTTGAATTTCCAGCTTTAGAGTAATTGAATTTCTTTGTTCTCCTCCTTGGGGCTAGCCCATCATCATCATCTCTGTCTATTTCTTTTCTCTTTAGGTAGTCTACAGCAAAGTGCCCAATTATCCTACAACTAAAGCACTTTAAGGGTAATTTTCCCTTTTAATTCCATTTTCCTTTCCTCATATTTTTGGTGTATAATCCATGACTTTATCAAGTTTAGTATCACCATCTTAAACTTCAGAGCTACTGTCAAATTCCTTTTCTTGTTTTTTAATTTTTAATTTCTTCATTGCCTTAAAGACTAACTCCTTCTCTGCCTTAGGCTTTTTTTCTTTCTTCATTGGGGCTATTCTTATTTCATAAGCCACCAATATGCTGTGTAAATCATCCAGGGGTAGCATATCTAAATCTCTATCTTCTAAATCATCCAGGGGTAGCATAACAAAACTTCCCTAAGAAAGATCACTCAATGTGCACAAGTTACTGTTGCAAAAAATAGATCTTCTCATTCCTCACTACTGTTTTCTCTCCTCAAGCTTTACTGGTCTCTTCTTTACAAGTTCTCTCCCTTGTAGGTTCTCTCCTCTAGAGGTTCTCTTTGTTGCAAGTTCTCTCCGCTACAAGTTCTTTTCACTATAAGTTCTGCCTCTTTTTGCCTTAGCAGGTTCTCTCCTCAACTATTGGTGCTGCCTCCTTCTGCCTTGGTAGGTTTTCTCCTTTGTTGCTGATGTTGCCTTCTTTTGCCTTGGCAAGTTCTCTTTTCAGTTGTTAGTGTTGCCTCCTTATGCCTTGGCAGGTTTTCTCCTCTGCTACTGGTGCTCTCCGTTGCAGATTCTCTTCGTTGTAGGTTTTCTCTAGTCTTTGCAAGTTCTCTCCTCTGCTACAAGTTCTTTTCGATCTTTGTAGGTTCTCCTCTATAGGTTCTACTCTCTGCAGGTTCCTACTTCTGCTGCTACAAGCTACTTCCTTCTGTGGTGCACTCTCTCTTTCTCTTTTGCTGCTGGAGGCTTTTTCCTTCTTGCGACTACTGCTACCTCCTCCTTACTGCTGCTACTGCCTTCTCCTTGCTACAGCTGCTGCCTTCTCCTTACTATAGTTGCTGCCTTCTCCTTGCTACTACTGCACTTTTCTTATTCCTTTGTCATGCCCTCTTTTTAGTTTTGTAAAACTTGTTTTCTTCCTCTATCGAGCACTCTTTTCTGGTCTACAATGGCACATGTTTTCTTCCTTTTTGTGCTCTCTCTTATGGTTTGCAACAGCACACGTTTTCTTTCTCCGCCAAGTTCTTTCTTCTGGTTTGTAGTGGCATGTTTTCTTCCTTTACTAAGTTCTCTCTTCTAGTCTACAACAGTACATTTTTGTAGCTCTATTTCTTGTTGTTCTCTCTCTAATTTTTTGCAGAGCACACACCTCTTGGCAGCTACATGGATATATTTATAAGCCTTGATTTTGAGGTTGCCTTATCATCAACAATTAGCATTGATTCCCAAGGGTTGCCCTACAATCAATGGTCAGTATTGATTCTTAAAATTTAGGATCAACGATTAATATTGACTCCTAAAATTTAGGGTCAACAATCAACATTGACTCATTGAATTTAGGGTTGACCTGCCATCCATGGTTTTGACAAATGATCTCTCTGCATCTTAATGACATTCACAACATCAAATCAATAAGGACAAATATACGAGATGCTGTTGATAACAAATCTAACATTAGTCATCAAAGATGAGCTTAACAGATTGCTTTCTTTGATCACACCACTTATTTGAAGAGATTGGTCTAGGGCAGGTATATTCAAGTTTTGATTTGTTTTAAATTTAGTTTGCCTAGACCTATTGAGAGAGCTCTTAGAGTGTGACATTACATTTCATTAGGTGAAAAACATGAGAGTTAATAACTGTTATAGTTGTATGAAGAGCTAACACATAAAGGAGTGAGTTTTGTGAGACATATTCTTTATTTATTAACAATCTCACAGGTATAATATTTAATGGTAAAGAAGGTAATTTTTCACATAGAAAGGAGGAAGTAGTTGTTATAAACTTTAAATTACTTATGAAATCCTTAGAGCAAAAGTTTAATAGGATTAATCCAATGTTTTAGGAAGTTAGGGACAATATGGACAAAATAGAAGAGGGATCAAGTGTGAATCTTAAGAGGCTAGCTAGAAGGGTCATAAAGGAGCAATTTAAACATGATTTTGGTGAAGGTGACAATAATTACTATGATGAGGGTGATAATGCTAATATTTAGAGGTGAATTTAGAGGAAGATGTGGTAATAAAAATGATAAAGAAGTTCTAGGCAATGATAATGATTGTGATAGGTACAATAAAGGTTAGGATAACAAAAATGGTGTGAAGGAAAGAATAGATAGAAAATTTAAGTAGCATTATGAAGGTTGCCTCTTTTAAAGGAAAAGCTAAACCAGATGTGTACTTAAACTAGAAGAGAAGGGTGGAGTTACTATTTGATCGTCATAACTTCTTTGAGGAGAAAAAGGTTAAGATAGTTATGATTGAGCTTAATAATTATGTAGTAGTGTGGTGAGACCAACAAATTATTACCAAAAAGAAGAATTTTGAAAGATCAATAGACTTGGGATGAGTTAAAGACTATGATGAGGAGAAGGCTTGTTCCTAGCTCCTATTATAGGGATTTGTATAACAGGTTGCAAAGTTTTATGCAAGGGTGTTGAGCCCAATTTTTTATGTCTAATGTTGAATTTGTTGTTAACCCCATCTCACATGGTTATATGTGTTGATTTAATGTTATGAATACTATTAAAATGTAGTAAGGTCGTTGGAAAAACTAGTGATAATAGGTCAATCCTAACATTAAGGAGTTAATGTTGATCATGACTCTAAATTTTATGGGTTAAGATTAATCATTGACCCTAAATTTTAGGAAGTCAATGTTGACCATTATCCTTAAATTTTAGGACTCATATCTAGCCATTAATTGTAGGGCAACCTATGGGAATCAACAATGACTATTGATAATCGTGTAACCTTAATGTCAGGGCTCTATAAATACCCTTATACATCTTGCAAGAAATGTGTGTGCTGTAGAATTTTTTGAGAGAACAAAACCTAATTGCAATAGCCACCCAAAAGGGAGAGAGAGGCAATAAGGTAGTCGGCCACCACACCAGCAACTTGAAGCAACCAGTCATTCTCACCAGCACCTATAGCAATCGGCCTTTATTAAGTTGCAGCAGCTGGCCCTGATTAGCACCTGCAATGGCTAGGCCTCACCAAAACTTACAGCAGCCAACCTTGAACCAATAATCTGGCAGCTAAGGAAGACAAACCAAAAGGTGGTATAGCAACCTGTGAATTAAGCAACCAAGGGAGACAAACCAAAAAGTGGTGCAGCAACTTGTGAATTTGGCATCAAGGGAAGACAAACAAGGAGGCAGTAGCTTCACCAACAAACCAGTAGCCTGCATTACCAAACTAGGTGGCAGCAACCTGCACCAGCAAACCAAGAGGTGCCTTCACTAGCAAACAAGGAGGCAGCAGTAGTAGGAGGTGTCCTGTACCAACAAACAAGGAGGCAGCAGCAACTAAAGGTCCCTACACTAGCAAACAAAGAGGCAACAACAACAAGAGGTGTCCTACATTAGCAAAAAATGAAACAGCCTACTATAGATTGTAGCAGCAGGTCCAAGAACGAAGTAGCCACTTGTAAATTGCAGTAGCAGGTCTAGGAACGAAGTAGCCACTTGCAGATTGTAGCAGTAGGTCCAAGCATCAAACAGCAAACCACCAGTTGTAGCAGCATCATTCGGGAATCAGCAGCCACCTGTAGAAAGTGCAGCAACATGTTGTACAGTAGTAGGTCGTGCAATAGTAGGTCCAAGAAGCAACTAGCAAACCAAGAGGCCTTCCAACAAACCAACAGCACCTCACGAGGCTATACCAGCACCAGTAGCACCTCAAGAGGCTTTCTAGTAGCAAAAGCACATCCAAGAATCAAGCAGAAAATTAGAATGTGCAGTAATAGGTCCGGGAATTAGCAACCACCTACAAAAATTGTAGCAGTAGGTCCGGGAATCAGTAGCGCATACGAATAGTAGTAGCAGCGTGCACAGATAGTAGCAGCAGCACGTTCAAGAGGCTATACCAATAAGTGTAGCGTGCCCAACAACCAAATCAGTGATAGCAACGGCATGAACGGACAACAATAGTGTGTGCGAACAGTAATAGTAATGTAAGCAAATAGTAGCAGTGCATGTAGATAGCAACAACACGTGCAGACAACAGTAGTAAAGCAAACAAACAGCAACAGCGCATACGAACAACAGCAGCAGCACCTACGGACAACAGTCGCAGCGCGTGCGAACAGCAGTAGCAGTGCATGCAGATAGCAACAACAACGTGAGCAAACAACTGCAGTGCATGTGGATAGCAATAACAGCACTTGCAAGCAGCACCAGCAATGGGTGAGACATCATCGGCAGCAAAGGAAGGAGAAGATCCATATTTTGTACTAGTAGTTTGTACACATTGAGTGATCGTTCTTCACAAAAGTTTTTACTATAAACTCTTGATAAACTTACTGAATATGGGTGGGATATCCTTGGAGTAGTCCTTCCACAAGTGGTTAAGGAGTGATCCTTCCACAACATTGTTGTATCCCTTGATAATAAGAGTGGATTATGTGATTTAGGAGTCATCTTATCACACCATAGACGTAAGTCACACATTAGGGTGAACCGCATAAAAATTGCCATGTGTGCTTAGGTGCTTGCTCATTGATTTATATTCATACAGTTATGCTCATATAAAGGAGAAAGATAAAAAAAATTGGATCATCAGCTCTAACAAGTTATATAGGTTAAATTTGGATCAATTTGTAAAAAGCACATATCTCACACTGGTTCACCCCCCTCTTAGTGTGAAACCTAAAGAGGTCCTTATCAAATGGTATCAGAGCAAGTTCCTTTATCGATCCAATTTTTCTACTTTGAATTGAAGTTATGCATTGCTATATGAGTTTTTATCTCTATTGCTGCTTAAGATCATGGATAGCATGAATAGTGTTAACAATAAGGGCATCCCTATGTTTGATGGACAGAATTATCAATTATGGAAGGATAAAATGCTCCCATATATGATGTCTCTTGGTCTTAATGTGTTTGAGTCTACTATTAGTGGCTTCATCTTGGTTGCTAAAGGTGATCTTATGACACTGGCTGATAAGAGAAAGGCAAGAAATGCCCTATATGTCTCTCTGTTAGATAAAGAATTCACCAAGATAATGGGGAGCAACACAGCCAAGCAAATTTAGGACAAACTAAAGAAATTTATAAAGGAGATAAGGTTGTGAAGGAAGCCAAGCTACAAATCTGGAGGAGCAGATTCAAAAACATAATGATGTAAAATAATGAGACTGTAGATGCATTCTTCACAAAAGTCAACAAAATTATGTGCTCCATAAGAGGCTATGAAAAGGAGATTCATAATGCCATTGTGCTAAGGAAAATACTTAGAACCTTGCTAGAAGCTTACAATGCCAAAGTCTCTTTCATAAAAGATAGAGATTTGGATAGGTTGCCCTTAGATGACTTGTATAGCATATTAATGGCTTATGAAATAAGAAGAGCCCTTATGAAGAAAGAAAAGATGTTTAAGGCGGAGAATGAGCTAGTCTTCAAGGCAATGAAGAAATTAAGGATTAAAGACCAAGAAGAGGAATCCGTCAACAGCTCTAGAAAAGAAGATGGTAATACTAAATTGGATAAGGTCATGACATATATTACCAATAATATAAAGAAAGTAAGAGGGAAGTACAGGGGAAAACTACCCTTAAAGTGCTTTAGCTGTGGAGAAATTAGGCACTTTTTTGTGGACTACCCAAAGAGAAGAGAAGTAAACAGTGAGAATGATGATGAGTCGGTCCTAAAGAGGAGGACAAAGCAATCCAACTACTTTAAAGCTGGAAATTCAGGTGCCAAAGGGAAAAATAAATTCTTTAGATCCAAAAGAAGGAATTTTCTGAGCAAGCTAGATGAAGAGGATTCTGAAAAAGAAGTTGATGATGATTCTGATGATGAGGTTGCAAAGGATGTGCTGGTCACTCAAGCAAATGATGATCAAGACTCTTTAAGTGATGAGGAATCAACAGAAGATGATGAGGATGAGTTGGTGTAGCAACTTAAGAATGAATTGAGAGCTTGTTTACACAAAAACAACAAGTTGGAAAAAGAAGTAAAACATTTCAAGAAGTTGTATGAAAATTTTGTTATTGATGAATCTAATCTCCAGGTGAAAGAAAGGAGTTTAAAGCAAAAGAGGAGGAGTACTTGAAGAGGATTGAGGAGCTGATTGTACTTAAGGTAGAGCAAGGTAAGATACATGAAGATCTTGACACTAAGGTGATTGCATAAGAGCAAGAGGTGCTGATTTTGCAAGCCAAGCTCCACAAAACCAAGTCTGAGCTAAAAAAGCATGAAGAAAGCTTTATGCAGGTTGTGAAAGTGAAAGGAGAGTCATCATCAACAAATGCCATCAAAAAGGATGCTACCGGAAAGTTGGATGAGTGTCTAAGTAATCAAAGACCTCATTCTATGGAAAGAAAGGACTTGGTTACATTAAAAAGGTAAGTGAGAAGGTAGAAGAAAAGAAGAAAATTGTGTTTGTGCTCAAAAGCAAACTCAATGATGTGATGGAGAAGAGAGACCAACCCAAGTAAAAATGGGTTAGGAAAGACGTGGTGGAAACTTCCATCTATAGGAGACAAACTATCAAAGATGGAGAGAAGGTTGCCACATCAGCTGCTAAAGAAAGAAGACATGAACTTTGTAAAAGAAGTAAATCCAGGTTCGAAGGTTTTTGTTGCCATAAGGTTAATGCATGTTGGAATACTTAGCCTATAATAAATAGGTTTAATTTGCTAGGAGAGATTTGTGAAAGATGTGAAAAGGTTGGACATGCTACTGAGGACTACTTGACATTGCTACTTGATCAAGGAATGCAAAGGAGAAAACCTACACATGCTCCCATATTCAGCCAAGAAAGAAGAAGAGGAACAGAAACATCTATGGTTGTGGAAGTAGCCTTAAAAGCTTCCAAGAAAGAAAAGCCATGGATCCTAGATAGTGTTTGCTCTTCACATATGACAGGAGACTCCAAGAAGTTCAAAGAAGTAGCAAAATATGATGGAGGATTAGTCAAATTTGGTAATGATGGTGCCTTAAAGATTAAAGGTATCAGTGCTGCTGAAAATGGTGCAGAAAAGCTGAAATCAAAGAAAATGCTTTATGTTAAAGGGCTAAAACACAATCTCATCAATGTTAACCAGCTTTATGATGATGGATATAAAGTTACTTTTTGAAGTTCCCGACTTCTCCCTAAGATCTACTAGTTTATGATACTGAGAGGGGGGGTGAATTAGCATCACCACAATCCGCAATTCGCAGGTAAGTGAACAACTTCAATCTCTTCTTAAAAGCGAACTCTTTCTCAGACTCGACTAAGGTAGATCTATTGCTACCTATTAATCACAATAGTCCCCAAAGTCACCTTTCAGACACCTTGCCTAATAGACAATACATATGTTCTTGTTTAGGTCTTCGTTAGGTTATGGGTTGGCTGATACTTTAACTGCGTTCACAACTCAATTCAAAACACAGAACGTAAAGCAAATTAAGGACACACGAGATTTACGTGGTTCCGTCAACGTGATGTACATCTACGACGAACTCTCCCTTATCGAGACTATCCACTATACTTGTAAATACAGGTTACAATGGATGTCTTTAATTCTCTACTCCTTTCACTATTGTAATTACTAAGCAAGTACAATACAAAGAGTGTCACTTATTGTGTCTACCCTTCTTCTCGCTTGTCTTGCCTCTGTTGAATTGAAAGGCTGCTCCACTGCCGCTTAAAAGTTCACTGCAACGCTCTCTAAACTCTCTTGAAGAAGTTTGGAAATACGTTGAGTTCAATGCTTCGCTGAATTCCTTCTTTATGTTGTTTCACACAACTCCTGCTTTCATCGTCTCACTGTCTCCCCGTCTCCTTGTCTCACGGCTTTACTGTTTTATGGCTCACCTGTTCGTTTCTCTCTCTTGCTGTCCAGCCAGATTTCTCTCTCTTCTCGCCGGATTTCTCTCTCTTATTGCCGAATTTCTCTCTCTTCCTGCTGGATTTCTCTCTCTTCGTCCATCTTTGATTCTGCTGGTGGTTTCTCTCTCTTCGTTCAGCCAGATCTCTCTCACTATCCAGCCCAGATTTCACTTTTCCGTTCACCATCGAGTTTCTCTCTCTTCCCACTGGTCTGCTCTGATTTGGCCGTCGGGTTTTCTCTCCTTCCGATCTGGCTGTATAGGTCTTTGCCGTCCACCCACTTTCGGCCATCCAGCCATGTTGTCTCTTCGTCGACCGCTAGTGTACCGGTGGTGTGCCGTTCCTCACGGGTTTCTCTCCTTCTCCGGTCTGCATTTTCTCTCTCTTCATCTATCGGCTGCATTTTCTCTCTCTTCGTCTGTCGGCTGCCTTTTCTCTCTCTTTGTCTACCAATTTGCTCGATTTTCCAACCGTCGATCGCTGTGTTTTCTCTCTCCTTCTCGTCGACGGCTGCTCAATTGCTTCGGCTGTCCACCTTTGTTCTTTGTTCATCCCCAAATCTGATTTTGGTCATGCCTCTCTTCGTTTTGTCATGTACTGTTTGTCGGCCATTGGGTTTCTCTTCTTCTTCCTATGACGGCTACTGTTCATGAGGTTATTGTTCACCCGATTCGTCCGTTGGCTGCACTGTTTACTCTCTTTGTCCTTGCCGGTAGTGTTCTTCCGTGTAGGGTTTGGTGTTTTTATGTGTATTCAATTTTGTTGACCCTTCTTGTCTCCTTGGTTGAACGGTTTCTCTTGTGTTTTCCCAACTCACTCTTTGTGTTTATGTTGTTCACCCTCTCTTCTTACCGTGTATGCAATTGTGTTAGCCTTGCCCTAATTTTGTCTTCCAAGGCCTTTATATACTCTCTTCCATGAAATCCTCATAAGGCTTACTTGCGGCAAATTTACTGTCTTGCCCTTACGCAGCAGATTTACTTTCTTGTCCTTCCATGTGGCTTTACTTTCTTGCACACTTAAACCTAGTTGACAACAATTACAACCCATACAAGTTGTGGGAACAACACTTTTAATAAGAGTGGCTGCATAGTAAAGAGATTAAGAGATGATGACATGCTTACTAAAGAAAATAGAATAAGTGGAAACTTATACCAAGTTTCTAGAAGTAAGAATGCATGCTATATAAGCACTAAAGATGAAAATTTGTTGCGGCATAGGAAACTAGAACATCTTGGACAAAAGAGGATAAACTTGAGTATTCAACCATCCCCTAGAGGCTAAGATATGCCTCCAACCCCTCTCCCCTTCCCTCTTCTATTATTCTTTGGATTTGTTATCAAAGGGGAAGATATCTTGCATAAATCCAAAGAGAGTATAAATTGATTAAAAGGGGGAGTAGATTGATGAATAAAGGGGGAGAACTTGTCAAATGGGAGAAGTAGAAAGGGGGAGTTAAAGATTGTTCCCAATTAAGGGAGATGCATGTTTCATGAGGAGTTATGAATGACAATGTGTAGGGGGAGTTATAAATGTCAATGATTGTTATATGTGCATTGTTGGATTTAATATGTTGCTAACAAATCCAAAGGGGGAGATTGTTGAGCCCATCTTTGATGGCTAATGTTGGATTTGTTGACAACCCTATCTCACACGATTATATGTGTTGATTTGATGTTATGAATGTCATTGAGATGTGGTAACGTCATTGGAAAAATTAGTGATGACAGGTCAATCCTGACATTGAGGAGTCAATGTGATTGTGGCCCTAAATTTTAGGGGTTAAGATTGACCATTAACCCTAAATTTTAAAAGTTAATGTTGACCATTGACTTTAAATTTTAAGACTAAAATCTGGTCGTTGATTGTAAGGCAATCTATAGGAATCAACGTTGATCATTGGTGATCATGTAACCCTAATCTCAAGGCTCTATAAATACCCTTATGCGTATTGCAAGAAGTGTGTGTGTTGCAGAATTTTTTGAGGGAACAAAACCTAATTGCAGCAGCCAGCCAAGAGGGAGAGAATGGTAGTAAAGCAACCAGCTAAGAGGGAGAGAGAGACAGCAAGGCAGCCGACCAAGAGGGAGAGAGAGGTAGTAAGGCAACCAACCACCACACCAACAAACTTAAAGCAGCTAGCCATTCTTACTAGCACCTGTAGTAGTCGGCCCTCACCAAGTTATAGCAACCAATCCTTACCAAGTTGCCACAATTGGCCCTGATCAACACCTGCAGTAGCCAGCCCTCAACAAAACTTGCAGCACCTAGCCTTAAACCAATAATTTAGCAGCCAAGGAAGATAAACTAGAAGGTGGTGCAGCAACTTGTGGATCTAATAGTCAAGGGAGACATACCAGAAGGTGGTGTAGCAACCTATGAATTTGGCATCAAGGGAAGACAAACAAGGAGGCAGTAGCTTCACCAACAAACCAATAGCCTGCACTAGCAAACAAGGAGGTAGTAGGTCTGATAGCACTAGCAAACAACAACCCATAAAGGAGAAAGATAAAAAATATTGGATCATTGGCTCTAACAAGTCACAGAGGTTAAATTCGGATCGATTTGTAAAAAGCAAATATCTCACACTAATTCACCCCCCTCTCAGTGTGAGACCTAAAATGGTCCTTATTAAAGGGTCGAAGAGTGTGGAAGAGTATCTTAAAGAAATAGAGATTGTTACGACTAGGGCAAATATGATGAAAGATAGGGAGGTGACCATGGCTAGGTTCCTCTATGGGTTGAACAAAAATATAGTTGATGTGGTAGAATTGCAACATTATGTAGAGCTTGAGGACATGGTACAAATTGCCATGAAAGTTGAAAGGTGGCTTAAAGGAAGGAGTACTTCTTGATATAATCAAAACTTGGGTATGTCCTTTTAGAAATGAAATTAGGGGAAGAAGGAAGAGAAAATGACTCCTAAGGTTAAAATTGATACACATAAAGCCAAGATCAGTAAAAGCAACCTTAACAAGGGCAAATTTGAGGATAAATCTAAGTGCACCCAAGGAAAAACTAGTGGCATCAAATGTTTTAGGTGTTTGGGTAAAGGCCATGTCACTTTGTATTCCTTATGGGTCTATGAAAGCACTATCTTATGGGGGTGGTTTAATGGGACATTTTGGCATTTAAAAGACTTTTGTTGTTTTAAATGAGGATTTCTTTTGGCCACATATGAAAAAGGATGCAAAAAAAGTTTGTGCCAAGTGTATTACATGTAGACAAGTTAAATGTAGGGTTTTGCCCCATGGTAAGTATATGCCCTTAGAAATTCCACATAAACCTTGAACTAACATCTTTATGGATTTTATTTTTGGATTACCTAGGTCCAAGAAGACCTAAGATTGTATTCTTATAATAGTTGATAGGTTTTCAAAGATGGCACATGTCATTGTTTATAATAAAACAGATGATGCCACACACATTGCAGACTTATTTTTTAAAAAGATTGTTCACCTATATAGAGTACCAAAGAGTATTGTGATTGATGGAAGCCATATTGTACCAGGTCAAATCAATAAGGGAGTTGAAACTTTGCAAAACCTTGGAGGACCAATGACAAAGGCGAGGTCAAAGAAAATAAAGGAAGCTCTTAACTTATTATGCGACATTTACTATCAAGAAGTTGCTAGGTACGAGTTAAGGATGATAGAGGCTTCACAAGGGCTTGCAAATGTATCATCTGTGGAGGAATTTGGATTTAGGAGCCCATGTTTGGGCATTTAAATGGATTATTTTCATGAGATATATTATTATGTAGTGGGTTGAATGAATTTCAGCATCTTATGGGTTATTTTCATGGGTTTTTATTATTAGTTAGTGGGTTAGACGAATTTCCTTAATAAGCCCATCTTATTAGTTAGGGTTTTGGGGTTTAGCATATAAAAAGGGAAAAAAGGGTGGTTGGAGGAGGCAAACCCATTTTCATGAGTGTATAAGCTATTTCTTTAGTTCTTTAAGAACTAATTTTGAACTTTCATACTTGAGTATGTTGGTTCAATAAACTTATCTTCTTCAATGTTGTTGTTGTTAAGAGTGGCGTCTGAATCTTATAGTTCTGGTTTTTGGTTGTTTATAATCATGGGGTCAGAATTTCAAATCCCTTAACTTTTGTTAGAACCATCCTATACCAATATTGGTGTTGGGTTCCATTTACATATAATTGGAGTTTGTATCATTTGATATCACAGCCTCGGCTCTAACTCAGGTTAGTTATACTTTTGTTATCATCTCTATCGTGTATTCATCATTGTTGGTTGAACAATCACAAAAAAAAAAAAGAAAAAATCATGTATTTCTTGGGTTTCTTTTCTGATATTTGTTTCTTCTACAAAAATACCCATTAGTTATCCAAAAAAATAATAATAAATAAAAAAATCGTGTATTTCTTAGGTTGCCTTTTCGCTATTCGTTCCTTCTATAGAAATACCCATTAGTTAAAAAAAATAAATAAATAACGGCTTCATTGCTCAATTGGTCATTTTCTCAATTATATTCGATAATTGATTGTTGTCCGATTGTACTGCTCATATCATTGAATTCCTTGTCATTCTGTTTGCTTTATTGCCCATCTTCTTGACTGTGTCAATTCTCTGAAGAGATAGGTCTAGGATTGTATATTCAAGTTTTGTTTGTTCTGAATTTAGTTTGCTTAGAACTATTGAAGGAGCTTTTAGAGTCTTGTAATTCATTGTGTGAAGCACAAGACATAAGGACCACTATAATTGAGTGGAGAGCAAACACGCAAAGGAGTGAGTTTTGTGAGGTATATTCTTTATTTACTAATAATCTTGCATATTCAATGTCTAATGTTAAAGAAGGTAGTTTCTTACATGAAGAGGAAGAAATAGTTGTTCCAGATTTCAAATTGTTTATGAAATCCTTGAAGCAGAAGTTTGATAAGATTGACCAAATGTTTTGGGAAGTTTAAGATAGGATGGATAAAATATAAGGGGAATCGAGTGTTAATCTTAAGAGGCCAACTAGTAGGGTCATGAAGAAGCAATTTGAACATGACTTTGGTGAAGATGGTGATGATTATTATGATGACAGTGATAATGCTAGTAAAAACTTTAGAGGTGGATTTAAAGGAGGACATGGTAATAGGAATGGTAGAGGAGTAAGAGGCAATGAAAATGTTTATGATAGGTACAATGGAGGTTGGGACAACAGAAATAGAGTGGAGGAAGGAGTAGACAAAAATCTTAGTAGTATTAAAATGAAAATACCTTCTTTCCAAGGGAAAGCTGACCCTGATGTTTATTTGGATTGGGAACAACAAGTAGAATTAATATATGAGTACCATAACTTCTCTGAGGAGAAGAAAGTGAAGTTAGCTGTGGTAGAGTTCACTAATTATGTTGTAGTATGGTGGGACCAGCAAGTTACCACTAGGAGAAGAAATTTTGAGAGAACCATAGAAACATGGAATGAGTTGAAGACTGTGATGAGAAGGAGATTTGTTCCCAACTTTTATTATATGGATTTGTATAACAAGTTACAAAGCCTTACGCAAGGTTCCAAGGGTATGGAAGAGTACCATAAGGAGATGGAAATTGCTATAGTTAGGGCAAATGTAATGGAGGATAGGGAGGAAACCATGGCTAAGTTCCTCCAAGGGTTGAATAGAAGCATAGCTGATGTGGTAAAATTACAACACTATGTGGAGCTTGAAGATATGGTACACATTGCCATGAAAGTTGAGAGGCAACTTAAGGGAAGGAGCACTTCTAGATATAATCAGAACTTAGGTTCATCTTTTTGGAAGTCAAACTGGGGGAAAAAGGAAGAGAAGATGGCTTCTAAGCTTTAAACTAATTCAAATAGACCTAAGACTAGTAGGGGCAGCTTGGAAAGAGGCAAATTTGAAGAAAAACTTGAGGGCACCCAAGGAAAAACTAGAGACATCAAATGCTTTAGATGTTTAGGTAGGGGTCATGTGGCTTCATAATGTCCTAACAAAAGAACCATGTACCTTAAGGAGAATGGTGATTATGTGTCTAGCAATGATGCTAGTGATGAAGACCATATGCCACCATTAGAGGATGCTAGTGATGTTGATGAAGGGATAGAGTATCCAGAGCATGGTGGAAGGCTTTTAGTAGCAAGGAGAGCCCTTAGTGTGCAGGTTAAGAAAGAGGATGATGTTGAGATGTAGCAGGAAAATATTTTCCATACTCAATGTTTGGTTCAAGATAGACTCTGTTGCTTGATCATCAATGGAGGTAGTTGCACTAATGAAGCAAGTACAGAGTTAGTGGAAAAATTGAACTTGCATACAACCAAACATCCTAGGCCATATAATTTGCAATGGTTGAATGATAGTGGAGTGGTGAAAGTGACTAAACAAGTTGTGGTTCCATTTTCCATTGGTAGATATAAGGACGAGTTGCTTTGTGATGTTGTACCTATGCAGGCCGAGCATTTGTTATTAAGCTGTCGTTGGCAATTTGATAAAAAAGTTTTGCATGATGGTTACAGGAACTGCTATTCTTTCACCATGGATGGAAAACCATTTACACTTGTTCCATTGACTCCAAAACAGGTATATGAAGACCAAGTGAGACTTTATGAAAGTCAACAAAAGAGGAGGAGTGAAAAGAAAGAGAGAGTTAAGAGAAAAGAAAGTGAAGGAGAGAAAAACAAGGTGAAAGCATTTAAGAGTGCTAAGTACAAGAGTGGTCAGGTTTACAAGAGTAAAGATGAAAGAAAACAAGTGAGCGTGTTTGCGAAAGGAGCAGATGTTAAGGTTGTCTTCCAAGTTAGGCAACAAATGATCTTGATCCTTTACAAGGATTCTTATTTCTCTAACACTAACCTTGATTCATCTTTACCTAGTGTTATTTCATCTTTGTTGCAGGATTATAATGATGTATTCCCTAAGGAGATCCCAGATGGTTTACCACCAAGGAGAGGGATTGAACATCACATTGATCTTATTCTTGGAGCTCCCATTCCCAATAAGCCAGCATATAGAAGTAATCCTGAGGAGACAATGGAGCTTCAGAGGCAAGTTGATGAGTTGATGAAGAAGGGACATATAAGGGAGAGCATGAGTCTATGTGCAGTGCCAATGTTACTTGTGCCAAAAAAAGATGGATCTTGGAGGATGTATGTCAATTGTAGAGCTATCAATAAAATAACATTGACAGGTTTTCAAAGATGGCACATTTCATTGCTTGCACCAAAATGGATGATGCCTCACACATTGCAGACTTATTTTTTTAAAGAGATTGTTTGCCTACATGGAGTGCTAAAGAGTATTGTGTCAGATCGTGATGCAAAATTTTTGAGCCATTTATGGAAGATATTGTGGGGTAAGCTTGGAACAAAGTTGTTTTCTACAACTTGCCATTCATAAACCGATGGACAAACTAAGGTAGTAAATCGAACTCTTGATACATTGTTGCATGCTATTATTGGTAAGAACTCTAGAACCTGGGAAGAATGTTTAACTTTTGTGGAGTTTGCCTATAATCATGTTGTTCATAGTGCTATAGGTTATTCTCCTTTCGAGCTTGTTTATGGATTTAATCCATTATCTCCTTTGGATTTAGTACCATTGCCTATACAGGACAGGGCTAATTTAGATAAGAAAAAGAAGGCTGAAGTGGTTAAGCAACTTCATGAGAAAGCTAGGCTTAGCATTGTGAGAAAAACCAAACAATATGAAACACAAGCCAATAAAGGTCGTAGGCATATCACTTTTGAACCTGGTGATTGGGTTTGGGTACATTTACGAAAGGATAGATTTCCTATGCAAAGGAAGTCAAAGTTGCAACCAAGGGGAGATGGTCCTTTTCAAGTGGTGGCAAGAGTCAACAATAATGCATATAAACTTGACTTGCCAGGTGAGTATAATGTGAGTGCAACATTTAATGTTTCTGACCTTTCTCCTTTTCTCTTTGATGATGTAGGTGCCGATTTGAGGACAAATCATTTTAAGGAGAGCAGGAACGATGAAAGCCATATTGTACTAGCTCAAATCAACAAAAGAGTTGAAACTTTGCAAAACCTTGGACGACCAATGACAAAGTCAAGGTCAAAGAAAATAAAGGAAGCTCTCAACAACTTGTTATGCGACATTTACTATCAAGAAGTTGCTAGGTACGAGTTAAGGATGATGGAGGCTTCACCAGGGCTTACATGTGTCATCTATGGAGGAATTTGAGAACCATGGCCTTGGGAAGGAAGTTGGATTTGGGAGCCCATGTTTAGGCATTTAAATGGATTATTTTCATGGGATATATTATTATGTAGTGGGTTGAACGAATTTCAGCATCTTATGGGTTATTTTTATGGATTTTTATTAGTAGTTAGTGGGTTGGATGAATTTCCTTAATAAGCCCATCTTATTAGCTAGGGTTTTAGGGTTTAGCATATAAAAAGGGCAAAAAGGATGGTTAGAGGAGGTAGACCCATTTTCATAAGTGTATGAGCTATTTCTCTAATTCTTTGAGAACTAATTCTGAACTTTCATACTTGAGTGTGTTGGTTTAATAGACTTATCTTCTTCAACATTGTTGTTATTAAGAGTGGCGTCTGAATCTTATAGTTATAGTTCTTGGTTGTTTATATAATCATTAGGTCAAAACTTCAAATCCCTTAACCTTTGTTAGAACGATCCTATACCAACATTGGTGTTGGGTTCCATTTACATATAATTGGAGTTCGTATCAGTGATGACAACCTTCTTAGGTCTCACATTAAAAGGGGAAGGGGGTGAATTAGAATGAGATGTTTGCTTTTTATAAATCTTTTCGGATTTAACCTTTGTGACTTGTTAGAGCCGATGATCCAATTTTTATCTTTCTTCTATATGTGAGAGTGGCTGTACGAATATCAATCAAATGCAAGCACCCAAGAATACACGACAATTTTTACATAGTTCACCAGCTACATCTACAATGTGATAAGATCACTCCTAAATCACACAATCCACTCTTGTTATCAGGGATATAGTTTAGTTGTAGAAGGATCACTCCTTAACTACTTATAGAAGGATCACTTCTTAACCACTTACGATGATCTCCTGATCACTAAATGAGATGATCTCTTGATCACTCATCAGACTGATCTCCAGATCACTCTATGGGTGTCCCACCCTCTTTCAACAAGTTTATCAAGAGTTTAGTAATGAACACATTCCTAAGAAAGATCACTCAATATGTACAGGCTGCTAATTTAGAAAGCAAATCTTCTCCTTCCTCACTACTGGTCTTTGCTCAAGCTTTGCCAAGTTATCTCCGTTATAGTTTACCTCTACTGTAGGTTCTCTTTGTTGCCAATTATCTCGATTAGGTTCTCTCCCCCTACTGCCGATGTTACCTCACCTGCTACCTTGGCAGGTTCTCTTCTCTTATTGCCGATGTTGCCTCCTTCGGCCTTGGCAGGTTCTCTTCCTTTGTTGCCTCACCTGTTGCCTTGGTAGATTTCCTCACCTACTACCTTGGTGGGTTGCCTCACTTGCTACCCTAGCAGGTTTCTTCCTTTGCTATTAGTGCACGTTTGCTCCTCAGCCACTGCAAGTTGTCAGACTTGCTGTTAAGGCACGTTTTCTCTCTACTATCAAACTTACTGCCAAGGCAAGTTTTCTCCTCCTACTGCTGGTTGTGTTTCCTATCCTACTACCGAGACATACTGCTAGTTGTGCTTGCAAGCTACAATTTCCAGTTGTGCTTACTAGTATTGCTGCCTACACTTACTGGTATTGCTGCCTACACTTGCAATTGTTGCAACTTACAATTATTACTGGTTTGCCTACTCTTACTGTTGGAGCATGCTATTGCTGCTACAATTTGCAATTGTTGGTTGTCTATCTGCACTTGCTGGTGCTGTGGGATGTGCTATTAGTGTTACAGGCTATTACTGGTGTTGCAGGCTACTACTAATGTTGCGGGCTGCTGCTAGTGTTGTAGACTACTGCTGGTGTTACAATTGCTGGTATTACCTGCTGGACTTACTACTGGTGCTGCAATTACTGGTATTGTTAGATGTGCTGTTAGTTGTGCAAGCTACAAGTTTTTAGTTTTTTTACTACAATTGCAGGATTCCTTGGGTGGCTGCTGTAACTCCTTCTCCCATTGGTTTGGCCAGTTGCTACCTTTTTCTTTCTTTGGTGTGGTTGTTGCAAGTCTTCTCCTCTGGTTTGGTGTGGTTGCTGCAAGCCCTCTTATCTGATTTGGTGTGGTTATTGCATGTTTTTCTCTCTTTGGTGTGATTACTGCACATCTTTCTCTCCTTAGTGTGGCTGTTGCACGTCTCCTCTGCTGGTTTGATATGGCTGCTGGCTACTACACCTCCTCCTTTGGTTAGTGTGGTTGTCTCCTTCTTTGGTGGTTGCTATCACCTCTTCTTTGGCCGATTGCTGTTGTAATCTCCTTGGCTAGTTGATACACTCTCCTTGGTGCTGCAACTCTCCTTGGTTGTAACTCTTTTGGCCAGCTGCTATTGCACCTTCCTTGGTGGCTACCTCCTTTGCCTTAGCTGGTCACTCTCTCCTTCAATGATTGCCTTTCTTTTTGCCGTTCACCTCTCCTTGGCTTTTAGGTTTGCTATTCTTTCTCAATTTTCTGTAGCACACACACATGTTTTACAAGGTGTATGGGATTATTTATAGAGCCTTGAGATTAGGGTTGCACACTCATCAATAGCCAACATTGATTCCTAAAGGCTACCTTACAATCAATGGCTAGATTTGATTTCTAAAATTTAGGATCAATGGTCAATAGTGACTTTTTAAAATTTAGGGTCAATGGTTAAGGGTCAACGATCAGCTTTGACCCCTAAAATTTAAAGTCAACAGTTAACATTGATTCATTGACTTCAAGGTTAACTTGTTATCATCGGTTTTGCCCAATAACTTTTATACATGTCAACGACATTCAAAACATTAAATCAATGCATACAATTGTATGAGATGTTGTTGATAACAAATCCAACATTAGCCATCAAAGATAGGCTCAACATAATGTGTCCAAAAGGCAATCCCAACAATCGCAGCATGTCCAGAAGGCAATCCTAGTAATCACAGCACGTCCAGCAGGTAATCCTAGCAATTACACCAAGTCTAGTAGGTAATCCCAGCAATTGTAGGACATCCAAAAGACAATCCCAACAATTGCAACATGTCTAGCGGGCAATTTCAGTAATTGTAGCAAGTCAAGTAGGTAATCCCAACAATTGCAACATGTCCAAAATGCAATCCCAACAATTGTAACATATCCAACAGGCTATACCAGTAATTGCAGCATAGGTAGCGATTGTAGCATATGCGAGCAACGATAATAAAATATGTAGACAATGATAGCAGAACATGTGGATAGTGATAGCAACAAGTGCAAGCACGACCAACAGCAGGTCTGGCAACTTATAGCAACAGGGAAGAAAACGTGCCTAGATAGCAAGTCTAATAGCTTGTAGTAGTAAAGGAGAAAATGTGTCTCGATAGCAAGTCCGGCAGCTTGCAGTAGCAGAGGAGAAAATGTGTCCCAGTAGCAAGTTTGGCAGCTTGTAGTAGTAAAAGAGAAAACGTGCCTCAACAACCTGCAGCAACAGAGGAAGAAACCAGCCAAGGTCAGCAATAGGAGGAGAGAACTAGCCAAGGCAGCACCAGTAGTAGAGGAGAGATCCTACTAAGGCAACAGGTGAGGCAACACCAGTAGAACTGGGAGAGAACTTACAGTGGAGATAACCGACAGTGGAGAGAACTAGCAAGGGGAGAGAACCTACATCAGAGATAACCTACAGTGGAGATAACCTATAGAGAAGAGACCAGTAAAGCCTGAACAAAGACTAGCAGTAAGGAAGGAGAAGATTCGTGTTTTGCACTAGTAGCCTGTTGTTCCCACAGCCTTGTATGGGTTGTAATTGTTGTCAACTAGGTTCAAGTGTGCAAGAAAGTAAAGCTACATGGAGGGGCAAAAAGGTAAAAGTCATATAGAAGGGCAAGAAGGTAAAAGCCACATGGAAGGGCAAGAAAGTAAATTCGCCGCAAGTAAGCCCTACTAAGGTTTTCATAATGGCTATATAAACCAAGACCTTGGCTGGACAGCAAGGGTGTGGCACGGCAAAGAGAGAAAACACAACACACACCACCACCAAACACAAGAGATTACAATAGAAACACAAAACCCAAAACGGCAAAGGAGAGGGTCGGCCAAAGAAAGAAGACAAAGCCAAGCAAAGGAACCGGCCAAAGTAGTACACGGCAAAAAGGGAGGAAGACCACCGTCGATAGAACAGGCGAAAAAGGAGAGAGAATACGAGACAGCTAAAAGTGGACAGCTAAACAAAAGTCGATCGACAAAAATAGAGAAAGAAGAGACGACCGGGCTAAACGAAGAACAAAGGGCATGAGAGAGAGAAAGAGGAGAGACGGCCGGGCTGGAAAAAGAAATCAAGAGGGAGAGAGAGAGAGAAAGGGAAGATGGAAAAACTAGGGTGGACGATAAAGAGGAGTCGACCAAAACCTAGAGAAACCGTTCAAAGCCAAAGAGAGCCGACCAAAACACAAAGCGTCCGTCCAACACAAGAGACAACCAGAAAAACACAAAAACGTTGGGAGGATCACTCGGCAAAACTCTACACAGCAAAAACACAAAGAGTGGTACACAGCAAGAGAGAAGAGAGAAGAGAGAAAACTGTCCAAACAACTAGGGTATTCGGCCAACACAAGAGGGAAACCGTCCAAGGAGACAACCGGCCAAACAACCCTACACGGCCAAAGGAGAACTCTCGGCAAACCAAGTGCAACCAACGGCAAACACAACCTTGCAAGAGAGAAAACCCTATTCGGCCAACCAACTTACATGGCCAAGCAAAGAGGTGAACGGCCAAATAGGTGTGGACAGCAAGGAGGAGAACGACCAACCAAGAGTGGACAGCCAAAGCAAGGTGGATGGCTAGGAGACAGCACGGCAAGAGACAACACACGGCAAAAGGAGATAACACCAAGGGATACCTTGGACAGCAAGGGAAACCGTGTGACGGCTGGAGAAAACCGTGTGACTCACGTAAGAGAGAAGACAGCACACTGTCTATAAGGGAAGAGAGGAGAAACCTTGAAAGAGGAGACCACCGGGAGAGCAAACCAAGCTGTCCGGAGGTGATAAACGGACAAGTGCAAACCAGAAATGGTGGTGAGGTGTGTGACCAGCAAGGCATGCAAACCAGAAACGTACGTGGGACGTGAAACACCAAACCCGAAGCGTGCGTGAGGCGTGTGACCAGCAAAGGGTGCAAACCAGAAATGTGCGTGAGATGTGTAACGCCAAACCAGATAAGGCAGGCCATGAGACGTGGAATGCCATACCAGAAACGTGAGGCGAGCCGTGAGACAGTGAGATCGTGAGACAAGGACATGGTGAAAGCAGGAGTTGTGTGAGACAATGTAGAGAAGAACTTCGGCGAAGCATTGGAAAGAACTCAACGTATTTCCAGATTTCTTCAAGAGAGGTTAGAGAGTGTTACGGTGCACTTCTAAGCCGTAGTGGAGCAGCCTTTCAATTCAATAGAGGCAAGACAAGCTAGAGGAAGGGTAGACACAGTAAGTGACACTCTTTGTATTGTACTTGCTTAGTAATTGCAATAGTGAAAGGAGCAAAGGATTAAGACATCCATTATAACTGGAATTCTTAAGCATAGTGGATAGCTCGGTAAGGGAGAGTCCCTACCACTGTGGATGTATGTCACATTGACGAAACCATGTAAATCTCGTGTGTCCTTAATTTGCTTTAGGTTCTATGTTTTGAATTAAGTTGTGAATGCAGATAAAGTATTAGCCAACCCATAACCTAACGAAGACCTAAACAAGAACATCCGAATTGTCTATTAGGCAAGGTGTCTGAAAGGTGACTTTAGGGACTATTGTGACTAGTAGGTAGCAATAGATCTACCTTAGTCGAGTATGAGAAAGAGTTTGCTTTTAAGAAGAGGTTGAAGTTGTTCACTTACCTGCAAATTGCGAATTGTGGTGATACTGATTCACCCCCCCTCTCAGTATCATAAACTAGTAGATCCTAGGGAGAAGTCAGGAAGTTCAATTGGTATCAGAGCACAGGTTCACCAGTTTGAAGCTTAATAGCTTGGTATACTAGTTTGAAGAGTTTCAGAAGTTTTGACTTGTTCAGCATACTGAGAAATGGAAGCCGGTACCAACACTAGCACCACTTACAACAAGAAGGTTCCAATCTTCAATGGAACCAACTACCGTATGTGGAGAGCAAGAATGCAAGTGGTATTTGGAACCATGGGCATGAATGTGGTGAAATGCGTACAGAAGGATTTTGTGGCTCCAGAAGAAGGTAAAGACCTAATCCCAGAGGAGTTAAGGTAGTTTGAGATAAATAGGAAGGCCTCAAATGTCATCATTTCAGCATTAACAGATGCTGAGTATGCTAAAGTTATGGACTGCAAGTCTGCCAAGGAGATATGGGACAGATTGCAGAAAGTCTATGAAGGTGATGGCAGAATAAAGGAGGCTAAGCTTTAAGTGTTCAAGGAGAGATATGAATCTCTCAGAATGCAGAAGAATGACATAGTTCAAGAGTTCTTCACCAGGGTTATTGACACTGTAAACGACCTAAGAAGTCATGGGAAGAACAAAAAGGACTCATCAATTGCGAAAAAAAATTTGAGAATTCTGCTTGAGAGGTTTGCCTCAAAGGTAGCAACCATAGAGGAGAGTAGAGATCTCAATTCTATGTCTCTGCATAATCTCTAGTGCAATCTCATTACATATGAGATGAGAATAAAGTCAACTGAGAGCTCCTCAACATTAAAGGTATCAAATGAGGCAACTTTCAATGTTATGAAACACTTAAAGATAAAAGAAGAGGAAAAATCATCCAGTGAGGATGATAATGGTGATGAGGAAGAAAGTGAAGGTGAAGTATTGGCTTACTTCACAAGGAAATTCAAAAGGGGGTCTAAGAAGGGAAAAGGACAGTTGTCCTTGAAATGTTATCGTTGTGGGCAGACTGGACACTTTGTTTCTCAGTGCAAAGTGAAACTTAATGATGAAGATGAGGATGGCAATGATGAGCAGAATTCAAGATGGAGAAGATCATCATTCAAATCAAAGAAGTCCAGTAAGAAGATTACCAACCCACAGAGGAAGAAAAGAGGCTCATTCAAGAGTTATGTGAGTCAGACAAAACAAGCTGATGAGGAGGAAGATGAAGAATCATCAGATAAACAGGCCTTTATGGCATCAGCTCAAGGTGGTAATTCAACCTCTGAAGAAGAAGAGGAGGTTGATGTAGAAGAACCAGATCTTGAAGCTGAGCTGGAAGCAGCTTCAAAGGAGATAATCAGAAGGGGCAGAACCATAAGAAGGTTGGAGGCCTATATAAAACAAGTTGAAGCAAAGTTTGAGGAAGCTAAAAGTCAAAAGGAAATAAGGGTTGAGCATATTGACTTGAAGAGAAGATTTGAGGAACAGATCAAAATATGTGAAGACCTTACAGTAGAGCTTGGCTTAAGGGCTTCAAAAATTGAAGAAATGGAGAAAGAGTTGCTGAGACTTCAACAACTCAAAAGTAGCAAAAAGAACTTGCAAAAGTTTGAAGTGGTAGGAGAAACAAGCTCTGCAAGTGAAAAGAAGAATGAGACTTTGCCACAAAAGTTGAAAGAGAAGGCTGTGACTCAGGAGAAGATAATTGAAGAAGAGAAGACAGTTATCAAACCAAAGCCAGGGCCAAAAATGACGTATGTGGTTAAAGAGCAGCAGCCCATAACTACTACATCTCAGAAAGTCAGTTAGCAGAGGGCTACGGTTGAACAGAAGAAGGAGAAGAAGGTGACTGAAATGAAAGTCACACAAGCAAAGAAGCCAGCTACTTTGCCTACACAACAAGTGATGAACAGAAGAAGACAAGCTGTGATCAGACTTAAGAAGAGGTAGTTTTAAGGTCATTGCCTTTATTGTGGAGTTTGGGATCATAAGGTGAGTAAATGTTGGTGGAGAAGGCCAGTATATGTCTCCAACTTGAGAAGATTCGATGCTGCATACAGGGGGAGAATACAAAATTCAGAAAAGAACACATGTCGTGAGTTCTTGCACATACTGTAAAAAGCAAGGACACACTGACGAGGAGTGTTAGTGGAAGCCCAAACCAATGGTTTCAAAAAACAAGTTTGCTATATTGGTAGACTTGGAACAGTGTGAAAGGTGCAGGCAGGATGGCCATAATGCCAAGAGATGCATGACACTTCTCCCTGAGCAAGAGAAGGCACTCAATGGCACAATGAAAACAAGCGGTGCAGTCAAAGTGGAGAAAAAGGAGAAAGCTATCTTCCAACCAATTCAAAAGAAGGAATATAGAGCAAAAAGGAAGGTGGCTAATATAGCTGAAATTGTACTTAAAGTTGACTACAAGGATAAGCAGTAGATCCTTGACAGTGGATGCACTTCACACATGACAGGAGACAAGAGTAAATTGTTAAAGCTAAACAAGTCAAGAGAAGGCAGAGTCAAGTTTGGCAATGATGATTCACTTAACATCAATGGTCAAGGGTCAGTAAACATTGGAAGAGGAAAGTTGAAAGATGTTCTGCACGTTGAAGGACTCAGATATAATCTAGCATCTGTTAGCAAACTATGCAATGAAGACCATAAGGTGATATTCACAAAAATAGGTTGCCAGGTAAAGAGTAAAGAAGGCAATACTGTTGTAGTTGGGAAGAGAACAGCTGGAAACTTGTATGTGATTGATGAAGAAAGAGATCCTCTTGTAACTAAGACTGTGCAAGAAAGAAAGCCAAAGAAAACGTGGACCAGTGCTCATCAAGAAAATCAGATCATATGTGACCCATCAGCAGGAATTACAACAAGAAGAAAAATTGTGGGAGCTACTACTTTACTCTCACAAGTTGAACCTAAATCTGTTGAAGAGGCTACACAAGATCTAACTAAATCTCTGTCCACAGAGCTGTTTAAAAAGCATAGATTGAGTCTATCTGTGCAAATGCCTCCTTAAGCCTGAAGTTCAGGTGAATCCTTCATCTCCACTTTGCGAGTTTTTCAGATTTGTAATTGGCTGGCAAAGGGGAGAGAAGCAACAGTGCAGGGGGAGCTATTATGAAAGGGGGAGTTGAAACTGCTGCATAGTGACGTTTGTTATGAGTGTTGCCAACAATTACAGAGAGGGAGATTGTTGTTCCCACAGCCTTGTATGGGTTGTAATTGTTGTCAACTAGGTTCAAGTGTGGAAGAAAGTAAAGCTACATGGAGGGACAAGAAGGTAAAAGCCACATGGAAGGGCAAGAAAGTAAATTCGCCACAAGTAAGCCCCACTAGGGTTTTCATAATGGCTATATAAATCAAGACCTTGGCTGGACAGCAAGGGTGTGGCATGGCAAAGAGAGAAAACACAACACGCACCACCAGCAAACACAAGAGATTACGACAGAAACACAAAACCCAAAACGGCAAAGGAGAGGGTTGGCTAAAGAAAGAAGACAAAGCCAAGCAAACGAACCGACCAAAGTATTTCACGGCAAAAAGGGAGGAAGACCACCGTCAGCAGAACAAGGGAAAAAGGAGAGAGAATACTAGACACCTGAAGGTGGACAACTAAACAAAAGTCAGTCAGTAAAAATAGAGAAAGAAGAGACGGCCAGGCTGGAAAAAGAAATCAAGAGGTCGAAAGAGAGAGAGAAAGGGAAGACGACAAAACTAGGGTGGACGATAAAGAGGAGTCGGCCAAAACTTAGAGAAACTGTTCAAAGCCAAAGAGAGTCGGCCAAAACACAAAGCGTCCGTCCAACACAAGAGACAACCGGAAAAACACAAAAATGTTGGGAGGATCACTCGACAAAACTCTACACAGCAAAAACACAAAGAGTGGTACATGGCAAGAGAGAAGAGAGAAAAGAGAAAACCATCCAAACAACTAGGGTATTCGGCCAACACAAGAGGGAAACCATCCAAGGAGACAACTAGCTAAACAACCCTACATGGCCAAAGGAGAACTCTCGGCAAACCAAGTGCAACCAATGGCAAACACAACTGTTGTTCCCACAACCTTGTATGGGTTGTAATTATTGTCAACTAGGTTTAAGTGTGCAAGAAAGTAAAGCCACATGAAAGGGCAAGAAAGTAAATCCACATGGAAGGGCAAGAAAGTAAATCTGTTGTGTAAGGGCAAGAACGTAAATCCGCCACGTAAGCCTTATTAGGGTTTTATGGAAAAGAGTATATAAAGACCTTGGAAGTCAAAACTAGGGTAAGGCCAACACAATTAAATACATGACAAAACACGTGGAAGAGAGAGAAAACACCAAACCCTAAACGGAAGAACACCACCTGCAAAAAAAAAGAGAAACTGTGCAAGCAAAGAGAGTAACTGTAATGAACAGTGTAGCCATAGTGCACAATGTAGCCGTCGAGTGAATAGTAGTCGTTGAGTGAACAATAGCCGTCATTGGAAAAGAGGAGAAGTAGGCAATTGAGCAAAATGGACAACCCTAGAGCATCCATTCGGTCGAGCAAAAAAGAGAAACACAAGACCCTAAAGCATCGAAAGTGAGTGCCGGCCAAAAACGAAAGAGAACGTTCAAGGAGAAGAGAAAGGGGAGACAGCCGAGTTGAACGAAGAACAACCGTCGAGAGAGAGAGAAAGGGGAGATGGCCGAAAAAGTGAGCAGAACGGCAAAAATAGACAACCGGCGGAAACCCAAGAACGGCCAAATCGGAGTCAACAGGAAGGCGAGAAAAAGAAAACATAGCCAAAATCAAAGACAGCTGGACGACAGAACAGAGGTGAACGGCTAAAGAAGACTGAACGACTGGATGGTAAGAGAGAGAATGGTAAAAAAGAGAAATCCAGTTGGACAGTAAGAGAGAGAGAAACGGACAGTAAGATTATGGGGCAAGGAGACGGGTGAGACTGTGAGACAGTGAAAGCACGAATTGTGTGAAATAACGTAGAGAAGGAATTCGGCAAAGTATTGAAAGAACTCAACGTATTTCCAGATTTCTTCAAGAGAGGTTAGAGAGCATTGCGGTGAACTTCTAAGCGGCAGTGGAGTAGAATTTCAACTCAACAGAGGCAAGACAAGGTAGAAGAAGGGTAGACACAGTAAGTGATACTCTTTGTATTGTACTTGCTTAGTAATTGCAATAGTGAAAGGAGTAGAGGATTAATACATCCATTGTAACTAGAATTCTCAAGCATAGTGGATAGTCTCGGTAACCATGTATGTACGTCATGTACGTCATGTTGACGGAACCATGTAAATCTCGTGTGTCCTTAATTTGCTTTACGTTCTGTGTTTTGAATTGAGTTATGAACGCAGATAAAGTATTAGCTAACTCATAACCTAACGAAGACCTAAACAAGAACATTTGAATTGTCTATTAGGCAAGGTGTCTGAAAGGTGACTTTAGGGACTATTGTGATTAGTAGTTAGCAATAGATCTACCTTAGTCGAGTCTGAGAAGGAGTTCACTTTTAAGAAGAGGTTGAAGTTGTTCACTTACATGCAAATTGCGAATTGTGGTGATACTAATTCACCCCCCCTCTCAGTATCACAAACTAATAGATCTTAGGGAGAAGTCGGGAACTTTAATTGGTATCAGAGCACAAGTTCACCAGTTTGAAACTTAACAGCTTGGTGTACTAGTTTGAAGGGTTTTAGAAGTTTTGACTTGTTCAGCATACTAAGAAATGGAAGCCGGTACCAGCACTGACACCACTTATAGCAAGAAGGTTCCAATCTTCAACGGAACCAACTACCATATGTGGAGAGTAAGAATGCAAGTGGTATTTGCAACCATGGGCATGAACGTGGTGAAATGTGTACAGGAGGGTTTTGTGGCTTCGGAAGAAGGCAAAGACCCAACCCCAAAGGAGTTAAGACAGTTTGAGATAAATGGGAAGACCTCCAATGTCATCATTGCAGCATTGACAGATGCTGAGTATGCTAAAGTTCTTATGGACTGCAAATCTACCAAGGAGATATGGGACAGATTACTGAAAGTCTATGAAGGTGATGGCAGAATGAAGGAGGCTAAAATTCAAGTTTTCAAGGAGAGATATGAATCTCTTAGAATGCAGTAAAATGAGACAGTCCAGGAGTTCTTCACCAGAGTTATTGATGCTATAAACGATCTAAGAAGTCATGGGAAGAACAAGAAGGACTCATTTATTGTGAAGAAAATTCTAAGAATTCTGCCTAAGAGGTTTGCCTCAAAGGTAGCAGCCATAGAGGAGAGTAGAGATCTCAATTCTATGTCTCTGCATGATCTCCAGTGCAATCTCATTACATATGAGATAAGGATAAAGTCAGCTGAAAGATCTGCAACAACGAAGGTATCAAAGCAGGCAGCTTTCAAAGCTATGAAGCACTTGAAGATAAAAAAAGAGAAAGAATCATCTAGTGAGGATGATGATGATGATGCTGAGGACGAAAGTGAAGGTGAAGTATTGGCTTACTTCACGAGGAAATTCAAGAAGGGGTCTAAGAAGGGAAAAGGAAAATTGTCCTTGAGATGTTATCGCTGTGGGCAGACTGGACACTTTGCTTCTCAGTGCAAAGTGAAACTTGATGATGAAGATGAGGATGGTGATGATGAGCAGAATTCAAGATGGAAAAGATCATCATTCAATTCAAAGAAGTCTAGTAAGAAGATTGTCAACCCACAGAGGAAGATGAGAGAGCAGACGGCCAAACAGTACCTAGCAAAACATAGCACCCAAAAACACAGCACCCAGAAAAACACAATACTCGGCGAAGGGTGTACACGGTAGAACAAAAAACGGCAAAAAGATTTTGAGAGAGAAAACCCTACACGTTGGAAGAGATACACCACCAGAACGTGCAGAATCTAACCTAAAAAACCAGAACGTGCAGACCCTGGAAGAGACGATACACCACCAGAATGTGCAGAATCTAACCTGAAAAACCAGAACATGTAGACGCTGGAAGAGACGATACACCATCAAAATGTACAAAATCTAACCTAAAGAACTAGATACACCACAGCAGGAGAGAAGACCAACCCTAAAAAAATGATACACCATTGGTGAGGGACGTGACATCACACCACCAGCTGGAAGAAAACCAAAAACGGATAGGAATGTACGACGGCTGAAACCAGAAACGGACAAGAACGTGCATGAGACCAGAACATGTGTGAGACCAGAACGTGCATGAGACCAGAGCATACATGAGACCAGAATGTGCATGAGACCAAAATGTGCTTGTGACTAGTAAGGCGTGCAAACTAGAAATGTACGTGAGGCAAGCCATGTGACTTGAACCAGCAAAACTAGAAGAGTGGTATAGGCAGCAGGCTGTGTGACTTAAACCAGCAAAACCAAAAGCGTGGTGCAGGCTAACAGACATGTAATGGCAGACCAGAAGCGTGAGGGCAGGCTGTGAAACGGTGAGACGGTGAAACAGGTGAGACTGTGAGATCGTGAAAGTAGGAGTTGTGTGAGACAACATAGAGAAGAAATTCGGCAAAGCATCAGAAAGAATTCAATGTATTTCTAGATTTCTTTAAGAGAGGTTAGAGAGCGTTGCAGTGAACTTCTAAGTGGCAGTGGAGCAGCCTTTCAATTCAATAGAGGCAAGACAAGCTAGAAGAAGGGTAGACACAGTAAGTGACATTCTTTGTATTGTACTTGCTTAGTAATTGCAATAGCGAAAGGAGCAGAGGATTAAAACATCCATTGTAACTGGAATTCTAAAGTATAGTGGATAGTCTCGGTAAGGGAGAGTCCCTACCACCATGGATGTACGTCACATTGATGGAACCACGTAAATCTCGTATGCCCTTAATTTGCTTTACGTTCTGTATTTTGAATTGAGTTATGAACGCAGCTAAAGTATCAGCCAACCCATAACCTAACAAAGACTTAAACAGGAACATCTGAATTGTCTATTAGGCAAGGTGTCTGAAAGGTAACTTTGGGGACTATTGTGATTAGTAGGTAGCAATAGATCTACCTTAGTCGAGTTTGAGAAAGAGTTCGCTTTTAAGAAGAGGTTGAAGTTGTTTACTTACCTGCAAATTGTGAATTGTGGTGATACTAATTCACCCCCCTCTCAATATCATAAACTAGTAGATCCTAGGGAGAAGTCAGGAACTTCATAACCTATGCACGTCGAGTGATCTTCCTCAGGAAAGTGTTAGTCACAAACCTTTGATAAACTTGTTGAAAAAGGGTGGGATACCCTTAAAGTGATCGGGAGATCAATCCATTTAGTGATCAAGTGATCAGGAGCTTATTGTAAGTGGTTAAGGAGTGATCCTTCTATATCATAACTATATCCTTTGATAACAAGAGTGAATTGTATGATTTAAGAGTGATCCTATCACACTGCAGATGTTGCTCACACATTATGGGTAAAGCACATAAAAATCTCTTTGTGTTCTCTGGTGCTTGCGTTTGATTGATATCCACATGACTGCTCTCACATAAAGAAGAAAGATAAAACATTGGATCATCAACTCTAACAAGTCACAAAGGTTAGTCCAGAAATATTTGTAAAAAGTGAGCATCTCACACTGATTCACTCCCTCCCCCTTTCAGTGTAAGAACTAAGAAGGTCCTTATCAATTGGTATTAGAGTCTGGTTTCTCTATTGACCTATTCTACTTAGATCTGAAAGTTTTATTATTACTGTGAATAGTGTTAATATCATGAAGAACATGAATAGTGTTAACAACAAGGGCATTCCCACGTTTGATGGACAAAATTGTCAATTATAAAAGAATAGAATGCTCCCATATCTACTGTTACTTGGCCTGGATGTGTTCGAATCTGTTGCTAGTGGCTTCACTCTTGTTACTAAAGGTGCTATTATGACACTTACTAATAAGAAAAATTTAGAGTATGATGGAAAGGTTAGAAATGCCTTATATACCTCCTTATCAAACAAAGAGTTCACCAAAGTGATGGGGTGCAACATAGCCAAACAAATTTGGGACAAATTGAAGAATATTTATAAAGGAGACAAGTTTGTGAAGGAAGCCAAGCTAAAAATTTAGAGGAGCAAATTTATAGATATAAAGATGTTGAATGATGATTTAATGGATGTCTTCTTTACAAGAGCAAATGAAATTGTACACTCCATTAAAAGCTATGGAGAGGAGATCAATGATACTACTGTAATAAGGAAGATACTTAGAACCTTACTAGAAGCTTTTAATGCCAAAGTTTCTTCCATAAAATATAGAGATTTAAAAGCTTAAGGCAGAGAAGGAGTTGGCCTTCAAGGCAATGAAGAAATTTAAGATTAAAGAACAAGAAGAAGAATCTGACAACAACTCTAAAGTTAAAAATGGTGATACTAAACTTAATAAAAGTCATGACATATATCACCAAAAATATGAGGAAAGAAAAAAGGAAGTACAAGGGAAAATTACCCTTGAAATGCTTTAGTTGTGGAGACATTGGACACTTTGCCGTGGACTACCCAAAGAGAAATGAAGTAGAAAGTGATGATGATGAGCCAACCCAAAGGAAGAGAACAAAGAAATCCAGCTATTCTAAAGCTAGGAATTCAAGTGCCAAAGGGAAAAAGAAACTCTTCAAATCCAAAAGAAGAAATTTCTTGAGCAAGCTGGATGAAGAAGATTTTGAAGAAGAAGCTAATGATGATTTTGATGATGTTGCTATAAAAAAATGTGCTAGTTGCACAAGCAAATGATGAAAAAGAATCCTTAAGTCATGAGGAATCAGCTGAAGAGGAAGAGAAAGAGGTGGTGTAGTAACTTGAGAATGAATTGAGAGCTTATTTACACAAAAATAGCATGCTAGAAAAGGAGGTAAAGAATTTGAAGAAGTTAAATAAAAATTCTATTGTTGATAAATCTAATCTCTAAGTGAAAGAAAAAGAGTTTGAAGCGAAAGAGAAGGAGTACTTTAACAGAATTGAGGAGCTAAATGTACTTAAGGTAGAGCAAGGCAAGATACATAAAGATCTTGGTGTTAAGGTGATTACACGAGAGTAAGAAATGCTGAATTTACAAACCAAGCTCCATAAGGTTGAATGTGAATTGAAAAAGTATAAAGAAAGCTTTATACAGGTCGTGGAAGTGAAAGGGGAGTCCTTTTAAGCAAATGCTATCAAGGAGGATGCTACCAAAAAGTTGGATGAGTGTCTAAGCAAACAAAGACCTTATTCTATAGGGAAGAAAGGACTTGGCCATATTGAAAAGCCAAATGAAAAGGTAGCAAAAAAGAAAAAAATTGTGTTTGTACCTGAAAGCAAACACAATGACGTTGTGGAGAAGAGAATCCAACCTAAGTTAAAATGAGTTAGCAAAGATGTTATGAAAACTCCTATCCAAAGGAAATAGGTTATCAAAGATAGAAAGAAGGTTGCCATAACAAGTGCTAAAGATAGGGAATATGAACTTGGTGAAAGAAGAAAATTCAGATTTGTTGGGTTTTGCTGGAGTTGTAGTAAATATGGGCATAAGGCTTAGAGTAATGGGCCCATAATAAAGAGGAATGTGAGGCAAGAGTTTAAAGAGAGACTCTATCAAGAAAGGAGACAGCCTCAAGTGAAAAGAAGTCAAATTCCACTAAGAAACAGATTTGATATGTTAGAAGAAATCTGTAGAAGATGTGAAAAGGCTAGACATACTACTAAGGAATACTTGACATTGCTGCCTAGTCAAAAAATGCAAAGGAGAACATCTACATATGCTCCTATATTTAGCCGAAGAAGAAAAAGAGGAAGGGAAATGGCTATAGTTGTGGAAGTAACCTTAAAAGCTTCCAAGAAAGAAAAGCCATGAATCCTAGATAATGGTTACTCTTCACACATGACAAGAGACTCCATTTTATTGAAGGAAGTGGAAAAATATAATGGAGGCTCAGTCATATTTGGCAATGATGATGCTTTGAAGATTAAAGGTGTTGGTGCTGCTGAAATTGGTGTAGAGAAGCTGAAATCAAGAGAAGTGCTTCATGTTAAAGGGCTAAAACATAATTTAATCAATGTTAGCCAACTTTGTAATGATAGGCATTAAGTTACTTTCAACAAGAGTGGTTGCACGATAAAAAGACTAAGGGATGGTGCTGTCCTTGCAAAGGGAGAAAGTGAAGTTCCCAACTTCACCCTAGGATATACTAGTTTGTGATACTGAGAAGGGGGGTGAATCAATATCACCATAATTCACAGAAATGTGAACAACTTCAACCTCTTCTTAAAAGCGAACTCTTTCTCAAATTCGACTAAGGTAGATCTATTGCTACCTACTAATCACAATACTCCCCAAAGTCACCTTTCAGACACCTTGTCTATTAGGTCTTCGTTAGGTTATGGGTTGGCTGATACTTTTGCTGCGTTCACACAACTCAATTCAAAACATAGAACATAAAACAAAGTAAGGACACATGAGATTTACGTGGTTTCGTCAACATGACGTACATCCACAATGGTGGGGACTCTCCTTTTACCAAGACAATCCACTATACTTAAGAATACCAGTTACAATGGATGTCTTAATCCTCTGTTCCTTTCACTATTGCAAAGACTAAGCAAGTACAATACAAAGAGTGTCACTTACTGTGTCTACCCTTCTTCTAGCTTGTCTTGCCTCTGTTGAATTGAATGGCTGCTTCACTGCCACTTAGAAGTTCGCCACAATGCTCT
>CM038604.1:6134153-6150720 GCA_021533255.1 Ceriops tagal
TAACCTCTCTTAAAGAAATCTAGAAATACATTGAGTTCATTCAATGCTTCGCCGAATTCCTTCTCTAGGTTGTTTCACATAACTCCTGCTTTCACCGTTTCATGGTCTCACCTGTCTTCTGGTTCCACGGTCTTACTGTTTCACGACCTGCTCTCACGCTTCTGGTCTATCATGCCGTCGCACATTCTGGTCTCACGCCGTCTCCTGACGTACACTCACGCTTCTGCTGCACTCCCGTCACAGCTTTGCTGGTCTTGCGTTTCAACTTTGCTGGTCTCCCGTTTCAGCTTTGCTGGTCTCGCGTTTTAGGTCACCAGTTTTTGGTCTCCCTTTTCTGGTCACCCGTTACTGGTCTCACGGCCTGGTCACCCGTTTCTTCCAGGGGTGGTGCGTTTCTAGTTTTTGCTCTCACCTCACGTTTCTAGTTTTCTTCTCTTCCAGAGGTGATGCGTTTTTGGTTTTTGCTCTCACCTCACGTTTCTGGTTTTCTTCCTCTTCAATAGTCTCACGCCTCACCCGTTCGTTTCTGGTTTTCTTCTAGCCGGTGGTCTCACGCCTCACACCTCACCTATCTGTTTCTGGTTTTCTTCCAGTCGGTGGTCCGGTTTCCCTTGCTGTCCAAGGTCTCCCTTGGTTTGCCGTGTGTTCACTCTAGCTGTCCAGCTGGTTTACTCTTCCTTGTTGTAGGGTTTTGACTCACCAAGGTCTCACTTGCCGTTGGTGTGTTGTGACCATACTCTCCTTATTGCCATTCACCTTGCCTTAATCGTTCTCCTTCTTGCTTAGCCATCCACCCCTTTGCCGTTGGTTGTGCTTTGTCATGTAGGGTTGTATGGATGTTCACCTTGTTTAGCCGTGTAGGTTGGTTGGCTGAATTCTCTTTTGGCCGAATACCCTAGCTTGATATGTAGCTTGTGTTTGGCCAGTTGTCTCCTTGCTTGGACGGTTCCTCCTTTGTGTTTGGCTGGTTGTCTCCTTGCTTGGACGTCTCTTCTCTTTGGACAGTTTCCCTCTCTTCTTGCCGTGTACCCTCTCTTGTCATCTCTCCTTTCTTTTGCAAGTGATGTGTTGCCGTTTCAGGTTTGGCCAATTATTCCTCCAACATTTTGTGTTTTGCTGAATCTCTCTTATGTTGGATGGTTTCTCTCTAGGTTTTGGCCGACTCCCTTGGTTGAACAGTTTCTCTTGTGTTTGCCGAACTCACTCTTTGTGTTCATGTCGTGTAGGGTTTGGGGCTGGCCGGTCACTCCAGGTTTACTGAATGCTCTCTTATGTTGGCCTTACCCTAGTTTTGTCTTCCAAGGTCTTTATATACTCTCTTCTATGAAACCCTAATAGGGCTTACGCAGTGGATTTACGTTTTTGCCCCTCCATGTGGCTTTACTTTCTTGCATACTTAAATCTAGTTGACAATAATTACAACCTATACAAGGATGTGGGAACAACAGAAAGAACAAATAAAAATTTATACCAAGTTACCAACAGCAAAAACACATACTACATGAGCACCAAAGATGAAAATTTGTTGTGGCATAGGAGATTGGGACATCTTAGACAAAAGGGGTTGAACGAGTTGTCCAAAAATGAAACTGTGAAAGATGTACCCAAGTTGAGAAGAGAAAGAAATACCATTTGCAACACTTATCAAAAAGGGAAGATGGTGAATGCTACCCATAAAAATGTGGAGATTTAAACAAAGAAGCCATTAGAGCTCATTCATTCAAATATATTCACCAAACCTCTGTTAATAGAGATGTTCAAAAGTTAAGGCTGAACTTATATATTTAGCCACCCCTTAGAGGTTAAGGTATACCATCACCCCCCTCCCCTTCCCTTTTTTATTATTCTTTGGATTTGTTATCAAAGGGGGAGATATTTTGCATAAATCCAAAGAAATAGGGGGAGTAGCTTGATAAATCCAAAAGGGAAAAATCAAATAAAGGGGGAGAATTTGTCAAAGGGGAGAAGCAGAAAAAAGGGGGAGTTAAAAATTAGGGTTGTTTCCAATTGATATCATGCCCACATGCAAAAAAGGAGATATATGTTTTAGGGGGAAGCTGTTCCATTTTGCTAACATTGCTACTTATGACTACTACTTGTGCTTAATTACTAATTTTTGGATTTATTGTGTTGCTAACAAATCCAAAGGGGGAGATTGTTAAGCCCATCTTTGATGGCTAATGTTAGATTTGTTGTCAACAACATCTCATATATGTGTCCTTGTTGATTTAATGTTATGAGTACTTTTAAGATGTGTTTGCTGCATTTACAAAGTTTTGGCAACTGATTCATTCAAGGGTTAAGGAAGACAGTATTGGTAGGCATGTTTACTTAAATAGGTCAAGAGATGTAATCCTAGCAAAGCCAGTCGCAGTAGCTCCAGCAACAATTGCGTCAAAGCAATAGCCATGGTTCTCAAGACAGAGCTTTGCTGTTTTAGTAGGACTAAGATTTATCCTAGGAAAGGCATCAGATTCATTCATTCAGATTCTTAGGTGTTCCTATTTGCTAATTCAAAATGCAAGAGGTACTTCCATAACTGGTTGAAACCATTAAAGCTTACATGAACAGCCATGTTTAGGAAGCAACATAAGAAGGACATTGCTCAAGAGGCCGTAAGGAAGAGGTGATGTACTACCAAAAAGCCATACTCTAGGTCCATTATAGGTGCCAACTTAAAGGTTATCTAAAAGAGGAGAACTAAAAAGCCAGAAGTTCGTGATACTACCAGGGAAGCTACTCTTCGAGAAATTAAGGAAAGGATTAAGAAAACAAAGGATGAAAAGAAAGCAAAGAAAGCACTAAGTCAGTGATGGAGACAGCCAAAATATTAACCCCAAAGTGGCTGTGCAAATGCATACTAGATTGGTATTGTTGACCATTGACCTTAAATTTAAGGAGTCAATGCTGACCGTTAACCCTAAATTCTAAGAGTTAATGCTGATTGTTGACCCTAAATTCAAGAAATCAATGCTGACCGTCAATGCTAAGGCAACCCTAAATTTAAGGAATCAATACTGACCGTTGATGATAGGGCAACCCTAAACTTAAGGCTTATAAATACACATGCAGCTGTTAAGAAAGGGTCAGCTATAGAACATAAGAGAAGGCACGACAAAGATAGAAAAATAGAGAGCGACAGAACATAGAGAACTGCAGAGTGTTGTGAACAACATAAAAAACTATAGCAAAAGAAAACCAGCAAAGAGTGAGAATTGCAGAGAGTTATGAATGGCATAAAGAATTACAGCAAAAGAAAAATAGCAGAGAAAGGGCAAAAAAACTTACAGAGAGCATAACCAATAGGGTGAGCTACAAAAAGAAGAGCAACCTACAAAAACAAAAAAGGATTGGTAGTGAGGAGGGAGAGAATAACAAAGAGAGGAAAAAATCAGTTTGCTGCCACAACAGCTTGTGCACATGGAGAGATCTTTCTCAAGAATGTTTTTGTTATAAACTTTTTGTGAACATCTTTGAAAAAGGGTAGGAAACCCTTAGGGTGATCGAGAGATTATTATAAGTGGTTAAAAAGAGATCCTTTTAGAACATCGCTTGTATCCCTTGATAACAAGAGTGGATCGTGTGATCTATGAGTGATTCTATCACATTGTGGATGTAGCTTATATATTATAGGTGAACCATATAAAAACTTTTGTGTGTTTTCGAGTGCTTGCACTTATTTGATATCCATATGGCCATTCTCATATAAAGAAGCGAGATAAAAATGGATCATAGACTTTAATAAGTCACAAAGATTTAATTTGGATAAATTTGTAAAATATAAACATCTCACACTGATTCACCCTCTCCCCTTCTCAGTGTGAAACCCAAGAAGGTCCTTATCATAGTGTCATTGCCCATACAGGATAGGGTTAATTTAAATAGAAAAAGAAGGCTGAAGTGGTTAGGCAACTTATGAGAAAGATAGGCTTAACATTAAGAGAAAAACCAAATAGTATGAAACTTAAGCCAATAGAGGGTGTAAGCATATCACTTTTAAACCTTGTGATTTGTTTTGGGCACACTTGCAGAAGGATAGATTTCCTACGCAAAGAAAATCAAAGTTGCATCTAAAGGGAGACAGTCCTTTTCAAGTGGTGGCAAGAGTTAATGATAATGCATATAAAGTTGACTTGCCAAGTGAGTATAATATAAGGGTAACATTTAATGTTTTTAACCTTTCTCCTTTCATCTTTAATGATGTATGAGTTGATTTGAGGACAAATCATTTTGAGGAGAGAAGGAATGATGAAATCCATGCTATACTTGCTCAAATTAATAAGGGAGTTGATGCTTTACAAAACCTTGGAGGGCTAATGATAAAAGCAAGGTCATAGAAAATAAAGGAAGTACTTAACAACTTGTTATACGACATTTATTTACAAGAAACTGTTAGGCATGAATTGAGAATGATAGAGGCTTCACCAAGGCTTGTAAATATGTCATCTATGGAGGAATATGAAAGTCATGGCCTTAGGAAGGAAGTTAAAGCTGGTGGCCTATGTTTGGGCATTAGAATCGATTATTTTTAGGGATTATATTGTTATGTAGTAGGGTGGACAAATTTCAACATCTAAATGGGTTATTTTCATAGGTTTTTATTATTATGTAATGGGGTAAATGAATTTTATTAATAAGCCTATCTGAGCAGCTAGGATCTTTGGTTCTTTAAGAACTAATTCTAAACTTTCATACTTAAGTGTCGTAGTTCAATTAACTTATCTTCTTCAACGTTGTTATTGTTAGAATTGGCATCTAAATCCCATAATTCTGGTTCTTAATTGTTTTATAATCATTAGGTTAAAACTCTGATCCTTTAACTTATATTAGTGTTGTTCCCACAGCTTTGTATGGGTTGTAATTGTTGTCAACTAGGTTTAAGTGTACAAGAAAGTAAATCCACATAGAAGGGCAAGAAGGTAAAGCCACATGAAAGGGTAAGAAAGTAAATCCACCGTGTAAGGGCAAGAACGTAAATCCACCGCATAAGCCCTATTAGGGTTTCATGGAAGAGAGTATATAAAGATCTTGGAAGACAAAACTAGGGTAAGGCCAACACAATTGAATACACGGCAAAACACAAGAAATCATTCAACCAAGGGAGTCGGCCAAAACCTAGAGAGAGAAACCATCCAACACAATACAGCAAACGACAAAACACCAACGGCTGGAAGAGAGAAAACCAGCATGGCAAAACTAGCATGGCAGAACACTAACAAGGCAAAACAGTCCCGAATAGCCAAAAAGAAAAACAGAACAGATACTGCCAAAGTGAGGGGTGGACGACAAAGAGAAAACTTGAACAGCCAAAAAGAAAAACAGAACAAATACAACCAAAGTAGGGGTGGACGGTGAAAATATACAACCAAAAAGAGAGAAAACAGACAGCAAAGGGGGGCAATGGCAGAACTATACGAAAGAGCAAAAACAGACCCATCGGCAAAAATAGAGAAAAGAAGAGACGGCCATAGAAGAGAGGATGAAAAAAAAAAGGAGAGAAAACCCAAGTACGGCCGAAAAGGGGTGGACGAAGAGAGAGAGAAAGTCAGCAATTGAGCAAAACAAACAGCAAACCTAGACAACTAGCCGACCAAAGAGAGAAAACTTGAGGAAGGAGACGGCCAAACAAAAAGACGTCCAAAGCAATCCACTTGGAAAACACAAGGGAGCAAACGACAAACCACCACCTGCAAAGGAGAAGACATGGCTGGACAACAACCAAAGGTGAATGGCAAATCACAAATCAGAAGGTGCTGGACGGCAAAACACAAAGGGTGACCGGCCAAAGAGAGAAAACAAGGGAGGAACGGCTGGACAGCAAGAGCTGGGCGGCAAAATACAAAGGGACAACCAAAGGGAAACATTTGGCCAACCAAAGGTGAACGTCCAAACCAATCTACACGACCAAAGGTGAACGTCCAAACCAACCTACATGGCCAAACAAGGTAAATGTCTAAACCAATCTACACGGCCAAACACAACCAACGGCAAAGGGGTGGACGGACAAGTAAGGAGGAGAACGGCCAAAGCAAGGCTGGACAGCAAGGGAGAACACACGGCAAAGAGGTGTGACGGCTGGAGAAAACCATGTGACTTACGTAAGAGAGAAGATAGCACACCATCCGTAAGGGAAGAGAGGAGAAACTGTGAAAGAGGAGACCACCAGGAGAGCAAACCAAGCTGTCCCGAGGTGTAAAACGGACAAGTGCAAACCAGAAACGGTAGTAAGGCGTGTGACCAGCAAGGTGTGCAAACCAAAAACGTACGTGAGATGTGGAACGCCAAACTAGAAGCGTTCATGAGGTGTGTGACCAGCAAAGGGTGCGAACCAGAAACGTGCGTGAGACATGTAATGCCAAACCAGAAACGTGAGGCAGGCCGTAAGACGTGGAACGGCAAACCAGAAACATGAGGCGAGCCCTGAGACAAGGAGATGGGTGAGACCGTGAGATGGTGAAAGCAGAAGATGTGTAAGACAATCTAAAGAAGAATTCGGCGGAGCATCGGAAAGAACTCAACGTATTTCCAGATTTCTTCAAGAGAGGTTAGAGAGCGTTGTGGTGAACTTCTAAGCGACAGTGAAGCAGCCATTCAATTCAATAGAGGCAAGACAAGCTAGAAGAAGGATAGACACAGTAAGTGACACTCTTTGTATTGTACTTGCTTAGTAATTGCAATAGTGAAAGGAGCAAAGGATTAAGGCATCCATTGTAACTGGAATTCTCAAGTATAGTGGATAGTCTCGGTAAGGGAGAATCCCTACCACCGTGGATGTACGTCACGTTGACGGAATCACGTAAATCTCGTGTGTCCATAATTTGCTTTACGTTCTGTGTTTTGAATTAAGTTGTGAACACTGCTAAAGTATCAGCCAACCCATAACCTAAAAGAAGACCTAAACAAGAACATCTGAATTGTTTATTAGGCAAGGTGTCTGAAAGGTGACTTTGAGGACTATTGTGATTAGAAGGTAGCAATAGATCTACCTTAGTCGAATCTGAGAAAGAGTTCACTTTTAGGAAGAGGTTGAAGTTGTTCACATATCGGCGAATTGTGGTGATACTAATTCACCCCCCTTCTCAGTATCACAAACTAGTAGATCCCAGGGAAAAGTCGGGAACTTCAATTGGTATTAGAGCACAGGTTCACCAGTTTGAAGCTTAACAACTTAGTGTACTAGTTTGAAGGGATCTAGAAGTTTGACTTGTTCAGCATACTGAGAAATGGAAGCCAATACCAGCACTAGCACTACTTACAGCAAGATGGTTACAATTTTCAACGGAACCAACTACCATATGTGGAGAGCAAGAATGCAAGTGGTATTTGCAACCATGGGCATGAACGTGGTGAAATGTGTACAGGAGGGTTTTATGGCTCCGGAAGAAAGTAAAGACCCAACCCCAGAGGAGTTAAGGCAGTTTGAGATAAATGGGAAGGCCTTAAATGTCATCATTTCAGCATTGACAGATGCTGAGTATGCTAAAGTTATGAACTGCAAATCTACCAAGGAGATATGGGACAGATTGCAGAAAGTCTATGAAGGTGATGGCAAAATGAAGGAGGCTAAGCTTCAAGGTTCAAGGAGAGATATGAATCTCTCAGAATGCAAAAGAATGAGATAGTTCAAGAGTTCTTCACCAGGTTTATTGACACTGTAAACGACCTGAGAAGTCATGGGAAGAACAAGAAGGACTCATCGATTGTGAAGAAAATTTTGAGAATTCTACCTAAGAGGTTGGCCTCAAAGGTAGTAGCCATAGAGGAGAGTAGAGATCTCAATTCTATATCTCTGCATGATCTCCAATGCAATCTCTTTGCATATGAGATGAGGATAAAGTTAGCTAAAAGCTCTGCAACAATGAAGGTATCAAAGGAGGCAGCTTTCAAAGCTATGAAGTACTTGAAGATAAAAGAAAAGGAAGAATCATCTAGTGAGAATGATGATGATGATGACAAGGAAGAAAGTGAAGGTGAAGTATTGGCTTACTTCACAAGGAAATTCAAAAGGGGTTCTAAGAAGGTAAAAGGACAGTTGTCCTTGAGATGTTATTGTTGTGGGCAAACTGGACACTTTGCTTCTTAGTGCAAAGTGAAACTTAATGATGAAGATAAGGATGGTGATGATGAGCAGAATTCAAGATGGAGAAGATCATCATTCAAATCAAAGAAGTCCAGTAAGAAGATTGCTAACCCATAGAGGAAGAAGAGAGGCTCATTTAAGAGTTCTGTGAGTCAGATAAAAGAAGCTGATGAGGAGGAAGATGAAGAATCATCAGATGAGCAAGCCTCTATGGCATCAACTCAAGGTGGTAGTTCAACCTCTGAAGAGGAAAAGGAGGTTGATGAAGAAGAACCAGATCTTGAAGCTGACTTGGAAGCAGCTTCAAAGGAGATAATCAAAAGGGGTAGAACCATAAAAAGGTTGGAGGCTCACATAAAACAAGTTGAAGCAAAGTCTAAGGAAGTTAAAAATCAAAAGGATGAAATAAAGGCTGAACATATTGACTTGAAGAGAAGATTTGAAGAACAGATCAAAATATGTGAAGACCTTACAGTAGAGTTTGGCTCAAGGGCTTCAAAAATTGAAGAAATAGAGAAAGAGTTGCTGAGACTTCAGCAACAACTTAAAAGTAGCAAAGAGAACTTGCAGAAGCTTGAAATGATAGGAGAAACAAGTTCTACAAAAAGAGAGAAAAATGTAGAGAAAGTGCAGCAATCTGAGGCTACATTGGCTAAAGAAAATAAGAATGTGCCACAGAAGTTGAAAGAGAAGGTTGTGACTTAGAAAAAGATAGCTAAGAATAAAAAAGATCTGAAGAAGCAACCTAGGGTGGCAAACAAGAAGGAAGAAAAGAAAGTCAGCCAGCAGAGTGCTACGGCTGAACAGAAGAAGGAAAAGAAAGTGACTGAAATGAAAGTCACACAAGCAAAGAAGCCAGCTACTTTGCCTACACATCAAGTGATGAACAGAAGAAGACAAGCTGTGATCAAACCCAAGAAGAGGCAGTTTCAAGGTCATTGCCTTTATTGTGGAGTTTGGGGTCATAAGGTGAGTAACTGCTAGTGGAGAAGGCCAGTGTATGTCTCCAACTTGAGAAGATATGACGTTGCATACAAAGGGAGACAATACAAAAATCAAAGGAGAACACCTGTCGTGAGTTCTTGCACATACTGTAAAAGGTAAGGACACATTGACGAGGATTGTTGGTGGAAACCCAAACCAGTAGCTTCAAAAAACCAGTTTGCTATATTGGCAGACTTAAAACAGTGTGAAAGGTGCAAGCAGCATGGCCATAATGTCAAGAGATGCATGACACTTCTCCTTGAGCAAGAGAAGGCACTCAATGGCACAATGAAAACAAGTGGTGCAGTCAAAGCTGAGAAAAAGGAGAAAGCTATCTTCAAGCCAGTTCAAAAGAAGGAATATAGAGCAAAAAAGGAGGTGGCTAATATAGCTGAAATTGCACTCAAAGCTGACTACAAGGATAAGCAGTGGATCCTTGACAGTGGATACACTTCACACATGATGGGAGACAAGAGTAAATTGTCAAAGCTAAACAAGTCAAGAGAAGGTAGAGTCAAGTTTGGCAATGATGATTCACTCAACATCCATGGTCAAGGGTCAGTGAATATTGGAAAAGGAAAGCTGAAAGATGTTCTGCATGTTTAAGGACTCAGATATAATCTAGAATCTGTCAGCCAACTATGCAACGATGACCACGAAGTGATATTCACAAAAACAAGTTGCCAAGTAAAGAGTAAAGAAGGAAATACTATTGCAACCGGGAAGAGAACAGCTGGAAATTTATATGTGATTGATGAGGATAAGACAAATAGCTGTTTACTCACTAAAGAAGAAGAAAATCAACTCTGGCATAGGAGGTTGGGACACTTATCACAGAAGAACATGAGGAAGTTGACCACTACTCATGCAATTAGAGACATTCCTGACCTCAGGAGAGAGAGAGAGTGTATGTTTGCTCAGCATGCTCTAAAGGAAAACATGTCAGAAAGCAGTTAAGACCAAAGAGTTCAGTCTGAAGCAGTGCTTGTCATTGTGCATACTGATTTGTATGGACCGATGAGGACAAAAGGGTTAAATGATGAAAGGTACCTCATCTTGTTTGTTGATGATTATTCTAGAAGGATCTGCATCATGCACCTTAAACATAAGTTAGAATTTTTGAAATGCTTCAAGAGATACAGAAGATTGGCTGAAAATGAGAGTGGAAAGAAGATCAAAGTATTGAGGTTAGATCAAGGCATTGAATTCACAAATGGAGCTTTTGAAGATTACCTTGAGAAGCATGGAATTCACCATCAAATGGCAGCAACAAGAACACCTCAACAGAACGGGGTGGTAAAAAGGAAAAATAGAGCTGTGGTTGAAATGGCAAGAACTCTACTGCTAGAATCCAAGCTTCACACAAGATTTTGAACAGAAGCAACATTTATAGTTGTACATCTACTAAACAGAGTATTACTAAGGCCCAATACTGATAAGACTCCATATGAGCTATGGAGTGTAAAAAATACAACAGCCAAGTATCTCAGAATCTTTGGCAGCCCATGTTTTGTGAAGAACAAGGAGCAAAACTTGGAAAAATTCAATGCTAGGTCTAATGAAGGCATCTTTGTGGGATACTCAGCAAAGACAAAAGGTTATAGAGTTTTCCTATATAAGTTGGGAAAAGTGATCACATCTAGTGATGTGAGAATAGATGAGAACTAGAAAACAAGCAAAATGGAGAAGCTGAGGGCAATGAAGAAGATGACTTCAATATAGATGAAGAATCAGACCAACCTGAAGAAAAGGAATAAGAAGTAAGTTCAGACTCAGAGAAGAGTGAGTTTGAAGATGAAGAAAGAGATCCTCTTGCAACTAAGACAGTGCAAGAAAGAAAGCCAAAGAAAACGTAGACCGGTGCTCATCAAGAAAATCATATCATAGGTGACCCATCAGCAGGACTTACAACAAGAAGAAGAATTGTGGGAGCTACTGCTTTAGTCACACAAGTTGAACCTAAATCTGTTGAAGAGGCTACACAATATCTAACTAAATCTCTGTCCACAAAGCTGTTTGAAAAGCACAGAATGAGTCTACCTATGCGAATGCCTCCTCAAGCCTAAAGTTCAGGTGAATCCTCCATCTCCACTTTACGAGTTTTTCAGATTTGTAATTGGTTGGCAAAAGGGGAGAGAAGCAACAATGCAAGGGGAGCTGTTAAGAAAGGGGGAGTGTATATTTAAGGGGAGTTAACAGGCTTTTGTTATGAGTGTTGCCAACAATTACAAAGGGGGAGATTGTTGTTCCCACAGCCTTGTATGGGTTGTAATTGTTGTCAACTAGGTTTAAGTGTATAAGAAAGTAAATCCACCGCGTGAAGGCAAGAACGTAAATCTATCGCGTAAGCCCTATTATGGTTTCATGGAAGAGAGTATATAAAGACCTTGGAAAACAAAACTAGGGTAAGGCCAACACAATTGAATACACGACAAAACATAAGAAACCGTTCAACCAAGGGAGTCGGCCAAAACCTAGAGAGAGAAACCATCCAACAGAATACAGCAAACGGCCAAACACCAACGACTAGAAGAGAGAAATCCAGCATGGCAAAACTAGCACGGCAACCAGCAAAGCAAAACCAACACGACAAAACAGTCCCTAACAACCAAAAAGAAAAATAGAATAGATACGGACGAAGTGAGGGGTGGACAATAAAGAGAAAACCCGAATGGCCAAAAAGAAAAACAAAACAGATAAGGCCGAAGTAGGGGTAAACGGTGAAAATATACAACCAAAGAGAGAGAAAACGGACAGCATAGCGGGGTGACGGCAAAACGATACAGAAGAGCAAAAATAGACCCGTCAGCAAAAATAGAGAAAAGAAGAGATGGCCATAGAAGAGAGGACGAAAAAAAAAGGAGAGAAAACCCGAGAACGACTGAAGAGGGGTGGACGAAGTGAGAGAGAAAGTCGGCAATTGAACAAACCTAGACAACCAGCCAACCAAAGAGAGAAAACGTGAGGAAGGAGACGGCCAAACAAAATGACGTCCAAAACAAACCACTTGGCAAACACAAGGGAGCAAACGGCAAACCACCACCTACAAAGGAGAAGACACGATTGGACAGTAACCAAAGGTGAACAGCAAATCACAAATCAGAAGGTGCTGGATAGCAAAACAAGGGAGGAATGGCTGGACAACAAGAGCTGGACGGCAAAACACAAAGGGACAGCCAAAGGGAAACAACCGGCCAACCAAAGGTGAACATCCAAACCAATCTACACGGCCAAAGGTGAACATCCAACCCAGCCTACACGGCCAAACAAGGTAAACGTCTAAACCAATCTACATGGCCATACACAACCAATGGCAAAGGGTAGACGGCCAAGCAAGGAGGAGAACGGCCAAAGCAAGGCTGGACGGCAAGGGAGAACACACGGCAAAGAGGTGTGATGGCTGGAGAAAACCGTGTGACTCACGTAAGAGAGAAGATAGCACACCGTCCGTAAGGGAAGAGAGGAGAAACTGTGAAAGAGGAGACCACCGGGAGAGCAAACCAAGCTGTCCGGAGGTGTAAAACAGACAAGTGCAAACGTAAGGCGTGTGACCAGCAAGGTGTGCAAACCAGAAACGTACGTGAGACGTGAAATGCCAAATCAGAAGCGTGCATGAGGTGTGTGACCAACAAAGGGTGCAAACCAGAAACGTGCGTGAGACATGTAATGGCAAACCAGAAACGTGAGGCAAGCCGTGAGACGTGGAACAGCAAACCAAAAACGTGAGGCAAGCCATGAGACATGGAACGACAAACCAAAAACGTGAAGTGAGCCGTGAGACAAGGAGACGGGTGAGACCGTGAGACGGTGAAAGCAAGACCTGTGTGAGACAACTTAGAGAAACATTCGGTGAAGCATCAGAAAGAACTCAACATATTTCTAGATTTCTTCAAGAGAGGTTAGAGAGTATTGCAATGAACTTCTAAGCGGCAATGAAGCAACCATTCAATTCAACAGAGGCAAGACAAGCTAAAAGAAGGGTAGACACAGTAAGTGACACTCTTTGTATTGTACTTGCTTAATAATTGCAATAGTGAAAGGAGCAAAGGATTAAGGCATCCATTGTAACTGGAATTCTCAAGTATAGTGGATAGTCTCAGTAAAGGAGAGTCCCTACCACCATGGATGTACGTCACGTTAATGGAACCACGTAAATCTCGTGTGTCCTTAATTTGCTTTACGTTCTAGGTTTTGAATTGAGTTGTGAACGCAACTAAAGTATCAGCCAACCCATAACCTAAAAGAAGACCTAAACAAGAACATCCATATTGTCCATTAGGTAAGGTGTCTGAAAGGTGACTTTGGGGACTATTGTGATTAGTGGGTAGCAATAGATCTACCTTAGTTGAATCTGAGAAAGAGTTTGCTTTTAAGAAGAGGTTGAAGTTGTTCACATATCTGCGAATTGTGGTGATACTGATTCACCCCCCCTCTCAGTATCACAAACTAGTAGATCTTAGGGAGAAGTCAAGAACTTCAATTAGAATGATTCTATAGCAATATTAGTGTTAGGTTCTATATCAAATTCTAAGGCTACTCTAGAAGTTTCCATTGTTACACCAAGGATAATCACTTATCTTTATGTGCAAGGTAATGGATAAGACTTAGAACTAGAAGAACAAAACATGAAGCCTATGATCGATAAGTCCAAGTCGCATGACCAAACAAAGGAAAGGCTCGATTTGCATACGAAGTTGTATTAAAAGGGCTCCTTTTTTTTGTTTTGGACTGGCTGAATGTATATGTAAAATAGCTTAACTTCTTGAGTTTATTTAGACTTGTAGGTTTAGCTGTGTCTTGATACATTAGATAGGGTTTTTACTTCAATTTTAATACCTAGTTGTTATTAGTTGTAGTCTTTTTAGAATTCCTACATCAAAGCATATTTGTATTCTTTATTAAAGGGAACCATTGTAATTAAAGTCTTTCCTATATAAGTATGATATAAACATTTTTTTTCTTATAGGATTATGACGTTTACATGCATATATAAAGGTTATAACTATGTAAAACAAGGATTATTAATAATGATCCTCCTTTAAGGTGTTTTCAACAAGTTTAGCTTTGTTGTCTTGCGTTCTTGGAAGAATACATCATCTTGATTTATCAAAGGAGTGATTAGCATTCATCGCATCTTAAGATTAGGGTTTTTAAGACTTAATTTCTTTAACATTTTGATTTGGTCAATCCAACTTATTTTCTAGCTTTCTGGGGCATAACAACTCCTAGAGCAAGTTGTTTAGCGAGTTGTTTATCATTTAATTCCATTTTCCCACTTGAGTTAACACCACTTCTGATCAACAATCACATATATTTCTATGGGAAAAAAAGGCTAAATTAGTTAAAAATTAACATGAGAGTGTCAAATAGCAAATAAAAAAATGAAATACAACTTGTGAGAAAGTAACTAATAAAGGGAAAGAAATTTAGTTTGTTACAAGTGATGTTGTGCACATGCATCTTCAAAGAAAGAGATTTTTAAGCAAAAGGAAGTCCAAGTTCATGTCTCAAGTAGATAGTCCTTCCAAAGTGTTATAAAAGGTGAATAACAATGCCTATAAGATTGATTTGCAAGGTGAATTTAATGTATTAGTCACATTCAATGTAAGGGATCTATCACCTTACTTGAAGGGCAGTAAGGAGTTAGATTTGTGGGTAAATCCAACTCAACTTGAGGAAGATAATAGGATCCATGGTAATATAAGGTTTTCTTAAGATTGTGTGGTTTATAGTCTTGATTCAATTACTTGTTTAACAACCTTAGCATTGCTTTTTAAGGTGAATACAACATGTATTGAGAGTTTATAGGTCAAAGCAAAGGAGTTAAAGCCCATTTTGAACACATTACTCACTTACTTGGAGGATTAGGCATGCATGGGCATACTTGGATTAGAGTGATTATAAAAGTTTATGTTTAACTTATTTGTTCAAGCTCTTAATTACTAAGGGTGTAACCTAGCCTATATGTGTTTATGTCTTATGTTCTAAATTCTATTTTATAGTTTATTTTAGAGCCAATTACTAGCAATCCTAATTTTCCTATTTTTTTGCTTGTCTTAACTATGTTTTAGCATTATTCCTTATTTAAGGAATTAAGAAATGTTTTGAAATGGTAGATTTGGAGAACATTATTAAAATTGTAGTTTGCATATTACCCTGATTTTTATCTAAGTAATTTATTTGTTTATTGGCAAATTGATAATTGATTCTTTCCTTCTTCTATCTAAGGGTATGGTGAATTGCTTATCAACCAAAGGGCTATTAGTTTTTCTTTTTATTTTGTTTCTTTTATCAAATTATTGTCTTAAACAAAATAATTGTTATTTTAAATTTCCTTAAACACAAATACAAGCAAGTCTCTAATAATTGTACATATCATATGGTCTCCTCTTTTAAGAATTAAATCATTCAATAACAGTAAGAAAAGCTAATTAAGATGAATGACAACTTTGTTTGCTGGAATTCAATAGATTTAGAGTTCTAAAGAGTATGGGCTTATATTGCAATGAATATAATATTTGGTGTAGATATAAAAGTTAATTTCAAACTCATTTTGTTTAAATGAGTCCTTTAAAAAAAAGACAAGCCTTTTTAACAAGAAATAAAGAAATGGTGTCATTACTTAGGCATTAAGCCATTCAATAAATGTAGGAAAGGCTAATCAAAATCAATAACTCATTTTTTTGATAAAATTCAATGAATTTAAAGTACAAAAGATGTGAGGACATGCTTATACTAGTGAATATAATAATGTAGATACAAAATGTTACTTTAATTAACATATTATGCAACTGAGTCATTGTAATGAAAGGATATTAATGATAAAAGAAGTGATAGCCTTATCCTTAAACAATTGAATCATTTAATACCATTAAGAAATGCTAAAAGATCCAAAGTTCCAAAGGTCTATAGGCAAGCTTGTTGCAATGGATATCATATTAGGTATAGATGCACATGTTAATTTCAACATTATTTTGATTGACTAAATCCTTACAATGAAACAATGAGCCTAGTTAGTAAGAAATGAAGGGATAATGATAAAGAACCCGTTAGACGACCCACCCTAGGAAACTTTGAATCAATTTGTTAAGCATACGTAAAAAGTTAGGAAGCAAGTTGGGTTGATCAAATCAGAACCCTAAGGAAACTAAGTTCTAAAAGTCCTAATCTTAAGATGCCACAAAGGTTGATTACTCCTTTGATAAGTCATGACAACGTATTCTTCCAAGAACACAAGAAAGCAAAGCAAAGCTTGCTCAAAAATACCTCAATCTTGTTTATTATCTTGTACATAAAGATAAGTAATTATCCTTGGTGTAACATTGAAAACTTTTAGAATAGCCTTGAAATCTTTTAGATCACCCTCTTTGTCATGCAGCTCCAAAATATAATAAAATCCAAAATAAAATAGAAAACAACAGACTTGCTTAACAAACTACTAAATAAAGGATTAGGTCGATTGACCTTAAATTAAGACATTTTCATCCCATTACAATTACAAAA
>CM038604.1:6150820-6209437 GCA_021533255.1 Ceriops tagal
AACTAAATAATGTGCATAACCCTCCAAAGAAACAAGGTATGTGACCAAATTGTAAAAATAAATAATGATCAAACTAAGCCCATAATTCAACTCAAATTCCTCAAGTAGGCTATCCTTGAGTTTGTATGATATTCCTTTAAGCCTTAATCTTTTTGTTGTGCATTGTATTTAACCCAAATAACTTCAATAAGCCCATTTTTATTTTTGTTCTTGTTATTAGACCTTCATGTATGCACAATGAATCACTACACATGTTGACTTCATTTCCATCATTTCCTTTCTCCTCAAAAGGACTTGTCCTCAAATCATCACCTACATCAATAGGAGAAAAATAATATTAAAGGTACCATTAACATTATACCCATTAGAAAGAAGCAATTTGTAGGCATTGTTATTAATCCTTGTAATAACTAAGAATAATCCATCTCCTATTGGTTTCAACTTTAAATGCCTTTGTACAAGGAATCTCTCCTTGTACATATTGATAAAGAACTTGCTAGGTAACCTACCTTAAGAACCCTTAAATCAATTTATTATTTACACCCTAGAAAGTTAGGAAACAAGTTGGGTTGATCAAATCAAAACCCTAAGGAAACTATGTCCCAAAAGCCACAATCTTAAGACACCACAATGGTTGATCATTCCTTTGATAAGTCAAGACAATGTTTTCCTCCAAAAATACAAGAAAGCAAAGCAAAACTTGCTGAAAAATACCTTAATCTTATTAATTCCATTTTACATAGTTGTAGCCTTTATATAGGTATGTAAATACTACAATCTTATAAGAAAAAGGTGTTTCTTAACATGTCTATATAGGAAAAACCTTAATTACAAAAAATCCCTCTAATTAAGGAATACAAATCTACCTTGATTAGGAATCCTTATAATAAACTACAACTAATGATAACTAGGGATAAAAGTTAAAGTAAAAACCCTAACTAATGTATTAAGACTTAGCTAAACCTACATGCCCAAATAAACCCAAGAAGTTAAGCCTTTTCTACATGTAATTTGACCTTAACTTAAAATCCAACAACCCAAAACAAAATCAAGCCCTTTAAAATAACTTAGCATGCAAATGGAGCCTTTCCTTAGTTTAGTCATATAGCTTAGACTTATATCATGGGCTTTAAGTTTTGTTCTTCAAGTTTTAAGCCTTGTCCATCATCTTGCACATAAAGATAAGTGATTATCCTTAGTGTAGCATTAAAAACTTTTTAATAGCCTTGGAACCTTTTAGAGCACCCTCTTTGTCATGCAGCTCCATGATTAAGCCTTGTAAAGCCTTTTTTCATCCTCTTTGTCCATACCTTAGTCATTGGACCCCTAATTCCTTGCAAAAGATTTAGGGAATACTTACTTTGTTGCACTTGAATAACACCTTCTTCTCCATCACATATTCACCCCTGCCCAACAAAGCAATATGCCACTCAAGCCAACAAGGGATGCAAACATGTTATCTTCCAACTAGAAGATTGGGTTTAGGTGCATATGCAGAAAGAGCGATTTCCACAACACAAAAAAAAACAAGTTATAACCTAGAGGAGATGGTCCTTTTCAAGTTGTGGCCAAAGTTAATGACAATGGCTATTAACTTGACTTACCAGTATGGTGTGAGTTCAACATTTAATGTTTCTTATCTTTCCCTATTTGATGTTACAGGTTCAGATTTGTGGATAGATCCTATTAAAGAGAGAGGAAATGATGGAGGTTCACTTGTACTAGTACCAAACAACCAAGGAATTGATGCTTTACATAATCTTGAGGGTCCAATGACAAGGGCAAGATCACAAATAAAAATGCATCATGCAATTCATCAAGCATGTCATCAAGTTTAGGTATAAGGTGTTGATACTTAACTATAATTTTATTAACAACTCAACAGTCGACTCACATTTTCCAAGACCCATCTTTCTTTAGCACTAACAACACAAGTATTACACATAAACTCATGCTTTCTCACACATACCCTCTTTTCATCAATTCCTTAGTCTCTTCTAGGTTACTCTGGTATGTTGGCTAGTTGGGAATAGCTGCTTTAAATACTAGGTCAATACAATGCTTAATTCCCCTTTGTGGTGGCAATCCATTTGGTACATCCTCAGGGAATACATCAACAAACTCTTGCAACAAAGAAGAAACAACACTAGGAACACAAGAGGTACTATTAATGTTATCAAGGTAGGCATCCTTATAAAAGATCCAATACATTTGCCACCTAGCTTGGAAGGCAGCTCTCACATCAGCTCCTTTCGCATATAGACTCACTTGCTATCACTCAATTTTATTTTGTGCCTTATTACTTTTGTGTTTAGTACTCTCAAGTGTTTACTCTCACCTTTTCTCTCTCTCACTCTCATTTTTCTCTCCTCTCTCTTTCTTTTCACTTCTTTTCTTTTTTTCATTTTCAAAAAGTCTCAGTTGGTCTTCATAAACCTGTTTAGGAGTTAGTGGTACGAGTGTAATGGGTTTTCCCTCCACAGTGAATGTATACCTCTTTTGTACCCATCATGTGTTATTCTCCTATCAAATTGCCATGACCATCCTAATAGCAAATGACTAACCTATATAGGTACAACATCATAAGTAACCTCATTCTTATACCTACCAATAGTAAATGGAACAATCACTTACTTAGTCACTCTCACCTCCCCACTGTCATTTAACCACTGTAGTTTTTATAGGTTAAGGTGTCTAGTTGTAGGCAAGGTCAATTTCTCCACTGATAAAGAGCTTACTAGGCGACCTCCCCTAAGAACCCTTGAATCAATGTAACAAAGCAAGTATTCCCTAGATCATTTGCAAAGAATTGGTGGTCTAATGACTAGGGCAAGGACAAAAAGGATGAAAAAGGCTTTACAAGGCTTAATCATGGAGTTACATAACAAAGTGATTCAAGGGTTCCTAGGGCAGGTCACTTAGCAAGTTCTTTATCGATTGCTATCAGAGCCTTGGTTCTAGAAATAAGTTATGTATCCTTTTTCTATCTTTATTTAGTATTTTTTTTGTGCTTTATTCATTCTTTCGATTGATTTTGATCAACTTATTACTCTTAAAGTTGTGTTAATTTTGTGGGTGTTTTGATAAAGAAAAAAGGTTAAGAAAAAAAATGAAAAAAAAGAAAAGAAAAAAAAAGGAAGACGAAGAAGTTGTGTTTAAGTTAAGTAGTGCATATATATTCTTATAACCTATTGTGTACGTTGATAAGGTTGCAAACCTATTTTTTTTTTTCCTTTTTCAACCTAAAAACAATATCTTGAATATGTTTTAAAAGTTCCGATTTTAAGATTTGCCACTATCTAACAAATTGCTCCTCGTGGTTTGTCGATCTTAAGTCTTTCAAAAACATAAAGGGGGCCTAACTTAAGTGGAAAAAAGCAAGAGTGGTTAGATCATTGTCATGAAAAGCCAAAATAGAGTGAAACATGAGTGATAACAACTTGATTTGAAGGCAAACATATAAGGGAGTGTGTGAGGAACAAATTTCTTTTAATTATTATCGTATTTTTGCAGGTTGTAAATATGAGTAGTGAAGGGAAAGTGCATGATACAAATGTGAAGATTTGGTGAAAGCTGTCAATAAGAAATTTAAGATGATAAATGCAAGGCTAGATGGGTTAAAATCACCTAAAAAATCCAAATCCTCTAGAAGGTATATGATTGAGGAAGAATGTGAGGAAGAATCAAATTATCAAGAATCAAGCTCAAGAAAAGGCAAGAAGGCTGTTTCCAAAAGAGATAGCAATTTAGGTAGCATAAAGATGAAGATTCCAGCATTTCAAGGGAAGAATAATGCTAAACATTATTTAAAGTGGGAAAAAAAAGGTTAAGCATGCATTTGATTGTCATAATTATTCCGATGACAAAAAAGTAAAATTGGTAGCCATAGAATTCATTGATTATGCAAGTATTTAGTGGGACCAATTGGTGATAAGTAAAAGGAGGAATAGCGAAAGGCCAATCAATCATGGAAAGATGGGCAATAAAGCAAACAAAATGATAAGGAATTCAATGATATAAACAGTGCAATTGAACAACAATCGATTATTGAATATAATTGAGTAAATGACCAAGTGAACAATGAAACTAATTCTTTTTTTTTTTTGTTAACAAATGGGTATTTCTACAAAAGGAATGAACAGTAATAATGAAACACAAGAAACACAATTTTTTTAATTGATAATTCAACCAATAATGAAGAACACATAAAAAAAATAATGACAAAAGAATAATTAACCTGAGTTAGTGATGGAAGCTATATTATACCAGCTCCAATCAACAAGAGAATTGATGTTTTGCAAAACCTTGGACCACCAATGACAAGGGCAAGGTTAAAGAAAATAAAGGAAGTACTCAAAACTTATTGTGCAACATTTACTTATAGGAAGTTACTAGACACGAGTTAAGGATGATGGAGGCTTCACCAAGGCTTGCATATGTGTCATCTATGGAGGAATATGAAAACCATGGCCTTGGGAAGAAAGTTTAAGTTGGGAGCCCGTGTTTAGACACTTAAATGGGTTATATTGTTATGTAGTGGGTTGGACGAATTTCAACATCATAATGGGTTATTTTCATAGTTTTTATTATTATTTAGTGGGTTGGACGAATTTCCTTAATAAGTCCACCTTAACAGCTAGGGTTTTTGGGGGTTAACATATAAAAAGGGAAAAAAAGATAGCTAGAGAAGGAGGATAGTTTTTATGAGTGTATGAACTATTTTCTCTAATTCTTTAAGAACTAATTCTGAACTTTCATATTTGAGTATGTTGGTTCAATAGACTTATCTTCTTCAATGTTGTCATTGTTAGAAGTGGCATTTGAATCTTATAGTTCTGGTTCTTGGTTCTTTATAATCATTGGGTCAAAACTTCAATTCTTTAACCTGTGTTAGAACAATCTTATACCAATATTGGTGCTGGGTTCCATTTACATATAATCTGAGTTCATATCATTTGGTATCAGATCTTTAACTTTAATTCAAATTAGTTATCCTTTTGTTATCATCTTTTCACGTGTTCTTTGTTGGTTGAATTATCAATAAAAAAATTCGTGTGTTTCTTGTATTTCGGTATTACTATTCATTCTTTTCACAAAATACCCATTAGTTAACAAAAAACAAAATTTGTGGGTTCTTTTGTTTTGCTACTGCTGTTCATTAATTCCACAAAAACTCCCATTAGTTAATCAGAAAAAAAAAATCTGCTTCATTGTTCAATTGGTCTTTTACTCGATTAGATTTGATAATTGATTATTATCTAATTACATTGCTAAATTCATCGAATTCCTTGTCATTCTGTTTGCTTTATTGCCCATCTTCCTTCATCGTGTCATTTCTTTAAAGAGGCAAGTCTAGGATTGATATATTTAAGTTTTGTTTGATTGAATTTAGTTTACTCAAAACCTCTTGAAAAAGCTTTTGAGTGTGAAATTACAATTAATTGTGTGAAACACATTGAATGGAGTGTAAACACATAACGAAGCGATTTGAGAGGATTACATTTTGTATTCTTTATCATTTTCTACTACTGTAAGCATGTTACATGATAAAATTGATAGTCCTATTAAGGGGGAGGAGGAATTTGCCTTACCAGACCTTAAATTTTTTATCAAAGCCCTAGAGGGGAAGTTTGAAAGAATAGAGTTTATGTTTGGTGAAATGCAGAATAAAGTGGAGAGAATTGAAATGGAGTCTAACAGGAGACATGGGAGGGTAACTAGGAGAATGGTACACGCACCATTAGCATCAGAGCTTAGTGAAGAGGATAAAGATAAGTATGAAGAGGGCGATAACATTAATGGAAGTTATAAAGAGGGTTGAGGTAGTAGAAGATGAATTTGTGGTAGTGGAATTGAGAATGATAGGTATATTGAACACTGTGAGTGGAGGACTAGAGGGGAAGAAAAGGTAGACAAAAATCTTAGTAGTATTAAAATGAAAATACCTTCTTTCCAAAGGAAAGCTGACCCTGATGTCTCTTTAGATTAGGAATGAAGGGTAGAATTAATATATGAGTGCCACAACTTCTTTGAGGAGAAAAGGGTGAAGTTAGCTGTGGCATAGTTCATTGATTATGTTATAATATGGTAGGACCAACAAATTACCATTAGGAGAAGAAACTTTAAGAAAACCATAGAAACTTGGAATGAGTTGAAAACTGTGATGAGAAGGAAATTTGTTCCTAACTCTTTATTATAGGGATTTATATAACAAGTTGCAGAGTCTAATGCAAGGTTCCAAGAGTGTGAAAGAGTACCATAAGGAGATGGAGATTGCTGTAGTTAGGGAAAATGTAATGAGGATAGGAAGGCAACCATGGCTAAGTTCCTCTAAGGGTTGAATAGAAGACATACAAAATAGGTTGAGTTTATTAAAACTTTTCTATATATAATTCAATACATATTAGGTAAGGAAAATGTTGTTGCTAACGCATTGTCACATAGGTACACATTGATTGGCATTTTGAGTGTTAAGTTGTTGGGGTTTAAGCACATTATTGATTTGTATGCTAATGATGCTGACTTTGGTAAGGTGTATGCTGCATGTGAGAAAGCTACTTTTGGTAAGTTCTATAGATATGAGGGGTATTTGTTTAGAGTAGATAAGCTTTGTATTCCTTAAGGTTTTATGAGAGCACTACTTGTGAGAAAAGCTTATAAGGGTGGTTTAATGGAACACTTTGGCATTTAAAAGATTTTTGATGTTTTGAATGAGCATATCTTTTGGCTTCATATGAAAAGGGATGTTGAAAGAATCTATGCCAAGTTTATTACCTATAGACAAGCTTAGTTTAGGGTTTTACCCAATGGTAAGTATATGCCTTTAAAAATTCCTTATGAACCTTGGACCAACATTTCTATAAATTTTATTCTTAGATTACCTAGGTTTAATAAGGGTCGAGATTGTATTCTTGTTGTAGTTGACAGGTTCTCAAAGATGGCACATTTCATTGCTTACACCAAAATGGGTGATGCCACACACATTGCAGACTTATTTTTTAGAGAGATTGTTCACTTACATGAAGTACCAAAGAATATTGTGTCAAACCATGATGCAAAATTTTTAAGTCACTTTTGGAAGACATTGTGGGGTAAGTTAGGAACAAAGTTGTTGTTTTCTACAACTTGCCATCCACAAACAAATGGACAAACTAAGGTAGTAAATCAAACTCATGGTACATTGTTACATGTTGTTATTTGTAAGAACTCTAGAACCTGGGAAGAATGCTTACCTTTTGTGGAGTTTGCCTATAATCATGTTATTCATAATACTATAGGTTATTCTCCTTTCGAGCTTATTTATGGTTTTAATTCATTATCTCTTTTGGATTTAATACCATTGCTTATGTAAGACAGGATTAATTTAGATGGAAAAAATGAAGGCTAAAATGGTTAAGCAACTTCATGAGAAAGCTAGGCTTAACATTGAGAGAAAAACCAAACAGTATAAAACATAAGCCAACAGGGGTTATAGGCATATCACTTTTGAACCTAATGATTGGGTTTGGGTACACTTACAAAAGGACAGATTTCCTATGCAAAGGAAATCAAAGTTGCAACCAAGGGGAGATAGTCCTTTTTAAGTGGTGGCAAGAGTCAATGATAATGCATATAAACTCGACTTGCCAGTGAGTATAATGTGAATGCAACATTTAATGTTTCTGACCTTTCTCTTTTTCTCTTTGATGATATAGGTGCTTATTTGAGGACAAATCATTTTGAGGAGAGCCAGAATAAGTTAAACCCGAGCCAAAGCGTTTAGTTTGGGTTTAGGTATCTCAAACTTATATTTAAGGGTTGGTTTCTCCTCTCTTTTCCCCCAACTCGATTTTTCACAAAATGTAGAACTCGAGCCAAAGCTAATTTTAAAACTACCCCTTCCTTTAAGTTCTCTTTCCACCTTCATGGCAACATGTACCATGTCCTCTAATTTTACATAGTGCTATAACTCTACTACATTAGCTATGTTTCGATTTAGGCTCTGAAGGAATCTAGCCATGCTGGCTTTTTTATCCTCCACTACATTAGCCCTAACTATAATTATTTCCATCTCCTTATGGTACTCCTCTACACTCTTAGAACCTTGTTAGGCGTTTCCATCTCATAAAGGGGAAGTTTAAGATAATAGAGTTTATGTTTGGTGAAATGTGGGATAGAGTGGAGAGAATTGAAAAGGAATCTAATGGGAGACTTAGGAGGGTAACTAAAAGAATGGCACATGCACTGTTAAAGCCGTTGTTTGATGAAGAGGATGAAGATGATTATGAAGAGGGCGATAACCTTAGTAGAAGTTATAAGGGGGGTCAAGGTAGTAGAATAAGTAGAGGAATCCGTGGTAGTGGAATCAAGAATGATAGGTATACTAAAAACCATGAGCGGAGGACTAGGAGGGAAAAATGAAGTTCCTGACTTCTCCCTAGGATCTACTAATTTGTGATACTGAGAGGGGGGGTGAATCAGTATCACCACAACTTCAACCTCTTCTTAAAAACGAACTCTTTCCCAGACTCGACTAAGGTAGATCTATTACTACCTATTAATCACAATAGTCCCCAAAGTCACCTTTTGGACACCTTGCCTAATAGACAATACGGAAGTTCTTGTTTAGGTCTTCATTAGGTTATGGGTTGGCTGATACTTTAGCTGCATTCACAACTCAATTCAAAACACAGAATGTAAGGCAAATTAAGGACACACGAGATTTATGTGGTTCCGTCAACATGACGTACATCCATGGTGGTAGGGACTCTCCCTCTACCGAGACTATCCATTATACTTGTGAATACAGGTTACAATGGATGTCTTTAATTCTTTGCTCCTTTCACTATTGCAATTACTAAGCAAGTACAATACAAAGAGTGTCACTTACTGTGTCTACCCTTCTTCTAGCTTGTCTTGCCTGTGTTGAATTGAAAGGCTGCTCCACTGCCACTTAAAAGTTCACTATAATGCTCTCTAACCTCTCTTGAAGAAGTCTAGAAATACGTTGAGTTCTTTCAATGCTTCGCCGAAGTTCTTCTCTCCGTTGTATCACATAACTCCTGTTTTCACCATCTCACGGTCTTACCTGTCTCCTTGCCCCACGATCTCACTGTCTCACGGCTTGCCTGTCTGTTTCTCTCTCTTGTTGTCCAACCAGATTTCTCTCTCTTATCGCCGGATTTCTCTCTCTTAGCGCCGGATTTCTCTCTCTTACCGCCGTATTTCTCTCTCTTCGTCCACCCCTCTTTGGCCGTTCCAGATTTTCCCTCCTTTTCCCTTATTTGGCCATGTTTTCTCTCTCTTTCCCGTTGACTCCGATTTGGCCATTCTTAGGTTTCCGCCAGTTGTCTATTTTTTACCATTTTGCTCACTTTTTTGGTCGTCTCCCCTTTCTCTCTCTCTCTTAACAATTGTTCTTTGTTCAGCTCTCCTTCAGCCATCTCCTCTTTCTCTCTCTCAACGGTTCTATTTTTGCTAACGGTTCTCTCTCTCTTCTGTATTGTTCTGCCGTCGCCCCCCTTCAGCAGCCGTTGCGATCGTCTCTTTTTTCTACCGATGGTGTAGGGTTGCCGTGTGCCATGTTGTCTCCTTGTTGACCGTCTAGCCATTATGTTTGTTTCTCTCCTATCTCCGACGACAGCCTTTTTCTCTTTTCCAAGTGTTTTCTCTCTCTTCGTCCATTGGCTACTGTTCACTCGACGGCTGCACTATTCATGACAGTTGCACTATTCACTCAACAGCTACCATTCATGATGGCTATTCTTTTCTTTTGTAGATGGTGTTCTTCCGTGTAGGGTTTGGTGTTCTCTTTGGTTGGTCGGTTGTCAAGGTTTGCTAAATGCTTAATATTGCCGACTACTTCTTTTCTATTTTGTCGTCCCCTATTCTACCGTTCTCTTACCGTCGATGTGCTTTGGCCGTATGTTGTGTTTCTCTGTTTTCTCTACTTGACTGTCCACACACTTTTGTATTTTGCCGTGTATTCAATTGTGTTGGCCTTACCCTAGTTTTGTCTTCGAAGGTCTTTATATACTCTCTCCCATAAAACCCTAATAGGGCTTACGCGGCAGATTTACGTTCTTGCCCCTCCAAGGCTTACGCGGCGGATTTACGTTCTTGCCCTTACATGTGTCTTTACCTTCTTGCCCTTCCATGTGGCTTTACTTTCTTACACACTTAAACCTAGTTGACAACAATTACAACCCATACAAGGCTATGGGAACAACAATCTCCCCCTTTGTAATTGTTGGCAACACTTATAACAAAAGCCACTATGCAGCAGTTGCAACTCTCCCTAAATATGCACTCCTCCTTTCTTAACAGCTCCTCCTGCACTGTTGCTTCTCTCCCCCTTTGCCAACCAATTACAAATCTGAAAAACTCGCAAAGTAGAGATGGAGGATTCACCTAATTTTCAGGCTTAAGGAGGCATTTGCACAGATAGACTTAATCTGTACTTTTCAAATAGCTCTGTGGACAAAGGTTTAGTTATAATATCTGAAATTTGATCTTTAGTGCCAATATACTCCAACTGAATTGTACCCTGTTCCACTTGATCTTTAATGAAGTGATATCGGATGTCAATATGCTTGCTCCTTGAATGTTGAATCAGATTCTTGTTGAGATCTGCACTTTGATTATCACAAAGTACACTCATTGGTAACTTCACTTCAACACCCAAGTCTGCCAATTGTCTTTGCATCCATATCACCAAAGTACATGCTACACAAGCAGCCATATACTCAGCCTTAGTTGTGCTCAAAGAAATACAGTTTTGCTTTCTACTTAACCATGCAACACACTTTGAACCCAAGTAGAAGCTGCAGCCGCTGATTGATATTTTATCATCTATACTTCCTGCCCAGTCTGCATTAATGTATGCTTGTAGTTTAACAAAATCTATGGTTGGATACCACAAACCCATTTCCAGTGTTCCTTTTGAGGTACCTTAGGATTCTTTTCACTGCTAATACATAAGACTCCTTAAGATCAGCTTGGAGTCTGTTGGCAACGCACACAACTTGCATAAGATCAAGCCTTAATGTTGTAAGGTACAGAAGGCTCCCTATCATCTTCCTGTACTCTGTAGGGCTTGTACTCCTTCCCTCTTGATCTTTTGTTAACTTGCAACCCACTGTCATAGGGGTACTGACAGGTCTGCTATCCTCCATGCCAAACCTTTTCAGCATCTCTTTGGCATATTTCGTCTGCGAAATAAAGATAACTTCTTCACATTGCTTTATCTGTAATCCAAGAAAGTACGTCATTTCTCCAATCAATGACATCTCAAATTCCTCACTTATCTTCTGTGCAAAATCTTGGCATAGCTCAGAGTGATCCCCTCCAAAGATGATGTCATCTACATATAGTATGGTTATCAGTTGGCCTTTCTTTGAGTTGAACACATACAGGCTATTATTAACCATTCTTCTTCTGAAATTTAACCTTCTCAAGTACGCATCCAGCCCACTGTACCATGCTCTTGGAGCTTGCTTAAGACCATACAAGGCTTTTTTCAGCTTGCACACATGTGTCTCATCCTCACTAATTTGTACTCCATCGAGTTGTTCAATATACACTTCTTCTTTCAGGAGCCCATTCAGAAAGGTGGATTTCACATCCATCTGATAGACTTTATACCTCTTGTATACTGCCAAAGCTAAAAACATTCTGATAGTTTCTAACCTTGCTACTAGTGCAAAAGTTTCATCAACATCTACTCCTTCCATCTGAGTGTAGCCTTTACAAACTAGCTTGGCCTTGTTCCTCACCACCTTGCCATCTTCATTGTGTTTATTCCTAAACACCCATTTTGTTCCTATGACATTCTTATTAGTGGGTCTTGGAACCAGCTCCCATGTATCATTCTTCTCAATTTGATCTAGCTCCTCATTGATAGCTTTGACCCAGGCTTTGTCTTGAATAGCCTTTTCAACAGATTTAGGTTCAACTTGTGAGAGTAAAGTAGTAGCTCCCACAATTCTTCTTCTTGTTGTAAATCCTGCTGATGGGTCACCTATGATCTGATCTCCTTGATGAGCACTGGTCCATGTTTTCTTTGTCCTTCCTTGCACCGTCTTAGTTGTAAAAGGATCTCTTTCTTCATCTTCAAACTCACTCTTCTCCTAATCTGAACTTACTTCTTTTTCCTTTTTTTCAAGTTGGTCTGATTCTTCATCTATATTGAATTCATCTTCTTCATCGTCCTTAGCTTCTTCATTCTGCATTGTTTTCCAGTTCTCATCTATTCTCACATCATTGGAAGTGATCACTTTTCCCAGCTTATACAGGAAAACTCTATAACCTTTTGTCTTTTCTGAGTATCCCACAAAGATACCTTCATCACACCTAGCGTTGAATTTTCCCAAGTTTTGCTCCTTGTTCATCACAAAACATGGGTTGCCAAAGACTCTAAGATACTTGGCTGTTGTCTTCTTTCCACTCTATAGCTCATATGGAGTCTTATCAGTATTGGGCCTTAGTAATACTCTGTTTAGTAGATGTACAGCTGTAAATGTTGCTTCTGTCCAAAATCTTGTGTGAAACTTGGATTCCAGCAGTAGAGTTCTTGCCATTTCAACCACAGCTCTATTCTTCCTCTCTACCACCCCGTTCTGTTGAGGTGTTCTTGCTGTTGCCATCTAATGATGAATACCATGCTTCTCAAGGTAATCTTGAAAAGCTTCATTTGCAAATTCAGTGCCTTGATCTGACCTCAATACTTTGATCTTCCTTCCACTCTCATTTTCAGCCAATCTTCTGTATCTCTTGAAGCAATTCAAAACTTCTGACTTGTGTTTGAGGTGCATGAAGCAGGTCCTTCTCGAATAATCATCAACAAACAAAATGAAGTACCTCTCACCTTTTAACCTTTTTGTCCTCATCGGTCCACACAAATTAGTATGCACAATGTTAAGCACTGCTTCAGAACTGAACTCTTTGGTCTTGTACTGCTTTTTGGCATGTTTTCCTTTAAAGCATGCTAAGCAAACATACTCTCTCTCTCTCTCCTGAGGTCGGGAATGTCTCTGATTGCATGAGTAGTGGTCAGCTTCCTTATGTTATTCTGTGATAAGTATCCCAGCCTCCTATGCCATAGTTGATTTTCTTCTTCTTTTGTAAGTAAACAGTTGTTCGTCTTGTCCTCATCAATCACATACAAATTTCCAATTGTTCTCTTCCCAGCTGCAACAGTATTGCCTTCTTTACTCTTTACTTGGCAACCTATTTTTGTGAATATCACTTTGTGGTCATCATTGCATAGTTGGTTGATAAATGCTAGATTATATCTGAGTCCTTCAACGTGCAGAACATCTTTCAGCTTTCCTTTTCCAATATTCATTGACCCCTGACCACTGATGTTGAGTGAATCATCATTGCCAAACTTCACTCTGCGTTCTCTTGATTTGTTTAGCTTTGATAATTTACTCTTGTCTCCTGTCATGTGTGAAGTGCATCCACTATCAAGGATCCACTGCTTATCCTTGCAATCAGCCTTTAGTGCAATTTTAGCTATATTAGCCACCTCCCTTTTTGCTCTATGTTCCTTCTTTTGAACTGGCTAAAAGATAGCTTTCTCCTTTTTCTCAATTTTAACTGCACCGCTTGTTTTTACTGTGCCATTAAGTGCATCTCTTGGCATTATGGCCATCCTGCCCGCACCTTTCACACTGTTCCGAGTCTGCCAATATAACAAACTTGTTCTTTGAAACTATTGGTTTGGACTTCCACCAACAATCTTCGTCAGTGTGTCCTCGCCTTTTACAGCATGTGCAAGAACTCACGACAAGTGTTCTCTTCTGAATTTTGTACTGTCTCACCCTGTATGCAGCATCAGATCTTCTCAAGTTGGAGACATATACTGGCCTTCTCCACCAGCAGTTACTCACCTTATGACCCCAAACTCCACAATAAAGGCAATGACCTTGAAACTACCTCTTCTTGGGTCTAATCACAACTTGTCTTCTTCTATTCATCACTTGCTGTGTAGGCAAAGTAGTTGGCTTCTTTGCTTGTGTGACTTTTATTTCAGTCACCATCTTCTCCTTCTTTTGTTCAGCCGTAGCCCTCTGCTAGCTGACTTTCTTTTCTTTCTGAGACGTAGCAGCTATGGGCTGCTGCTCTTTAACCACATCCATCATTTTTGGACTTGGCTTTGGTTTAATAACTATCTTCTCTTCTTCAGTTATCTTCACCTGAGTCACAGCCTTCTCTTTCAACTTCTGTGGCAAAGTCTTATTCTTCTTTTCTCTTGCAGAGCTTGTTTCTCCTACCACTTCAAACTTCTGCAAGTTCTTCTTACTCTTTTTGAGTTGTTGCTGAAGTCTCAGTAACTCTATCTCCATTTCTTCAATTGTTGAAGTCCTTGAGCCAAGCTTTATTGTAAGGTCTTCACATATTTTGATCTGTTCTTCAAATCTTCTCTTCAAGTCAATATGTTCAGTCCTTATTTCATCCTTTTGACTTTCAGCTTCCTCAGACTTTGCTTCAACTTGTTTTATATGAGCCTCCAAACCTTTTATGGTTTTGCCCCTTCTGATTATCTCCTTTGAAGCTGCTTTCAGCTCAGCTTCAAGATCTGGCTCTTTTTCATCAACCTCATCTTCCTCTTCAGAGGTTGAGCTACCACCTTATGCGAATGCTATAAAGACATGCTCATCTAATGAGTCTTCATCTTCCTCCTCATCAACTTCTTTTATTTGACTCACATAGCTCTTGAATAAGGCTCTTTTCTTCTTCTGTGGGTTGGCAGTCTTCTTGCTGGACTTCTTTGATTTGAACGATGATCTTCTCCATCTTGAATTCTACTCATCATCACCATCCTCATCTTCATCATCAAGTTTCACTTTGCACTAAGAAGCAAAGTATCCAGTCTGCCCACAATGATAACATCTCAAGGCCAGTTGTCCTTTTCCCTTCTTAAACCCCTTTTTGAATTTCCTTGTGAAAGAAGCCAATACTTCACCTTCACTTTTTTCCTCATCCTTATCATCATCCTCCTCATTAAATGATTCTTTCTCTTCTTTCATCTTCAAGTGCTTCATAACTTTCAAAGCTACCTCCTTTGATACCTTCATTGTTACAGAGCTTTCAACTGACTTTATCCTCATCTCATATGCAATGAGATTGCACTGGAGATCATGCAGAGACATAGAATTAAGATCTCTACTCTCCTCTATGGTTGCTACCTTTAAGGCAAACCTCTCAAGCAGAATTCTTAGAATTTTCTTCACAATCGATAAGTCCTTCTTGTTCTTCCCATGACTTCTAAGGTCGTTTACAGCATCAATAACCTTGGTGAAGAACTCTTGAACTATCCATTCTTCTGCATTCTAAGAGATTCATATCTCTCCTTAAACACTTGAAGCTTAGCCTCCTTCATTCTGTCATCACCTTTATAGACTTTCTGCAATCTGTCCCATATCTCCTTGGCAGATTTGTAGTCCATCACTTTAGCATACTCAGCATTTGTCAATGCTGAAATGATGACGTTTGAGGCCTTCCCATTTATCTGAAACTTCCTTAACTCCTCTAGGGTTGGGTCTTTAACTTCTTCCGGAGCCACAAAACCCTCCTGTACGCATATCACCACGTTCATGCCCATGGTTTCAAATACCACTTGCATTCTTGCTCTCCACATATGGTAGTTGGTTTCGTTGAAGATTGGAACCTTCTTGCCATAAGTGGTGCTAGTGCTAGTACCGCCTTCCATTTCTCAGTATGCTAAACAAGTCAAACTTCTAGATCCCTTCAAACTAGTACACCAACCTATTAAGCTTCAAACTGGTGAACCTGTGCTCTGATACCAATTGAAGTTCCTGACTTCTTCCTAGGATCTACTAGTTTGTGATACTGAGAGGGGGGGTGAATCAGTATCACCACAATTCGCAATTCGCAGGTAAGTGAACAACTTCAACCTCTTCTTAAAAGCAAACTCTTTCTCAGACTTAACTAAGGTAGATCTATTGCTACCTACTAATCACAATGGTCCCCAAAGTCACCTTTCAAACACCTTGCCTAATAGACAATACAGATGTTTTTGTTTAGGTCTTCGTTAGGTTATGGGTTGGCAGATACTTTAGTTGCGTTCACAACTCAATTCAAAACACAGAACATAAAGCAAATTAAAGACACACGAGATTTATATGGTTCCATCAATGTGACGTACATCCACGGTGGTAAGGACTCTCCCTCTACCGAGACTATCCACTATACTGATGAATACAGGTTACAATGGATGTTTTTAATTCTCTGCTCCTTTCACTATTGCAATTACTAAGCACGTACAATACAAAGAGTGTCACTTACTGTGTCTACCCTTCTTCTAGCTTGTCTTGCCTCTGTTGAATTGAAAGGCTGCTCCACTACCACTTAAAAGTTCATCACAACGCTCTCTAACCTCTCTTGAAGAAGTCTAGAAATACGTTGAGTTCTTTCAATACTTCGCCAATGTTCTTCTCTACGTTGTATCACACAACTCCTGTTTTCATCGTCTCACGATCTCACCCATCTCCTTGCCCTACGATCTCACTGTCTCACGGCTCGCTTGTCCGTTTCTCTCTCTTGCTGTCCAATCGGATTTCTCTCTCTTATCGCCAGATTTCTCTCTCTTACTACTGGATTTCTCTCTCTTTGGTCGTTTCAGATTTTCTCTCCTTTTCCCTTATTTGGCCGTGTTTTCTCTCTCCTTCCCGTCGACTCCGATTTGGCCGTTCTTGGGTTTCCACCGATTGTCTATTTTTTGCCGTTCTGCTCACTTTTTTGGTCGTCTCCCCTTTCTCTCTCTCTCTTGATGGTTGTTCTTTGTTTAGCTCTCCTTCGACCGCTCCTCTTTCTCTCTCTCGATGGTTCTGTTTTTGCCAACGGTTCTCTCTCTCTTCCGTATTGTTCTGTCGTCGCCCCCCTTCACCAGCCGTTTCAATCGTCTCTCTTTTCTACCGATGGTTTAGGGTTGTCGTGTGTTGTGTTGTCTCCTCACCGACCATCTAGCCGTTATGTCCGTTTCTCTCCTATCTCCAACGACGACTTTTCTCTCTCTTCGTCTGTCGGGTACTGTTCACGACAACTACTCTTTTCTTTTGCAGGTGGTGTTCTTCCATGTAGGGTTTGGTGTTCTCTTTGGTTGGTCGGTTGTCAAGGTTTACTGAATGCTCAAAATTGCCAACCGTTTCTTTTCTATTTTGTCGTCCCCTGTTCTGCCATTCTTTTGTCGTCGGTGTGCTTTGGCCATATGTTGTGTTTTTCTGTTTTCTCTACTTGACCGTCCACACATTTTTGTGTTTTCCCGTGTATTCAATTGTGTTGGCCTTACCCTAATTTTATCTTCCAAGGTCTTTATATACTCTCTCCCATAGGGCTTACGCGGCGGATTTACGTTCTTGCCCTTACATGTGGCTTTACCTTCTTGCCCTTCCATGTGGCTTTACTTTCTTGCACACTTAAACCTAGTTGACAACAATTACAACCCATATAAGGCTGTGGGAACAACAAAAAATCTTAGTAGTATTAAAATGAAAATACCTTCTTGCCAAGGAAAAGCCGACCATGATGTCTATTTGGATTGAGAACGTTGGGTGGAATTAATATATGAGTGCCACAACTTCTCCAAGGAAAAGAAAGTAAAGTTAGTTATGGCAAAGTTCATTAATTATGTTGTAGTATGATGGGACCAGTAGGTTAGCACTAGGAGAAGAAATTTTGAGAGAATCATAAAAATATGGGTGGAGTTGAAACATTTGATGAGAAAGAGATTTTTCCTTAACTCTTACTACAGGGACTTGTATAATAGGTTATAAGGCCTTATTTAAGGTTCTAAGAGTGTAAAGGATAAATAAGGAAAAGTACCATAAGAAGATAGAAATAGTTATGGTTTAGGATAAAGAAGTCATCATGGCTAGATTCCTTCAAGGCCTAAACTAAAACACAGCTGATGTAATAGAGTTACAGCACTATGTAGAATTAAAGGACATGGTATACCTTGCCATAAAGGTGGAGAGACAACTCAAGAGAAGGGATAGTTCTAAAATTAGCTTTGGCTTAGGTTTTACATTTCATGAGAAATCAAGGTGAAGGAAAAGTAAGGAGAAACCAACCCCTAAATATAAGTTTAAGATACCTAAACCCAAACCTAGTAAGGGAAGCCAAAAGAAGGGAAAAACTAGGGACATCAAATGCTTTAGATGTCCAAACAGGGGTCATGTGGCTTCACAATGTCTTAACAAAAGAACCATGTACCTTAGGAAAAATGGTGACCATGAGTCTGGTAGTAAAGCTTGTGATGAGGACCAAATGCCACCACTAATGGATGCTAATGATGTTGATGAAGGGATAAAGTATCTAAAGCATGGTGAAAGGCTTTTAGTAGTAAAGAGAGCCCTTAATGTGTAGGTTAAGGAGGATGATGTTGAGATGCAATAGGAAAATATTTTTCATACTAGGTGTTTAGTTCAAGATAGACTCTATTGCTTGATCATAGATGTAGGTAGTTGTACTAATATAACTAGTACAGAATTGGTGGAGAAATTGAACTTGCTTACAATTAAACACCCTAAGCCATCCAAATTGTAATGGGGAGGTAATAGTAATTAAGTAAGTGATTATTTTATTTGCTATTGGTAGGTATAAGGATGAGGTTACTTGTGATGTTGTGCCTATGGAGGCTAGTCATTTGCTATTAAGATGGTCATGGAAATTTGTTAGAAGGGTAACACATAATGGGTACAAAAATAGGTATACATTCATTATGGAAGGAAAACCCATTACACTCGCACTACTAACTCCTAAACAGATTTATGAAGACTAATTGAGACTTTTTGAAAATGAACAAAAGAAAAGAAGTGAAAAGAAAGATAGAGGAGAGAAAAATGAGAGTGAGAGAGAGAAAAGGTGAGAGCAAACACTTGAAAGTGTTAAACACAAGAATGGTGAGGCACAAAATAAAATTGAGCTATAACAAGTGAGTGTGTATGCCAAAGGAGCAAATGTGAAAGTTGCCTTCCAAGCTAGGCTGCAAATGTATTTGATACTTTATAAGGATGCCTACCCTGCTAACACTGACAATACTTCTTATGTTCCTAGTGTTGTTTCTTCTTTGTTGCAAGAGATTGATGATGTATTCCCTGAGGATGTACCAAATGGATTGCCACTATAAAAGGGAATTGAGCATTGTATTGACCTAATACTTGGAGCAACTATTCCCAACAAGCCAGCATCATACCAAAGTAACCCAAAGGAGACAAAAGAACTTCAAAGGTAGGTTGAGGAATTGATGAAAAAAAGATATGTATGAAAAAGCATGAGTCCACGTGCAATACTTGTGTTGCTAATGCCAAAAAAAGATAAGTCCTAGAGAATGTATGTTGACTATTGAGCCATTAATAAAATTACAATTAAGTATCAACACCCTATACCTAGACTTAAGGACATGCTTGATGAATTGCACGGTGCATGCTTCTTTTCAAAAATTGATCTCAAAAGTGGATATCACCAAATTAAAATTAAAGTAAGTGATGAATGGAAAACTACATTCAAAACTAATTATGGTTTGTATAAGTAGTTGGTTATGCCATTTGAATTAACTAATACACCTAACATGTTCATAAGATTAATGAATTATGTTTTGAGACCTTTCCTAGGTTAATTCATGGTGGTCTATTTTAATGATATTTTAGTATACAGCTGTTTTTTAGAGTCTCGTGTCGAACACTTATGTTGTGTACTAAATGTGTTATGAAAAGAAAAATTATATGCTAACTTGAAGAAATGTACCTTTTGCATTAATCATGTCATTTTCTTAGGGTATGTTATGACTCCTAATGGCATTGAGGTTGATACTAAGAAGGTTAAGGCTATCCAAGAATGACCTATACCAAAATGTATAGGTGATGCAAGGCGTTTTCAAGGTCTAGCTAGTTTTTATAGAAGGTTTATTAGGGATTTTAGCACTATAGCCATATCATTGGCAGTGGTTATTATGAAAAGTGTAGGGTTTAAATGGGGTGACGAACAGCAAGTTACATTTAAATTGTTAAAATCTAAGTTATGTAATGCACCACTTTTTGCTTTGCCCGATTTTTCTAAAACTTTTGAAATTGAATGTGATGCATTAAGCATCGGGGTGAGGAGCATACTCATGCAAGAGAAATGTCCTATAGTGTTCTTTAATGAAAAGCTAAATGGGGCCGCATTAAATTATCCAACTTATGATAAGGAATTATATGCATTTGTTAGAACTTTAAAAACTTGGCAACAGTACCTTTGACCTAATGAATTTGTAATCCACACTGATCATAAGTCACTAAAACATTTGAAGGGTCAAGTTAAATTAAACAGAAGACATACAAAGTGGGTGGAATTCATAAAAACATTTCCTTATGTGATTCAATATGAAACAAGCAAAGAAAATGTGGTTACTGATGCATTGTCTCATAGGTACACCTTAATTAGCACCTTAAGCACTAGATTATTAGGTTTTGAGCAGATCATTGACTTGTATGCTATAAATGTTGTTTTGGTAATGTTTATACTACTTGTGAGAATACCAACTTTGGTAAATTCTATAGACATGAAGGTTACTGATGGGGAACAAGGCACTATTCAAGTGCAACATAGCAAGTATTCCCTTAATCCTTTGGAAAGATTTGGTGGTCTAATGACTAAGGCAAGGACAAAGAGAATGAAAGAGGCTTTATAAGGCTTAATCATGGAGCTGCATGACAAAGAGGGTGCTTTAAACAATTCCAACGCTATTCTAAAAGTTTTCAATGCTACACCAAAGATAATCATTTATCTTTATATGCAAGATGATGGACAAGGCTTAGAACTTGAAGAACAAAACTTGGAGTCCATGATATAAGTCCAAGTTACAAAACCAAGCTATAGAAAGGCTCAATTGCATGCTAAGTTGTATTCATAGGCCTGATTTTGTTTTGGGTTGTTGGATCTGAAGTTAAGTTTGAATTACATGTAAAAAAAAAAGGCTTAACTTCTTTGATTTATTTGGGCTTAAAGATTCAGTTGAGGCTTGATACATTAGTTAGGGTTTTACTTTGACATGATATCATTAATGGTAGTCATTTTTATGAATTCCTAATCAAGTTAGAATTAGGATTCTTAATCAAGGCAGATTTAGAATTCGTAATCAAGGCTGATTTAGGATTCCTAATCAAGGTAGAATTTTATTTCTTAATTAAAAGAATCACCTGTAATTAATGTTTTCCTATATAGGTATGTTAAGAAACACCTTTTGCTTATAAAATTGTAATATTACATGCTTATATAAAAGTTGCCACTATGCAAAACGAAACAATGAAGATTGAGGTATTTTTCAGCAAGCTTTGCTTTGCTTTCTTGTTGAAGTTCCCAACTTCACCCTAAGATCTACTAATCTGTGATACTGAGAGGGGGGTGAATCAGTATCACACACTTTAAAAACACACTCTAATAATTTAAGCCAACGTATTCTACTTATTTAATACTCTAGCTCTTGTCAATACGCAGGCATGTGAAGAACTTCAAACACTTCTCAAAAGCGAACTCTTTCTCAGATTCGACTAAGGTAGATCTATTGTTACCTACTAATCACAATAGTCCCCAAAGTCACCTTTCAGACACCTTGCCTACTAGACAGATCGGATGTTCTTGATTAGTTCTTCTTTAGGTTATGGGTTCGATGATACTTTAGCTGCGTTCACAACTCAATTCAAAATACAGAATGTAAATCAAAGTAAGGACACAAGAGATTTACATGGTTCCGTCAATGTGATGTACGTCCACGGTGGTAAAGACTCTTCCTCTATCGAGACAATCCACTATACTTGAGAATACCAGTGCGGTGCTCCCGATGTTCATAATGTAGTTACAATTGATGTCTTAATCCTCTATTCCTTTCACTATTGCAAATACAAAGCAAGTACAATACAAAGAGTGTCACTTACTGTGTCTACTCTTTTTCTAACTTGTCTTGCCTCTGTTGAATTGAATAGGCTATTTCACTGCCGCTTAGAAGTCCACCACAACACTCTCTAACCTCTCTTGAAGAAATCTAGAAATACATTGAGTTCTTTCCAATGCTTAACCGAATTCCTTCTCTAGGTTGTTTCACACAACTCCTGCTTTCACCATCTCACGGCTTTACCCATCTCCTGATCTCACGGCCTGCCTCACGTTTCTAGTTTGGTGTTTCACGTCTCACGCACGTTTCTGGTTTGCCCACTTTGTTGGTCTCACGCCTCACACACGTTTCTGGTCTCACACCGACGCACGTTCTGGTCTCACACCGTCCAGCTGAATCTCTCATCGTCCAGCCAGATCTCTCTCACCATCCAGCCAGATTTCTCTCACCGTCCAGTCGGATCTCTCTCACTGTCTAGCCATTCACTCTTTTCCTGTGTCGTCCACTCTCCTTTAGCCATTCACCTCTTTGCTGTCCACCCCGATTTTGGACGTTCACTTCCTTGCCATCCACCCTTTCTAGTTGTATCGGGTTTTTCTCTTTTCTGCCTGTGTTCTATTTTTCCGTACTCATTTGGTTGGTCGAATCAAGTTTCCTTTCTCTTTACTGGTGGTTTATGTTTTTCCTATCCACCCCTTTCTTTTTCCGTCTGCTCTTCATTCTGCCGTCCAGCCCCTGTTCTGCCGTTCAGCCCCATCTCTGATTTTGGCCGTCACGGATTTTCTCCCTTTTTTCCCTTTTCTGTGTCAAGGTTACTGTCTTTATTGTGGAGTTTGCGGTCATAAGGTGAGTAACTGCTGGTGGAGAAGACCAGTATATGTCTCCAACTTGAGAAGATACGATCTTGCATACAAGGGCAGACAATACAAAATTCAGAGAAGAACACCTGTTGTGAGTTCTTGCACATACTGTAAAAAGCAAGGACACACTGACAAGGAGTGTTGGTGGAAGCCCAAACCAGTGGGTTCAAAGAACAAGTTTGCTATATTGGCAGACTTGGAACAGTGTGAAAGGTGCGGGCAGGATGACCATAATGCCAAGAGATGCATGACACTTCTCCATGAACAAGAGAAGGCACTCAATGGCATAGTGAAAACAATTGGTATAGTCAAAGCTAAGAAAAAGGAGAAAGCTATCTTCAAGCCAATTCAAAAGAAGGAATATAAAGTTAAAAGGGAGATGGCTAATATAGCTGAAATTGCACTAAAGGCTGACTACAAGGATAAGCAGTGGATCCTTGATAGTGGATGCACTTCACACATAATAGGAGATAAGAGTAAATTATTAAAGCTAAACAAGTCAAGAGAAGGCAAAGTCAAGCTTGGCAATGATGATTCACTTAACATCAGTGGGCAAGGGTCAGTAAATATTGGAAAAGGAAAGCTGAAAGATGTTCTACATGTTGAAGGACTCAGATATAATCTAGCATCTGTCAGCCAGCTATGCAATGAAGACCATAAAGTGATATTCACAAAAACAGGTTGCCAAGTAAAGAGTAAAGAAGGCAATACTATTGCAGCCAGGAAGAGAACAGCTGGAAATTTATATATGATTGACGAGGACAAGACAAACAGCTATTTACTCACCAAAGAAGAAGAAAATCAACTCTGGCATAGGAGGTTAGGACACTTAACACAAAAGAACATGAGGAAGATGACCACTACTCATGCAATCAAAGACATTCCCGACCTTAGGAGAGAGAGAGAGTATGTTTGCTCAACATGCTCTACAGGAAAATATGCCAGAAAGCAATATAAAAACAAAGAGTTCAGTTCTGAAGTAGTGCTTGACATTATGCATACTAATTTGTGTGGACCGATGAGGACAAAAGGGTTGAATCGTGAAAGGTACTTCATCTTGTTTGTTGATGATTATTCCAGAAGGACCTGCATCATGCACCTCAAACACAAGTCAGAAGTTCTAAATTGCTTCAAGAGATATAGAAGATTGGTTGAAAATGAGAGTGGAAGGAAGATCAAAATATTGAGGTCAAATCAAGGCACTGAATTTACAAATAAAGCTTTTGAAGATTACCTTAAGAAGCATGGAATTTGTCACCAAATGGCAACAGCAAGAACACCTCAACAAAAGGGGGTGGTAGAGAGGAAGAATAGAGCTATGGTTGAAATGGCAAGAACTCTACTGCTGGAATCCAAGCTTCACACAAGATTTTGGACAGAAGCAACATTTACAACTGTACATCTACTAAACAAAGTATTACTGAGGCCCAATACTGATAAAACTCCATATGAGCTATGGAGTGGAAAGAAGACAACAGCCAAGTATCTCTGAATCTTTGGCAGCCCATGTTTTATGAAGAACAACGAGCAAAACTTGGGAAAATTCAATGCTAGGTCTGATGAAAGCATCTTTGTGGGATACTTAGCAAAGAAAAAAGGTCACAGAATTTTCCTGCATAAACTGAGAAGAGTGATCACATCCAGTGATGTGAGAATAGATGAGAACTGGAAAACAATGCAGAATGGAGAAGCTGAGGACAATGAAGAAGATGACTTCAATGTAGATGAAGAATCAGACCAACCTGAAGAAAAGGAATAAGAAGTAAGTTCAGACTCAGAGAAGAATGAGTTTGAAGATGAAAAAAGAGATCCTTTTGCAACTAAAACTGTGCAAGAAAGAAAGACAAAGAAAACGTGGACCAGTGCTTATCAAGGAAATCAAATCATAGGTGATCCATCAGCAGGAGTTACAACAAGAAGAAGAATTGTGGGAGCTACTGCTTTACTCTCACAAGTTGAACCTAAACCTGTTGAAGAGGCTACACAAGACATAGCCTAGGTCAAAGCTATTAATGAGGAGCTACATCAAATCAAGAAGAATGATACATGGGAGCTGGTTCCAAGACCCACTAATAAGAATGTCATAGGAACAAAATGGGTGTTTAGGAATAAACACAATGAAGATGGCAAGAAGGTGAGGAATAAGGCTAGGCTAGTTTGCAAAGGCTACACTCAGATAGAAGGAGTAGATGTTAATGAAACTTTTGCACCAATGGCAAGGTTAGAAACTATTAGAATGTTCCTAGCTTTGGCAGCACATAAGAGGTATAAAGTTTATCAGATAGATGTGAAATCAGCCTTTCTGAATGGGCTCCTGAAAGAAGAAGTGTATATTGAACAACCTAATGGAGTACAAATCAGTGAGGATGAAACACACGTGTATAAGCTGAAGAAAGCCTTGTATGGCCTTAAACAAGCCCCAAGAACATGTACAGTAGGCTGGATGCGTATTTGAGAAGGTTGAACTTCAAAGGAGGAACACTTGATAATAACCTATATGTGTTCAACTCAGAGAAAGGCTAGCTGATAACCATAGTATATGTAGATGACATCATCTTTGGAGGGGATCACTCTAAGCTATGCCAAGATTTTGCACAAAAGATGAGTGAGGAATTTGAAATGTCATTGATTGGAGAAATGAATTACTTTCTTGGATTACAAATAAAACAGTGTGAAGAAGGTATTTTTATTTCTCAGACAAAATATGCCAAAGAGGTGCTGAAAAAGTTTCGCATGGAGGATAGCAGACCTGTCAATACCCCTATGACAGTGCGCTGCAAGTTAACAAAAGATCAGGAGGGAAGGAGTACAAGCCCTATAGAGTACAGGAAGATAACTGGGAGCCTTCTATACCTTATAGCATCAAGGCCTGATCTTATGCAAGTTGTGTGCATTGCCAATAGATTCCAAGCTGATCCTAAGGAATCTCATGTGTTGGTAGTGAAAAGAATCCTAAGATACCTCAAAGGGACACTGGAAATGGGTTTGTGGTATCCAGCCATGGATTCTGTAAAACTACGAGCATACACTGATGCAGACTGGGCAGGAAGTATAAATGATAGAAAATCAACCAGCGGCTGCAGCTTCTACTTGGGTTCAAAGTGTGTTGCATGGTTAAGTAGAAAGCAAAACAGTGTTGCTTTGAGCACAGCTGAGGCTGAGTATATGGCTGCTTGTGCAACATGTACTCAGGTGATATGGATGCAAGGATAATTGGCTGATTTGAGTGTTGAAGTGAAGTTACCAGTGAGTGTACTTTGTGATAATCAAAGTGCAATTGATCTCAGAAAGAATCCAGTTCAACATTCCAAGAGCAAGCATATTGACATCCGATATCACTTTATCAAGGATCAAGTGGAACAGGGTACAATTCAGTTGGAGTATATTGGCACTAAAGATCAAATTTCAAATATTCTAACTAAACCACTGTCCACAGAGCTGTTTGAAAAGCACAGATTAAGTCTATCTGTGCAAATGCCTCCTCAAGCCTGAAAATCAGGTGAACCCTCTATCTCTACTTTGCAGGTTTTTTAGATTTGTAATTGGTTGGCAAAGGGGGAGAGAAGCAACAGTGCAGGGGGAGCTGTTAAGGAAGAGGGAGTTGTATATGTTGCATAATGGCTTTTGTTGTGAGTGTTGCCAACAATTACAAAAGGGGAGATTGTTGTTCCCACAGCCTTGTATAGGTTGTAATTGTTGTCAACTAGATTTAAGTGTGCAAGTAATTTGAAGGGAGAGTTGTAAGTGTTGCATAATGGCTTTTATTGTGAGTGTTGCCAACAATTACAAAGGGGGAGATTGTTGTTCCCACAGCCTTGTATGGGTTGTAATTGTTGTCAACTAGATTTAATTGTGCAAGTAATTTGAAGCTACATGGAAGGGCAAGAATGTAAAGCCATATGGAGGGGCAAGAAAGTAAATCACAATATGGTAAGCCCTATTAGGGTTTTCATGGAAGAGAGTATATAAACCAAGACCTTGGAAGACATAAGTGTGGGTGGACAGCAAAACACAACTTTGCAAGAGAAAGAGAAAACCCTACATGGCCAAACAAGAGTGGACGGCAAAACAAGGAGGCAACATGGCCAAAGCACACCAACGGCAAGAGAGACCTTGGTGAGACAAAACCCTACAACAAGAGAGAAACCACTGGCTGGACAACAAAGAGACAACACAGCAAAGAGACCTTGGACGGCAAGGGAGACCTTGGCTGGCTGAAGGAAAACCGTGTGACTCACGGTAAGAGAAGAGACTGTACGCCATCGGTAGAGCAAAGGCGACACTCACCCACCGTAAGGTAGAGAAGAAATCAGAAACTCACACACCAGAAAAAGGTGAAAAATAGCCCACACAAACCAAAAATACACCATTAAGAGAGAGAGAGAGAGAGAGAGAGAGAGAGAGAGACTCCACCGGAAGAGCAAACCAGACCAGACATACACCACCGGGAGAGAGAGAGAGAGAGAGAGAGAGAGAGACTCCATCGGAAGAGCAGAAACACACACACCAGAAAAGAGGACACGAATATAGACCAGAAGAGGGAGACAACATGAAAACCAGAACTAAGAGTGCCAATGTGAAAACCAGAACCGGGAGAGCCAACGTGAAAAACAGAAATGGGAGAGCAAAGGTGAAAATAGACCTGTTGGAGAGAAACGAGAAAAAGCAAACCAGAACACACACACCACCAGGAAAGAGGCAAAACCAAAAACGCACCACCCCTGGAAGAGAAGAAAACCAGAAACGTTAGGTGAGGGCAAAAACCAAAAATGGGAGACTAATAAAACTGTGACGGAGGAGTGTAGCAAAACTGTGACGGAGGAGTGCAGCAAAAATGTGAAACAAACGGGAGTGTAGCGGAACCGTGCAGCGAAACGGATGCAAACCAGAAATGTGCATAAGGCGTGAGACCAAAACGTGCGTCGGCGTGAGAACAGAACATGTGACAGCGTGAGACCAGAACGTGTGATGGCGTGAGACCAGAACATGAAACAGCATGACTGATCAAAAGCGTGGGGCAGGCCGTGAGACGTGAAACGGCAGATTAGAAGTGTGAGTGCAAGCCATGAAACCGCGAGATGGTGGAAGCAAGAGTTGTGTGAAACAACCTAGAGAAGGAATTCAGTGAAGCATTGGAAAGAACTCAATGTATTTCTAGATTTCTTCAAGAGAGGTTAGAGAGTGTTGTGGTGGACTTCTAAGCGACAACGAAGTAGCCTATTCAATTCAACAAAAGCAAGACAAGCTAGAAGAAGGGTAGACACAGTAAGTGACACTCTTTGTATTGTACTTGCTTTGTATTTGCAATAGTGACAGGAACAGAGGATTAAGACATCCATTGTAACTACATTGTGGACATAGGGAGTACCACATTGGTATTCTCAAGTATAGTGGATTGTCTCGGTAGAGGAAGAGTCACTACCACCGTGGACGTACGTCACATTGACGAAACCACGTAAATCTCTTGTGTCCTTACTTTGATTTACATTCTGTGTTTTGAATTGAGTTGTGAACGCATCTAAAGTATCATCGAACCCATAACCTAAAGAAGACCTAATTAAGAACATCTGATCTATCTAATAGGCAAGGTGTCTGAAAGGTGATTTTGGGGACTATTGTGATTAGTAGGTAACAATAGATCTACCTTAGTCGAATCTGAGAAAGAGTTCGCTTTTAAGAAGAGGTTGAAGTTGTTCACATACTTACGTATTGACGAAAGCGAAAGTATTAAAGAAGTAGAATACTTTGGCTTAAGTTATCAGAGTTTTAAGGGGTGTTATACTGATTCACCCCCCCTCAGTATCACAGACTAATAGATCCTAGGGTGAAGTCAGAAACTTCAATCTACTAGTCCGTGATACTGAGAGGGGGGTGAATCAGTATCACACCCCTTAAAAACACACTCTTATAATTAAAGCCAAAGTATTCTACTTATTTATTACTCTAACTCTTGTCAATATGCAGATATGTGAACAACTTCAAACACTTCTCAAAAGCGAACTCTTTCTCAGATTCGACTAAGGTAAATCTATTGTTACCTACTAATCACAATAGTCCCCAAAGTCACCTTTCAGACACCTTGCCTACTAGACAGATCGGATGTTCTTGATTAGGTCTTCTTTAGGTTATGGGTTTGATGATACTTTAGTTGCGTTCACAACTCAATTCAAAACATAGAATGTAAATCAAAGTAAGGACACAAGAGATTTACGTGGTTCCGTCAATATGACGTATGTCCACGGTGGTAAGGACTCTTCCTCTACTGAGATAATCCACTATACTTGAGAATACCAGCGTAGTACTCCCGATGTCCACAATGTAATTACAATGGATGTCTTAATCCTCTGTTCCTTTCGCTATTGCAAATACAAAGCAAGCACAATACAAAGAGCGTCACTTACTGTGTCTACCCTTCTTCTAGCTTGTCTTTTCTCTGTTGAATTAAACAGGCTACTTCACTGCCGCTTAGAAGTCCACCACAACACTCTCTAACCTCTCTTGAAGAAATCTGGAAATACGTTCAGTTCTTTCCAATGCTTAACCAAATTCCATCTCTAGGTTTTTTCACCCAACTCCTGCTTTCACCATCTCACAGCTTCACCCGTCTCCTGATCTCACGGCCTGCCTCATGTTTCTAGTTTGGCGTTTCACATCTCACGCACGTTTCTGGTTTGCCCTCTTTGCTGGTCTCACGCCTCATGCACATTTCTGGTCTCACGCCGACGCACGTTCTGGTCTCACGCCGTCACACATTCTAGTCTCATGCTATTCAGCCAGATCTCTCACCATCCAGCCGGATCTCTCTCACCGTCTAGCCATTCACTCTTTTCTTGTGTCGCCCACTCTCCTTCGACCATTCACCTCTTTGCCGTCCACCCCGATTTTGGTCGTTCACTTCTTTGCCGTCCACCCCTTCTAGCCATATCGGGTTTTTCTCTTTTCTGCCGATGTTCTATTTTTCCGTACTCACTTGGTTGGCCAAATCGAGTTTTCTTTCTCTCTACCGGTGGTTTCTGTTTTTCCCGTCCACCCCTTTCTTTTTTTGTCCGCTCTTCGTTTTGCCGTCTAGCCCCTGTTCTGCCATTCAGCCCCATCTCTGATTTTGGTCATCATGGATTTTCTCTCTATTCTGTCGGTGGTGTGTCGTTCCTTACGGGTTTCTCTCTCTTGCCGTCACACGATTTTCTCCTTGTCGTGTTATCTCCTCACCAACCGCTGGTGTGCTGGTGGTCTGTCGTCACACTTTTGGTCGTCTCGGATTTTCTCCTTTTCTTCTCTGATTTTGCCATGTAGGGTTTCTTTTGTTTTCTCTTGCAAAGTTGTGGTTTTACTTTCTTGCCCCTCCATGTAGCTTCAAATTACTCTCTTACCCCTCCATGTCAAATTAATTGCACACTTAAATCTAATTAACAACAATTACAACTCATACAAGGCTGTGGGAACAACACTTGTGTTCTTAAAAGAATACATTGTTTTGACTTATCAAGGAAGTGATCAACCTTTGGGGCATCTTAACATTGAGGCTTTTTTTTAGACTTGGTTTCCTTAAGGTTTTAATCTGATCAACTCAACTTGTTTCCTAGCCTTTTAGGGTGTGCATAACAAATTGATTCAAGGGTTCCTACGGCAAGTCGCGAGCAGGTTCTTTATCATTTGGTATCAGAGCCTTGGTTCTAGAAATAAGTTATGTATCCCTATTCCATCTTTGTTTCGTATGTTTCTTCACACTTTATTCATTCCTCGTGTTTCTTTGTATACTGATCAGCTTATTACTCTTAAAGTTGTGCTAATTTCATGGGTGTTTGATTTGATTAAAAGAAAAAACGGCAGACCAATTGCGTGAGGCAGGCCGTGAGACGTGAAACGGCAGACCTGAAGCGTGAGTGCAAGTCGTGAGACGGTGAGACGGTGAGACCAGGAGTTGGGTGAGACAACCTAGAGAAGAAACTCGATGTAGCATTTGAGAGAACTCAACGAATTTTCAAATTTCTTCAAGAGAGGTTAGAGAGAGTTTTGGTGATCTTCCAAGCGGCAGTGAAGCAGCCTATTCAAATCAAACAGAGGCAAGACAAGCGAGAAGAAGAGTAGACACAGTAAGTGACACTCTTTGTAATGTGCTTGCTTTGTATTTGCAATAGCGAAAGGAGGAAAAGATTACGACATCTATTGTAACTACATTGCAATCATAGGGAATACCACACTGGTATTCTCAAGTATAGTGGATTGTCTCGGTAAAGGAAGAATCTCTACCACCATGGAGTACATCACTTTAACAGAACCATGTAAATCTCTTGTGTCCTTGCTTTGAATTTACATTTTGTGTTTTGAATTGAGTTATGAATGCAGCTAAAGAATCATCAATCCCATAACCTAAAAGAAGACCTAATCAAGAACAACCAATCCGTTTAATCGGCAAGGTGTCTGAAAGGTAACTTTGGGGACTATTGTGACTAGTAGGTAACAATAGATCTACCTTAGTTGAATCTGAGAAAGAGTTCATTTCTGAGAAGAGTTTGAAGTTGTTCACCTATCAATTAAAAAGAAGGGGTGTAATACTGATTAATCCCCCCTCTCAGTATTACAAACTAGTAGATCCTAGGGTGAAGTAAGGAATTTCACTTAGCCCATGCTCGGTCCCTATAATCTTAGTCCCAAAGAAAAATGGAACATGGTGCATGTGTGTGGATTGTTAAGCCATCAATAAGATCACTATAAAGTATAGGCATCCTATCCTTAAATTAGATGATATGCTTGATGAGTTACATGTTTCATGCGTGTTTTCAAAATTTGATTTAAAGAATGGCTATTATCAAATTCGCATGAAAGAGGGAAATGAATGGAAAACAACATTTAAAACTAAATATGGATTATATAAGTGGTTAGTAATGCCTTTTGGATTAACTAATGCACCTAATACATTCATGAGGTTAATAAATCATGTCTTATATGCTTTCATAGGAATTTTTAGTAGTTTACTTTAATGATATTTTAGTTTATAGCAAGAATTTGGATGAACATGTGAAACACTTGCATGTTGTGTTTAGTGTGTTAAGAGAGAACCAACTATATGCTAATCTCAAAAAGTGTATATTTTGCATGGAATCCGTTGTGTTTCTTGGTTATTTTGTTAGTTCGTAAGGTATTAGTGTGGATGGGGAGAAGGTAAAGGTAATAAGGGACTAGCTTATGCCTAGGAATGCAAATAAGGTAAGAAGCTTTCATGGTTTAGCAAGTTTTTATCAAAGGTTTGTTAAGGATTTTAGTTCCATTGCTGCACCTTTAAATGAACTTGTCAAAAAGAATGTTGTTTTCAAGTGAGATGATGTGCATGATCGAGCTTTCTGTACTTTGAAAGAACCAGTTACTAATGCACCTTTGTTATGCTTGCCTAACTTTGATAAAATTTTTAAGGAAGTATGTGATGCATCTAGAATAGGAATAGGAGCTATTTTGATGCAAGATTCCAAACTAATTGCTTATTTTAATGAAAAGCTATGTGGGGTAGCCTGAAATTATCCCACTTATGATAAAGAACTTTACACATTGGTACGAACTTTTCAAACATGGCAACATTATTTGTGGCCAAGGGAATTCATCATTCGTTTTGATCATAAGAGCTTAAAGTTCTTGAAATCCTAAGGTAAACTTAATAAAAGACTTGCTAAGTGGCTAGAGTTCATAAAGACATTTCCTTATGTGATCAAATACAAACATGGAAAAGAAAACGTGGTTGTTGATGCATTGTCCAGAAGGTACACATCTTCTTTGCAAACTATGTTACTTGGTTTTGAATTGCTTAAGGGCTTGTATGTGAATGATTCTGATTTTGGCAAAAAATGGAATGCATATGATAAGTATGCCTTTAGTGACTTTTATAGGCATGAAGGGTTTTTGTTTAAAAGGAATAAATTATGTGTACTTATTTGTTCAATTTGTGAGTTAGGGAGACTTACAAGGGTGGTTTAGTAGGGCACTTTAGTGTGTAGAAGACTCCAGATATATTACATGAGCATTTTTATTGGCCTACTATGAAGCATAATGTGCATTCTATTTATGATAAATGCATTACATGTAGGCAAGCAAAGGCTAAAGTTAAACCCCATGGCTTGTATACATCTTTACTTGTACCTAACCAACCTTAGGCTGATATTTCTATGGACTTTGTCTTAGGATTGCCAAGGTCTCAAAGTGGTAAGGACAGCATGTTTGTCATTGTTGATAGGTTTAGCAAAATGGCTCATTTTGTTGCATGTTCTAAAATCAATGATGCAACACATATTGCTGAGTTATTTTTTAAGGAAGTGGTATGTTTGCATAGATTACCCAGAACTATTGTTAGCAATAGGGATTTTAAGTTTTTAAGTCATTTTTGGCGCACTTTATGGAATAAATTGGGAACTAAACTCTTATTTTCTACTATTGCACATTCTCAACAGATGGACAAACTGAGGTAGTTAATAAGACACTAACTACTTTATTACATATTATCATTCGAAAGAACTTGAAGCAATAAGAACGGTGTTTACCACATGTTGAGTTTGCTTATAACAAATATGTTCATTCTACTACTTCTTTATCACCTTTTGAAGTTGCTTATGGTTTTAATCCTTTAACTCCATTAGAGATTTCATCTTTGCCTACTAAAGAGTGTGCTAACAATGATGGTATGAAAAAGGCCAAATTTGTGAAGGATTTACATGCCAAGGTTTAGGCTAACATTGAAAGGAAGAATGAGCAATATGCTAAGGAAGTTAATAAGGGCCAAGTGAAGGTTGTATTTGAACTTGGTGATTGGGTGTATGTATATATAAAGAAGGAACGATTTTCCCTACAAAGAAAGTCTAAATTGCAGCCTCAAGGATATAGACCTTTTCAAGTCTTAGAGAGGATTAATGACAATGCCTATAAGTTAGATTTACCAAGCAACTATGATAATGTTAGTGCTACTTTTAATATTGCTAACTTATCTTTGTTTGATACAGGTGATTTGAGGATGAATCCCGTAGCACCAGCAAGTGCAGGTAAACAACCAACAATTACAGATTATAGGAACAACAACAAGCTCCAGTAGTAGGAGCAGGCAGACTAATAATAATTACAAATTGTAGTAGCAGCAGGTGTAGGCAGCAATAGCAGCAAGTGCAGGCACAACCAGCATGTGTAGCAAGTGTAGGCACAGCCAGCACATGTAACAAGTGCAAGCATAACTCGCACGTGTAGCAAGTGCACACACAACCAGCAAAGGTAGCAAGTACAGACACAACCAGCAACAATAGCAGTGTGTAAAACCAACAACAGGTAAATCATAACCAGCAGATTGCAACAAACATAACCAGCAACGTGTCTCGACAACAGGGCAAGAAACATAACCAGCAACAAAAGGAGAAAATTTGCCCCGGTAGCAAGTTCAGCAACTCGCAACAACAAAAGAGAAAACGTGCCCCAGCAATAGGGCAAGCAGCATTAACAACAGTCAATGAAATTGTGTGCTCCATTAGAGGCTATGGAGAGGAGATTAATGATGTTACTATGGTAAGGAAGATACTTAAAACCTTACCAAAAGCTTACAATCCAAAGTTTCCTCCATTGAAGATAAAAATTTGGATAGGCTACTCTTAAATGATTTGCACAGCATATTAGTGGCTTATGAAATAAGAATAGCCCTAATGAAAAAAGAAAAAATGTCTAAGGCAAAGAAGAAGCTAGCCTTCAAGGCAATGAAGAAATTAAAAATTAAAGACCAAAAAGAAGAATCCGACAGTAGCTCTGAAGAAGAAGATGGTGATATTGAACTGGATAAAGTCATGGCATACATCACCAAAAATACGAGGAAAGGATAAGTACAAGGGAAAATTACCCTTGAAGTGCTTTAGTTGTGGAGATATAGGTTACTTTGCCATGCATTGCCCAAAAAGAAAAGAAATAGACAGTGATGATAATGATGAGCCAGCCCCAAGGTGAAGAACAAAGAAATCTAGCCATCCTAAAGCTGGAAATCCAAGTGCTAAAAGGAAAAAGCAATTTTTCAGATCCAAAAAAAGAAATTTTTTTAGCAAGCTAGATGAAGAAGATTCTGAAGAAGAAGTTAATGATGATTCCGATGATGATGCTGCAAAGAAAGTGTTGGTTGCTAAAGTAGATGATATTCTATAATCTTCAAGTAATAAGGAATCAACTGAAAAAGAAGAGGATAAATTGATGCAACAACTTGAGAATGAATTGAGAGCTTGTTTGCACAAAAACAGCAAACTAGAAAAAGAGGTAAAGCATCTTAAGAAGCTGTATGAAAATTCTACTGTTGATGAATCTTAGCTCTAGGTGAAAGAAAAGGAGTTTAAAGCAAAAAAGGAGTACTTTAAGAGAATTAAGGAGCTGATTGTACTTCAGGTAAAGCAAGGCAAAATACACGAAGATCTTAGTGCTAAGGTAATTGCACAAGAGCAAGAGGTAGTGATTTTGCAAACCAAGCTCCACAAGGCTAAGTTCAAACTGAGGAAGCATGAGGAAAGCTTTATGAAAGTCATGGAAGTGAAAGGAGAGTTGTCTTCAATAAATGCCATTAAGTAGAATGCTACCAGAAAGTTGGATGAGTGTCTAAGCAAACAAAAACCTTATTCCATAAGGAAGAAAGGCCTTGGCTATATTGAAAAGTCGAATAAGAAAGTAGTAAAAAAGAAGAAAATTGTGTTTATACCTTAAGCAAGCATAATAATGTTATAAAGAAAAGAAACCAACCCAAGCTAAAATGGGTTAGGAAAGATATGGTGAAGTCTCCCACCTAAAGGAGGCAGGTTGTCAAAGATGGAAAGAAGGTAGCCACAACAATTGTTGAAGATAGGAGATATGGACTTAGTGAAAGAAGAAAATCCATATTTGAAGGATTTTGCTAGAGTTGTGGTAAGTACGGGTACAAGGCTAATGTGTGCTGGAGTAATAGGCTGATAATGAGAAGGAATGTGAGGCAAAAGTCTAGGGGGAGACTCTATCAAAAAAGGAGACATTCTCAGGTGAAAAGAAGCCATATTCCACTGAGAAATAAATTTGATTTGCTGGGAGAAATTTGTGGAAGATGTGAAAAGGTTGGACACACTGTTGAGGATTACTTGACATTGACATTGCTGCCCAGTCAAAGAATACAAAGGAGAACATCTACATATGCTCTTACATTCAATCAAACATTGCTACCCGATCAAGGAGTGCAAAGGAGAACACCTACACATGCTCTTACATTCAATCAAAAAAGAAAAAGAGGAAGAGAAATAACTATAGTTATGGAAATAGCCTTAAAAGCTTCCAAGAAAGAAAAGTCATGAATCCTGAACAATGATTGCTCTTCACATATGACAAGAAACTCCAAGGTGTTGAAGGAAGGAGTAAAACATAATAGAGGGTCAATCAAATTTAACAATAATGGTGCCTTAATGATTAAAGGTGTTGGTGTTGCTGAAATTAGTGTAGAAAAACTGAAATTGAAGAAAGTGCTTTATATTGAAAGGCTAAAACACAATCTCATCAATGTTAGCTATTGTTCCCATAGTCTTGTATGGGTTGTAATTGTTGTCAACTAGGTTTAAGTGTGCAAGAAAGTAAATACACATGGAAGGGCAAGAAAGTAAATTCACCGCATAAGGGCAAGAACGTAAATCTTCTGCGTAAGCCCTATTAGGGTTTCATGGAAGAGAGTATATAAAGACCTTGGAAGACAAAACTAGGGTAAGGCCAACACAATTGAATACACGACAAAACACAAGAGGGGTGGACGAAGAGAGAGAGAGACCGTCGGCAATTGAGCATTCGGCAAACACAAGACGGCAAAACATAGGAACTGGCCAAAGTGTGTAAGATCGGCCAAAAAGAGAGAGCACATGGAAAAACCTACCCGACAAAACAGTACACGGCAAAAGAAGAGGTGCTGGACGAAGAACAGGGGTCGAGAGTGAGAAAATACGTGACGGCTGAAGGGGGTTGGACGACTGGACGATAGGCCAAAGAAGAGCCACCACCGACCAAAGGAGAAAACCAGCACGGCAGAACAGGGGAAAGAGAGAAAAATCCGACAACCCAGAGAAGAGAGAGAGACCATCGGCAAAACAGAGCAACGGGCTGAAAAAGAGGAAGGAACCGTCCAAACACAAAAGAGAAACCGTTCAACCAAGGGAGTCGACCAAAACCTAGAGAGAAACCATCCAACACAAGAGAGGTCAGCCAAAACATAGCCGTTGGAAGAGAGAGAAAAACCGAGAAATGCTCGAAAGAGAAAAATGCCAGAACAAGGGGTCGAAGGGGAGAAAATACGATACAGCAGAAGAAAGGGTTGGACGGCAAGGAGACAACACGGCAAGGAGACAACACAGCAAGAGAGACAACATGGCAAGAGAGCAGAATGTCAAAAGGAGAGCACAGCAAGAGAATGACGTGACTGACCAGAAACAAGAGACTAGAAACTGGTGACCAGGCCGTGAGACCTAAAACGGGAGACCAGCAAAGTTGAGGAGACCAGCGAAGCTGAAACAGGAGACCAGCAAACCTGAAACGTGAGACTAGAACGTGTGACTCACGGTTAGAGGAGAGGCAAACGCACCATTGGTAAGAGAGGAGACAGCACACCGTCCGTAAGGGAAGAGAGGAGAAACCTTGAAAGAGGAGACCACTAGGAGAGCAAACCAAGCTGTTCAGAGGTGTGAAACAGACAAGTGCAAACCAGAAATGGTGGTAAGGCATGTGACCAGCAAGGCGTGCAAACCAGAAACGTACGTGAGACGTGAAACGTCAAACCAGAAGTGTGCGTGAGGTGTGTGACCAGCAAAGGGTACAAACCAGAAACGTGCGTGAGACGTGTAACGCCAAATCAGAAACGTGAGGCAGGTCATGAGACGTAGAATGGCAAACCAGAAACATGAGGTGAGCTGTGAGACAAGGAGACAGGTGAGACCGTGAGACAGTGAAAGTAGGAGTTGTGTGAGACAACGTAGAGAAGAACTTCAGCAAAGCATCAAAAAGACCTCAACGTATTTCCAGATTTATTCAGGAGAAGTTAGAGAGCGTTGCAGTGAACTTCTAAGCGACAGTGGAGCAGCCTTTCAATTCAACAAAGGCAATACAAGCTAGAAGAAGGGTAGACACAGTAAGTGACACTCTTTATATTGTACTTGCTTAGTAATTGCCATAGTGAAAGGAGCAGAGGATTAAGACATCCATTGTAACTGGAATTCTTAAGTATAGTGGATAGTCTCGATAAGGGAGAGTCCCTACCACCGTGGATGTACATCACGTTGATGGAACCACGTAAATCTCGTGTGTCCTTAATTTGCTTTACGTTCTATGTTTTGAATTGAGTTGTGAACGCAGTTAAAGTATCAGCCAACCCATAACCTAATGAAGACCTAAACAAGAACATCTGAATTGTCTATTAGGTAAGGTGTCTGAAAGGTGACTTTGGGGACTATTGTGATTAGTAGGTAGCAATAGATCTACCTTAGTCAAGTCTGAGAAAAAGTTCGCTTTTAAGAAGAGGTTGAAGTTGTTCACTTACCTGCAAATTGCGAATTATGGTGATACTAATTCACCCCCCCTCTCAGTATCACAAACTAGTAGATCCTAGGGAGAAGTCGGGAACTTCATTAGCAAACTTTGTGATGATGGGCATAAAGTTACTTTCAGCAAGAGTAGCTGCACAATAAAGAGATTAAGTGATGGTGCTATTCTTACTAAGGGTGAAAGAACAAATGGAAACTTATACCAAGTTTCTAGAAGCAAAAACACGTGCTACATGAGCACCAAAGATAAAAACTTGTTATGGCATAGAAGATTGGGACATCTTGGACAAACAAGGTTGAACTTATGTATTCAGCCATCCCCTAGACGCTAGGGTATCCTCTAACCCCTCTCCCCTTGCCTCTTTGTTGTTCCCACAGCCTTGTATGGGTTGTAATTGTTGTCAACTAGCTTTACGTGTGCAAGTAAATTGAAGCCACGTGGAAGGGCAAAAAGGTAAATTCACTTTGTAAGCCCTATTAGGGTTTCATGGAGTAGAGTATATAATGGTCTTGAAAGACAAAGAACAGCGAGTCGGTAATATTGAACATTCAGAAAAACCTAACAACTGATCAACTAAAGAGAACACCAACCCCTACATGGAAGAACACTACCGGCAAGGACGAAGAGAGTAAATAGTGCAGCCGACAGACGAATCGAGTGAACAGTAGCCGTTGTGAACAGTAACCTCGTGAACATTAGCGTAGAGAGAGAAAGTGGTGAACAGGTGAAACCAGATCGAGCTGAAACGAGCGGACGAAGAGAGTGACAACTCAACCGACGGACAAAGAGAGAGAAAATGCAGATCGAAAAAGGAAAGAGAAACCCGTGCGTGACGACAAACCATCAGCACACCGTCGGTCGGCAAGGGAACGACACGGCAAGAGAGAGAAATGAGATCAAATCGGGAACCGGGGAGACCAAATCTGAACTGGAACGAGTGAGACGAGACTAGATCGGTAACGGGTGAGAGAGATCCGGCATCTAGACGTTGGTAGAGAGAGAAACAGTCGGTCAGAAAAACATAAAAACAGGTCGACGGGAGAGAAAACCGGGTACGGCTAGACGGAGCTGGACGGTAGGACGAAGAAAAACGGACCACCGGCAGAAAAGGGAGGAAATCCAGCCAAGTGGGTGAATGGAAAAGAGAAATCCGGTGAAGAGAGAGAAATTCGGCGGGAAGAGAGAGAAATCTAGCTAGACAGCAAGAGAGAGAAATGGACAGGCGAGCCGTGAGATAGTGAGATTGTGAGATAAGGAGACGGGTGAGACCATAAGATGGTAAAAGCAGGAATTGTGTGAGACAACGTAGAGAAGGAATTCGGCGAAACATTGAACTCAACGTATTTCCAGACTTCTTCAAGAGAGGTTAGAGAGCGTTGCTGTGAACTTCTAAGCGGCAGTGGAGCAGCCTTTTAATTCAACAGAGGCAAGACAAGCTAGAAGAAGGGTAGACACAGTAAGTGACACTCTTTGTATTGTACTTGCTTGGTAATTGCAATATTGAAAGGAGCAGAGAATTAAAGACATCCATTGTAACCTGTATTCACAAGTATAGTGGATAGTCTCGGTAGAGGGAGATCCCTACAACTGTGGATGTACGTCACGTTGACGGAACCAAGTAAATCTCATGTATCCTTAATTTGCTTTACGTTCTGTGCTTTGAATTAAGTTGTGAACGCAACTAAAGCATCAGCCAACCCATAACCTAACGAAGACCTAAACAAGAACATCTGTATTGTCTATTAGGCAAGGTGTCTGAAAGGTGACTTTGGGGACTATTGTGATTAGTAGGTAGCAATAGATCTACCTTAGTCGAGTCTGAGAAAGAGTTTGCTTTTAAGAAGAGGTTGAAGTTGTTCACTTACCTGCAAATTGCAAATTGTGGTGATACTGATTCACCCCCCCCTCTCAATATCACAAACTAGTAGATCCTAGGGAGAAGTCAAGAACTTCAATTGGTATTAGAGCACAGGTTCACCAATTTAAAGCTTAACAGCTTGGTCTACTAGTTTGAAGGGATCTAAAAGTTTGACTTATTCAACATACAGAGAAATGGAAGTCGGTACCAACACTAGCACTACTTACAGCAAGAAGGTTCCAATTTTCAACGGAACCAACTACCACATATGGAGAGCGAGAATGTAAGTGGTATTCGCAACCATGGGCATGAATGTGGTGAAATGCGTACAAGAGGGTTTTGTGGCTCTGGAAGAAAGTAAAAACCCAACTCCAGAGGAATTAAGGCAGTTTAAGATAAATGGGAAGGCCTCAAACATCATCATTTCAGCATTGACAGATGCTGAGTATGCTAAAGTTATGGACTACAAATCTGCCAAGGAGATATGGGACAAATTGCAGAAAATCTATGAAGGTGATGGCAGAATGAAGGAGGCTAAACTTCAAGTGTTCAAAGAGAGATATGAATCTCTCAGAATGCAAAAAAATGAGACAGTCCAAGAGTTCTTCACCAGGGTTATTGATACAATGAACGACCTGAGAAGTCATGGGAAGAACAAGAAGGACTCATCTGTTGTGAAGAAGATTCTAAGAATTCTGCCTGAGAGGTTTGCCTTAAAAGTAGCAGCCATAGAGGAGAGTAAAGATCTCAATCCTATATCTCTGCATGATCTCCAGTGCAATCTCATTGCATATGAGATGAGGATAAAGTCAGTTGAAAGCTCTACAACAACGAAGGTATCAAAGGATGCAGCTTTCAAAGCTATGAAGCACTTGAAGAAAAAAGAAGAGGAAGAATCATCTAGGGAGGATGATGATGGTGATGATGAAGAAAGTGAAGGTGAAGTGTTGGCTTACTTCACAAGGAAATTCAAGAAAGGGTCTAAGAAGGGAAAAGGACAGTTGTCCTTGAGATGTTATCATTGTGGGAAGACTGGACACTTTGCTTCTAAATGCAAAGTGAAGCTTGATGATAAAGATGAGGATGATGATGATGAGTCGAATTCAAGATGGAGAAAAATCATTCAAATCAAAGAAGTCCAATAAAAAGATTGCCAACCCACAGAGGAAGAAGAGAGACTCATTCAAGAGTTATGTGAACAGTAACCGTCGTGAACAATAGCGTAGAGAGAGAAAGTGGTGAATGGGTGAAACCAGATTGAGCTGAAACGAGCGGACGAAGAGAGAGACAACTCAGCCAACGGACGAAAAGAGAGAAAACGCAAATCGAAAAAGGAAAAAGAAACCTGTGCGTGACGACAGACCACCGGCACACCGCCGGTCGGCAAGGGAACGACACGGCAAGAGAGAGAAACGAGATTAGATCGGGAACTGGGGAGACCAGATCCGAACTGGAACGATTGAGACGAGACTAGATCGGTAACGGGTGAGAAAGATCCGGCATCTAGACGTTGGTAGAGAGAGAAACAATCGGTCGGAAAAACATAGAAACGGGTCGACGGGAGAGAAAACCGGGTACGGTTAAACGGAGCTGGATGGCAGGACGAAGAAAAGAGGACCGCCAGCAGAAAAGGGAGGAAATCCAGCCAAGTGGGTGAACAGAAAAGAGAAATCCGGTGAAGAGAGAGAAATCCGGCAGTAAGAGAGAGAAATCCGGCGGTAGGAGAGAGAAATTCGGCTGGACAGCAAGAGAGAGAAACGGACAGGCGAGCCGTGAGATGGTGAGATCGTGAGATAAGGTGACAGGTGAGACCGTAAGACGGTAAAAGCAAGAATTATGTGAGACAACGTAGAAAAGGAATTCGGCGAAGCATTGAACTCAATGTATTTCCAGACTTCTTCAAGAAAGGTTAGAGAGTGTTGCGGTGAACTTCTAAGCGGCAGTGGAGCAACCTTTTAATTCAACAGAGGCAAGACAAACTAGAAGAAGGGTAGATATAGTAAGTGACACTCTTTGTATTGTACTTGCTTGGTAATTGCAATATTGAAAGGAGCAGAGAATTAAAGACATCCATTGTAACCTGTATTCACAAGTATAGTGGATAGTCTCGGTAGAGGGAGAGTCCCTACCACCGTGGATGTACGTCACGTTGACGGAACCACGTAAATCTCGTGTGTCCTTAATTTGCTTTACGTTCTGTGCTTTGAATTGAGTTGTGAACGCAGCTAAAGTATCAGCCAACCCATAACCTAACGAAGACCTAAACAAGAACATCCGTATTGTCTATCAGGCAAGGTGTCTGAAAGGTGACTTTGGGGACTATTGTGATTAGTAGGTAGCAATAGATCTACCTTAGTCGAGTCTGAGAAAGAGTTTGCTTTTAAGAAGTTGAAGTTGTTCACTTACCTGCAAATTGCGAATTGTGGTGATACTGATTCACCCCCCCTCTTAGTATCACAAATTAGTAGATTCTAGGGAGAAGTCGGGAACTTCACTCTTCTATTATTCTTTGGATTTGTTGTCAAAAGGGGGGATATTTTGCATAAATCCAAAGAGAGTATATATTGATTAAAAGGGGGAGTAGCTTGATGAATAATGGGGGGAAATTGTCAAGGGGGAGAAGCAGAAAAAAGGGGGAGTTAAAGATTGTTCTTAGTTAAGGGAGATGCATGTTTCAAGGGGAGCTGTGAATGTCAAAGGTTGTTATATATGCATTATTGGATTTAATGTGTTACCAATAAATTCAAAAGGGAAGTTATTGAGCTTATCATTGATGGCTAATGTTGGATTTATTATCAACAGCATCTTACATTGTTGTTCATGTTGATTTGATGTTTTAAATGTCATTGAGATGCATAGAAGTCGTTGGGCAAAACCGGTAATGGTAGGTCAACCCTAAAGTCAATGAGTTAATGTTGACCATTGACCCTAAATTTTAGGGATCAAAGCTGACTATTGACTCTTGACCATTGACCTTAAATTTTAAAAATCAAATCTAGTCGTTGATTGTAGGGGCAACCTTTGGGAATCAATACTGACTATTGATGAGTGTGCAACCCTAATCTTAAGGCTCTATAAATACCCCTATACACCTTGTAAAACAAGTGTGTATGCTGCAAAATTTTAAGAAAGAACAAAAAACCTAAAGGCAACCATAAGGACAGATGAACGGCAAAGAGAGAGGCAACCACCTAAGAGAGAGTGACCGGCCAAGGTAAAGAAAACGACCACTAAAGAGAGAGCAGCCAGCCAAAGAGGATGCAATAGCCAGGAAAGAGAGTTGCAACCAAAGAGAGGTGCAGCCAGCCAAGAAAGGTGCAACACCAAAGAGAGTGTAGCAACTGGCCAAGGAGATTACAATAGTAGCCGACCAAAGAAAAGGTGACAGCAACCACTAAAAAAGGAAGCAATAACACCAACCAAATGAGGAGGTGCAGTAGCCAATAGCCACACCAAACCAATAGAGGAGACGTGCAATAGCCACACCAAGGAGAGAAAAACGTGCAGCAGCCACACCAAGGAGAGAAAAATGTGCAGCAGCCACACCAAATCAAAGGAGAGGGCTTGCAACAGCCACACTAAACCAAAAGAGAAGGTGTGCAGTAGCTACGCCAAACCAAAGGAGAAGGCATGTAATAGCCACACCAAACCAAAAAAGAAAGTATGTGGCAGTCACACCAAAGAAAAAAGAAGGCAACAACTAGCCAAGCCAATGGGAAAAAAAGTTGCAGCAACTACCTAAGGAATCTTGCAATTGCAATAAAGAACCAGCAACCTGCAATAGGCAACACCAGAAGCACATCCTATACAACATTAACAACAACTCGTAACACCAGCAGCAGCCCACAACACCTGCAACAGTTCGCAACACTAGCAACAACCTGCAACACCAATAGCACATCCTGCAACACCAACAAGTGTAGGTAAACAACCAGCAATTATAGATTACAGCAACTGCAACAAGCTCCAACAACAGAAGCAAGCAGACTAGCAGTAATTGCAAATTGCAGTAGCAGTAGGTGCAAGTAGCAATAGTAATAAGTGCAAGCATAACTAGCAGCAATAGCAGTGTGCAGAATCAGCAGCAAGTGAATAACAACTAATAGATTGCAGCAAACACAACTAGCAGTGTGTCCCAACAGCAAGGTAGGAAACACAACCAATAATAAGAAGAGAAACCTTACCCTAGCAGCTTGCAACAACAAAGAAGAAAACGTGCCCTGACAGCAAGTTCGATAGCTTGCAACAACATAGGAGAAAACATGCCCCGACAGCAGGGCAGGCAACACCAGCAGCAGGGGAAGAGAACCTGCCAAAGTAGCAGGTGAGGCAATCTACCAAGGCAATAGGTGAGGCAACCTGCCAAGGCAGTAGGTAAGGTAGCACCAGCAGTAGAGGAAGAAACCTACCAAGACAGCAGTGAAATAACACTAGTAGTAGAGGAAGAGAGCCTATTAAGGCTAAAGGAGGCAGCACCAGTAGCAGGAGATGAGAACTTGCTGAGGCAACACTAACAAAAGAAGAGAGAACTTGCCGAGGCAGCAAGTAAGGCAACACCAGCAATAAAGGGAGCAAATCGCAGCAAAGATAACCTATTGCAGAGATAACATGTAAAGAAGAGACTGGCAAGGCTTGAGCAAAGACCGGTAATGAGGAAGGAGAAGATCTGCTTTCTGCATTAGTAGCCTATGCACATTGAGTAATCCTTATTAGGAATGTGTTAGTTACTAAACTTTTGATATACTTCTTGAAAAAGGGTGGGATGCCTTTAGAGTGATTAGGAAATCATCTCATCTAGTGATCGAGAGATCAAACCTTTGAGTGATCGGGAGATCATTGTAAATGGTTAAAGAGTGATCCTTTCACACCATAACTGTATCCCTTGATAACAAGAATGGATTGTATGATTTAGAAGTGATCCTATCATACCGTGTATGTAGCTCACATATTATGATGAACCACGTAAAAATCTCTATGTGTTCTTTAGTGCTTGCATTTGATTGATATCCATATGGTCACTCTCACATAAAAAAGAAAGATAAAATATTGGATCATCAACTCTAATAAGTTACAAAGGTTAATTCAGAAAGATTTGTAAAATGTGAGCATCTCACATTGATTCACCCCTTCCTCCTCTCAGTGTAAGACCTAAAAAGGTCCTCATCAACCTATCTCCTTTAGATGGAAATCTTCACTACATCTTTCCTAATACATTTTAGCTTAGGTTGGTTTCTTTTTTCCATTACGTCATTATGCTTGCTTTTAGGCACAAACACAATTTTTTTCTTCTCTGTTACCTTCTCATTTGGCTTTTCGATATAGCCAAGGCCTTTCTTCCCCATAGAATGAGGTATTTATTTGCTTAGATACTCATCCAATTTTTTGGTAACATCCTCTTTGATGGCATTTGCTGAAGCTGACTCTCCTCTCACTTTCATGGCTTGTATAAAGCTTTCTTCATGCTTCTTCAGTTCAGACTTAGCCTTATGGAGCTTGGCTTACAAAATCAGCACCTCTTGGTCTTATGTAATCACCTTAGTGCCAAGATTTTCGTGTATCTTGCCTTGCTCTGCTTCAAGTACAATTAGCTCCTTAATTCTCTTCAAGTACTCCTCTTTTGCTTCAAACTCCTTTTTTTTCACTTGGAGATCAAATTCATCAACAGCAAAATTTTCATACAACTTCTTGAGATGCTTTACCTCCTTTTCCAACTTACTATTTTTGTGCAAACAAGCTTCAACTCATTCTCAAGTTGCTGCACCAACTCATCCTCTTCCTCTTCAGTTGATTCCTCATCAATTAAAGATTCTTGATCATCATCTACTTGAGCAACCAGCACATCCTTTAAAGGATCATCATTAACTTCTTCTTTAGAATCTTCTTCATCCAGCTTGCTGAAAAAAATTCCTTCTTTTGGATCTAAAGAGTTGCTTTTTCCTTTTTTCACTTGAATTTCCAACTTTATAATAGATGGATTGCTTTGTTCTCCTCCTTGGGACCGGCTCATCATCATTATCACTATTTGCTTCTCTTTTCTTTGGGCAATTTACGACAAAGTGCCTAATTGCTCTACATCTAAAGCACTTCAAGAGTAATTTTTCCTTGTACTTCCCTTTCCTATTCCTCATATTCTTAGTGATGTATGTCGTGACTTTATCCAATTTAGTATCACCATCTTCTTCTTCAAAGCTACTGTTGGATTCTTCTTCTTGGTCTTTAATCTTTAATTTCCTCATTGCCTTGAAAGCCAACTCCTTCTTCGCCTTAGACTTCTTTTCTTTCTTCATTGGGGCTATTCTCATTTCATAAGCCACCAATATGCTATACAAATCATCTAATGGCAACCTATCCAAATCTCTACCTTCTATGGAGGAAACTTTGGCATTGTAAGCTTCCAATAAGGTTCTAAGTATCTTCTTTACCACAGTAACATTGTTGATCTCCTCTCCATAGCCTCTAATAAAGCACACAATTTCGTTGACTCTTGTCAAAAAAGGCATCTACAGATTCATCATTCTACATCTTTATGTCTTTAAATCTGTTCCTCCAGATTTGTAGCTTGGCTTCCTTCACAACCTTGTCTCCTTTGTAAATATTCTTCAGTTTGTCCCAAATTTGTTTGGTTGCTTCTCTAGTGAATTCTTTATATGATAAGGAGGCATATAAGGCATTTCTCGTCTTTCCATCACACTCCTAATTCTTTTTATCAATAAGCATCATAGCATCACCTTTAACAATAAAAATGAAGCCACTAACAACAAATTCAAACATATCCAGACCAAGTGATATTAGATATGGGAGCATTCTATTCTTCCATAACTAATAATTCTGTCCATCAAAAGTAGGAATGCCCTTCCTGTTAACACTATTCATGCTATCCATGATATCAACCAGCAAAAATTCACAGCAACAACAACAATTTCAGATCAAAGCAAACAAAATGGATCAATAGAGGAAACCAGCTCTGATACCACTTAATGAGAACCTTCTTAGGTCTCATACTGAGAAAGGAAGGGGTGAATCAATATGAGATGTTCTTTATTTACAAATCTTTTTGGATTAACCTCTGTGACTTCTTATATTTGATGATCTAATTTTTATCTTTCTTTTTTATATGAGAGCAGTCGTACAAATATCAATCAAATACAAGCACCTAAGAACACACGACAATTTTTATGTGGTTCACCCATAATGTGTGAGCTACGTCCATGGTGCGATAGGATCACTCCTTAATCACACAATTCACTCTTGTTATCAAGGGATATAATTAATGTCATGGAAGGATCACTTCTTAACTACTTACAATGATCTTCTGATCAAAGATTTGATCTCCTAATCACTCAATAGATTGATCTTCCGATCATTCCAAGGATATCCCACCCTTTTTCAACAAGTTTATCAAAAGGTTTATGACTAACACTTTCTTTAGAAAGATCACACAATGTGTATAGACTGCTAGTGCAAAACATGGATCTTCTCTTTCCTTTGCTGTCGGTGCTACCTCACCTGCTACCTTGACAAGTTGCCTCACCTACTGCCTTGGCAAGTTCTTTTCCCCTGCTACCAATGTTGCCTCACCTATTACCTTGGTAGGTTGCCTCACCTACTCCCTTGGCAGGTTCTCTTCCCTTGTTGGTGCTGCCTACCCTGCTGTCGAGGAAAGTTTTCTCCTTCTACTACTGGTGCTGCTTGCCCTACTGTCGAGGCAAGTCTTCTACTCTTGCTTCTGGTGCTGCCTGCCCTACTACCAGTTCTGCAAGCTACTGGTTATGATTTACCTGCTGCCAATTCTGCAAGCTACTGGTTGTGATTCACCTACCAGTTCTACAAGCTGTTAGTTGTGATTCACCTGCTGCCGATTCTGCCAGCTACTGATTATGATTCATTTGCTACCGATTGTTGTACTAGTTGTGCTTGCTATTGCAATTGCTAGTTGTGTTTGCTACTACAATTGCTAGTTGTGCTTACTACTGCAATTGCTAGTTATGCTTACCGTTACAATTGCTGGTTGTGCTGCAAACTGCTTTCTCCCTTTTTAGTGGCTGTTGCTCCTTCTCCTTTATTGGTTTGTCAGCTACTGCACCTTTCCTTGATTGATTTGCCAGCTATTGCACCTCTCCTTAATTGGTTGCTACAACTTCTTCCTTGGGTAGTTGATTAGTTACTGCACGTTCTCCTCTGGTTTGGTGTGACTGCTACACGTCTCTCTGGTTTGGTATGGCTACTGCGCGTCCCCTCTGGTTTGGTGTGGCTGCCACACACCTTCTTCTTCTCCCTTTGGTTTGGCTGGTTACTGCTTTCTTCTCCCTTTGGTAGGGCTATCAATTGCTATAATTCCTCCTTCAGTTGGTGTGGCTACCTTCTTTTTTGGTGACTGCTATCACCTCTTGGCTAGCTACACCTCTCCTTGGTACTGCCCTCTTTTGTTGCCCTACAATCAACAGCCAAATTTGATTCTTAAAATTTAGAGTAAATGGTCAAAGGTCAACAGTCAACATTGACTCATTGACCTCAAAGTTAACCTACCATCAACAGTATTGACCAATGACTTCTCTACATCTCAACAACATTCAAAACATCAAATCAACATGAACAACTGTATAAGATGTTGTTGATAACAAATCCAACATTAGCCATTAAAGATAGGCTCAACACATATGAGATTAGTAGGGAGACTCCAAAAATTTGTTGGTCAAACTAATTTCATAACTTATATCAAGTCTTGTGCATGTGAGATATCTCAAACTCCCAACAATCTGCTTGAAGAGTGTAAAATCAACAAGTGTTTCATTACCTTCCTTGGATAGTCAAGTGCTAACTTTTATAGGAGATCTCACAAGATTACAATTATACATTCAAAACTTCTTTAATAGCTCATTACAATACCACTTCTAATAGATAAAAATTTCATTATCTACTTGAATCACTTCAATGCTAAGAAAAGAAAACATAAGGTCCAAATCTACCATCTTAAATTCATGTATCATATACTTTTTAAAGTCTTCAACCATTTTAAAATTATTGCCTATAAATATAAATTCATTAACATATAAGCACACTAACAAGATATCACTAGAATTATTAACTTTCATATATAAAGCATGCTCAGAAAGGCAATTCTAGAAGTTGGTCTTATGAAAAAAAGAATCAATGCACTTGTTCCATGCTTTAAGTGCTTGTTTCAAACCACACAGTACTTTATTTAACTTATACTCCTTTTCTTCACTTCCTTTCTTCACAAAACTTGATGGTTATTTCATAAACACTTCTTCCTCAGGAGGACTGAAGTTCCCAACTTCTCCATGGGATCTACTAGTTTGTGATACTAAGAGGGGGGGTAAATCAGTATCACCACAATTCGCAATTTGCAGGTAAGTGAATAACTTCAACCTCTTCTTAAAAATGAACTCTTTCTCAGACTCGACTAAGATAGATCTATTGCTACCTACTAATCATAATAGTCCCCAAACTCACCTTTCAAACACCTTGCCTAATAAACAATTCGGATGTTCTTGTTTAGGTCTTTGTTAGGTTATGGGTTGGTTGATACTTTAGCTGCGTTCACAACTCAATTCAAAACACAGAACGTAAAGAAAATTAAGGACATACGAGATTTACATGGTTCCGTCAACGTGACGTACATCCACGGTGGTAGGGACTCTCCCTTACCGAGACTATCCACTATATTTGAGAATTCCAGTTACAATGGATGTCTTAATCCTCTGCTCCTTTCACTATTGCAATTACTAAGCAAGTACAATACAAAGAGTGTCACTTACTGTGTCTACCCTTCTTCTAGCTTGTCTTGACTCTGTTGAATTGAAAGGCTACTCCACTGCCGCTTAGAAATTCACCGCAACATTCTCTAAACTCTCTTGAAGAAATCTAGAAATACATTGAGTTCTTTGAATGTTTCGCCGAAGTTCTTCTCTACATTGTCTCACGCAACTCCTACTTTCACCGTCTCACGGTCTCACCCGTCTCCTTGTCTCACAGCTCACCTCACGTTTCTGGTTTGCCGTTCCACGTCTCACGGCCCGCCTCACGTTTCTGGTTTGGCGTTACACGTCTCACGCACATTTCTAGTTTGCACCCTTTGCTGGTCACACACCTCACCATCGTTTCTGGTTTGCACTTGTCCGTTTCACACCTCCGGACAGCTTGGTTTGCTCTCCTAGTGGTCTCCTCTTTCAAGGTTTCTCCTCTCTTCCCTTACGAACGGTGTGTTGTCTCCTCTCTTACCAATGGTGCATTTGCTTCTCCTCTTACCGTGAGTCACACGTTCTAGTCTCACGTTTCAGCTTTACTGGTCTCCCGTTTTAGGTCTCACAACCTGGTCACCAGTTTCTAGTCACCCATTTCTGGTCTCCTGTTTCTGGTCAGTCACGCCGTTCTCTTGCCGTGCTCTCCTTTTGACGTTTCTGCTCTCTTGTTGTTCTGCTCTCTTGCCGTTCTGCTCTCCTGCCGTTCTCTTACCGTGCTCTCCTTTTGTCATTCTGCTCTCTTGCCGTTCTGCTCTCTTGTCGTGTTGTCTCTCTTGCTATGTTGTCTCCTTGCCATCCAGCCCCTTCTTTTGTCATATCGTATTTTCTCCCCTTCAACCCCCTATTCTGGCATTTTTCTCTTTTGGGCATTTCTCGGTTTTTCTCTCTCTTCCAACGGCTGTGTTTTGGCTGACCTCTCTTGTGTTGGATGGTTTCTCTCTAGGTTTTGGCCGACTCCCTTGGTTGAATGGTTTCTCTTTTGTGTTTGGATAGTTCCTTCCTCTCTTTCAGCCGATTGCTCTATTTTGCCAACAGTCTCTCTCTCTTCTTTGGGCTGTCGGATTTTTCTCTCCTTCCCCTGTTCTGCCATACTGGTTTTGCCATTTTCTCTATTTGGCCGTCCACCCACGTTCTGCCGTCCAGCCATGTCAGGTCTTTCTTTTTCACTCAGCTGTTCTTCGTTCCCTTCTCTCCTTTCCACTATTTGGTCGTGGGGTTTTTCCTCTCCTTCGCCATCCACTCTGAGTTTGCTGTATATGATTTTTCTCTCTCTTCCAATGGCTTCTCTATTTTTGTCGACCGTTTATATTTTTGTCCACCTCTTTTTTCTGGCCATCACGTATTTTCTCACTCTCGACCCCTGTTCTTCGTTCAGCCCCTAAATCTAATTTTTGGTCGTGCTTCTCTTCTTTTTGTCGTGTACCACTTTGGCCGGTTCCTATGTTTTGCCATCTTGTGTTTGTCGAATGCTCAATTGCCGATGGTCTCTCTCTCTCTTCATCCACTCCTCTTGTGTTTTGCCGTGTATTCAATTGTGTCAGCCTTGCCCTAGTTTTGTCTTCCAAGGTCTTTATATACTCCCTTCTATAAACCTTAATAAGGTTTACGTGGCAGATTTACGTTCTTGCCCTTACACGGCAGATTTACTTTTTTACCCTTCCATATGGCTTTACCTTCTTGCCTTTCCATGTGGATTTACTTTCTTGCCCTTCCATGTGGCTTTACCTTCTTGCCCTTCCATATGGCTTTACTTTCTTGCACACTTAAACCTAGTTAACAATAATTACAACCCATACAAGGCTGTGGGAACAACGATCTCCCCCTTTGTAATTGTTAGCAACACTCATAACAAAAGCCATAATGCAGCAGTTTCAACTCCTCCTAAATATGCACTCCCCCTTTCTTAACAGCTCCCCCTACACTGTTGGTTCTTTCCCCCTTTGCCAACGAATTACAAATATGAAAAACTTGCAAAGTGAAGATGGAGGATTCACCTGAACTTCAGGCTTGAGGAGGCATTTGCACAGACAGACTTATTCTGTGCTTTTCAAACAACTCTGTGGACAGAGATTTAGTTAGAATATCGGAGATTTGATCTTTAGTACCGACATACTCCAACTGAATTGTGCCCTCTTCCACTTGATCCTTGATAAAGTGATACTTGATGTCAATATGCTTGCTCCTTGAATGTTGAACTGGATTCTTGCTAAGATCAATTGCACTTTGATTATCACAAAGTACACTCACTAGTAACTTCACTTCAACACCTAAATCGGCCAATCGTCTTTGCATCCATATCACCTATTTTCCTTTAGAGCATGCTGAGAAAACATCCAAATCGGACTGAAGTTCCCGACTTATCCTTAGGATCTATTAGTTTGTGATACTGAGAGGGGAGGTGAATCAATATCACCACAATTCACAATTCGCAAGTAAGTGAACAACTTCAACCTCTTCTTAAAAGCGAACTCTTTCTCATACTGGACTAAGGTAAATCTATTGCTACCTACTAATCATAATAGTCCCCAAAGTCACCTTTCAAACACCTTGCCTAATAGACAATTCGGATGTTCTTGTTTAGGTCTTCGTTAGGTTATGGGTTGGCTGATACTTTAGCTGCATTCACAACTCAATTCAAAACATAAAACGTAAAGCAAATTAAGGACATATGAGATTTACGTGGTTCCATCAACATGACGTACATCCACGGTGGTGGGGACTCTCCCTTATCAAGACTATCCACTATACTTGAGAATTCCAGTTACAATGGATGTCTTAATCCTCTACTCCTTTCACTATTGCAATTACTAAGCAAGTACAATACAAAGAGTGTCACTTACTGTGTCTACCCTTCTTCTAGCTTGTCTTGCCTCTGTTGAATTGAAAGGCTGCTCCACTGCCGCTTAGAAGTTCACCACAACGCTCTCTAACCTCTCTTCAAGAAATCTAGAAATATGTTGAGTTCTTTGAATGCTTTGTCGAAGTTCTTCTCTATGTTGTCTCACACAACTCCTACTTTCACCGTCTCACGATCTCACCCGTCTCCTTGTCTCACGGCTCGCCTCACGTTTCTGGTTTGCCGTTCCATATCTCACTGCCCGCCTCACATTTCTGGTTTGGCATTACACGTCTCACGCACGTTTCTAGTTTGCACCCTTTGCTGGTCACACACTTCACCACCATTTCTAGTTTGCACTTGTCTGTTTCACACCTTTAGACAGCTTGGTTTGCTCTCCCAGTGGTCTCCTCTTTTAAGGTTTCTCCTCTCTTCCCTTACAAACGGTGTGCTATCTCCTCTCTTACCAATGGTGCGTTTGCCTCTCCTCTTACCGTGAGTCATATGTTCTAGTCTCACGTTTCAGCTTTGCTAGTCTCCTGTTTCAGCTTCACTAGTCTCCCGTTTTAGGTCTCACGGCCTGGTCACCCGTTTCTGGTCTCCTATTTCTAGTCAGTCATGTCATTCTCTTGTTGTGCTCTCCTTTTGATGTTTTGCTCTCTTACTGTTCTGCTCTCTTGCCGTTTTGCACTCCTGTCGTTCTCTTGTCATGCTCTCCTTTTGTCGTTCTGCTCTCTTGTCGTTCTGCTCTCTTACCGTGTTATCTCTCTTACTGTGTTGTCTCCTTGCTGTCCAACCCCTTCTTTTGCCGTATCGTATTTTCTCCCCTTTGACCCCTTGTTCTGGCATTTTTCTCTTTCGAGCATTTCTCGATTTTTCTCTCTCTTCCAACGGCTGTGTTTTGGCCGACCTCTCTTATGTTGGATGGTTTCTCTCTAGGTTTTGGCCGACTCCCTTAGTTGAATGGTTTCTCTTTTGTATTTAGACAGTTCCTTCCTCTCTTTCAACTGGTTGCTCTGTTTTGCCGACGGTCTCTCTCTCTTCTTTGGGCTGTTGGATTTTTCTCTCCTTCCCCTATTCTGCCATGCTGGATTTGCCATTTTCTTTATTTGGCCGTCCACCCACTTTCTACCGTCCAGCCGTGTTAGGTCTTTCTTTTTCACTCGGTCGTTCTTCGTTCCCTTCTCTCCTTTCCACTATTTGGCCGTCGGGTTTTTCCTCTCCTTCATCGTCCACTCTGAGTTTGGCATTTATGATTTTTCTCTCTCTTCCAACAGCTTCTCTATTTTTGCCAACCATTTATATTTTTGTCCACCTCTTTTTTTCGGCCATCACGTATTTTCTTACTCTCAACCCCTGTTCTTCGTTCAGCCCCTAAATCTGATTTTTAGTCGTGCTTCTCTTCTTTTTGTCGTGTACTACTTTGGTCGGTTCCTATGTTTTGCCATCTTGTGTTTGTCGAATGCTCAATTGCCGACGGTCTCTCTCTCTCTCTTCGTCCACTCCTCTTATGTTTCGCCATATATTCAATTGTGTTGGCCTTGCCCTAGTTTTGTCTTCCAAGGTTTTTATATACTCCCTTCCATAAACCCTAATAGGGCTTACGTGACAGATTTACCTTCTTGCCCTTACATATGGATTTACTTTCTTACCCTTCCATGTGGCTTTACTTTCTTGCACACTTAAACCTAGTTGACAACAATTACAACCCATACAAGGCTGTGGGAACAACAAGGACTATTAAGAAAAGCTAACATCACATGAATTTGATGAATTTTCTAATGATTTTGTGCCATTCAAGTAATAAGTCTAACAATCTCCATTCAAGTAATAAAGGAGAATACCTTTTAATTGCCATGGTTAGGTTATTGCTCAAATCTTTTTACAACCAATCTTATTTTATAACTCTCCATTTCTCCATTTGACTTCTTTTTAGTTTTAAAAATGCACTTCATATCAATAGCTTTTTAATCCCATAAAATAGTAATAAGCTCTTATTTATTATTCTTCTTAATTGTCTTGATTTCTTAGCTTATGGCATTCACCCACTTTGTATGTTGAATTGCCTTATCAAATAACATAGGTTCATATTTTGTAAACATGGCAAAGTGTGCCAAATCTCATTATCATTAATGGCATTATTAGGAATTACCTCATAATTTGACAATCTAACTAATTGTTAGCAATTTCTCTATGGTCTTCCATTCTCCTTTAGAGCTCATGACATATGATTTTGTGTAGCAACTAATGAAACATCCCTATTTGCATAAAGGACTACAACTTGAGTTTCTCTTCTCTTAAAATAGTAATTAGATGTTTTTGTGAGTTATTATGTTCCTCAATATCAAAATTTCAAACTTCATCTTCAACAAAAGTCATATCTCTAGTCATGATCACCTTTTTTGTCATAGGATTAAATAGCTAATATCTTATTTTAATATAGCCAAGAAAGATTGTATTCACACTTTGATCATCTAGCTTTGTTCTTGTTTTTGCTAGAATATGAGCATAAGCAATAGAACTAAGGACTTTGAGATGCTTTACACTAGCCTTAAAACTGCTTCATGCTTCTTTAGGAATGGCATTTTAAATACTCGTTATTGGAGATATGTTCAACAAATAAACAAAACACAAAACTATTTCTTCCCAAAATGAATTAGGAACTCCCTTAACCTTTAACAAGTCTATTGTCATATTCATGATTAATCTATTTTTCCTTTCATTAACTCCATTATGCTATAGAGTGTAGGAATTGTCACTTTATGCTTTATACCCTACTCTCCACAATATTGTTTAAACTCATTAGAGATATACTCACCACCTTCATTAGTTCTCAAAATTTTAATATAGTACCCACTCTATTTTTCAACATATGCTTTAAACTTCTTAGAGTAATCAAATGTGTCAGACTTTCTTTACATGTAATAAACCCATGTTTTCCTTGTAAAATCATAAATAAAGATAATGAAATACCTATTATTGTCATTTGATGAAACATTCATCGAGCCATAAACATTAGAGTGGATTAGCAAGAGTGGTCACCTTGCACACCAAATCCTTATCACAAAAGGTCGTTGACTTTATTTTGCAAAAATACAAATTTCACAAATCTAATTAGGATGATGTATCTTAGGTAAACTTGTCATCATATTTTCTTGTGCAAGTAACTTCAAACTACAAAAATTTAGACAACTAAAATGAAAATGTCATAACCAAGACTTATCTTTTTCAATAGCACTAAAACAAGTATAAACATCAATGGTAATATCAATTTAAAACATGTGGTTCTTCATTAAAGGAAATTTAAAAATAAGTGTACCTCTTCTATTAATAATTGAGAAATAATTATTACATAATTGTATATTATACCCCTTTTCAAACAATTAGCCCAAGCTGAATAAGTTGCTATGCATATCTAACACATAAACTACATCTGATATGTAATTATAATCTTCATTCTTCAACTTGATAAGAATTCACCCTTTTCCCATTACTAATACACTATCATCATTAACAAACTAGACTATATAGTGGATTATGATATAAACTCCGATTATAAAGAATAAAACCTAACACCAAAATTGATGTCACTAGGATCATTCTAAAATAAGTTATGAAATAAAAAATTCTAACTGAACAATTATAAAGCAACCCCGAACCAAATTATAGAAGGATTAGATGCCACTTTTATGCAACATAAAGTTGAAGAAAATAAGTCTATGAAAAACACAATTAAGCATGAAAATTAACAAGTTCACAAAGAACCAATGGAAAATATGCTCATTTGTATTGAAACTTGAGAGAAAACAATGTCTTTTGTAGTTGTAAAGTTGTATTTCAATGCCTATTTGCCCCCTTAGGTTATAGCCATATTTATAAATATATACAATACACAAACCCTAGTTACCATATGGGCCTATGACCTATTAGTAAAATACAACATAGGCCCGCAAAGTTTTCGAAATAACAAGCCCATATAAAGTACTAAACTCTATATACATCGTGGGGTTCAAAATAAGTAAAAGCTCAACCCAATTGGTAGTTAAAACCCCAAAGAATCAGTTTGTCCCAATACTTATTGGTGTCTAGCCGTTGGACTTGTTGTATTATCAAGGCTGCTACGATCGTAGCACTTAATGCTTGTACTCCTTGGTTTGAAACTCATTCTGTAGCCTCGTAGCTTCCCCTACTCCAAGATCCTAGCCTTTGTCTTGCTCATTCCTCACACAAAACATGTTTAAAAGCCTCTAGGATACTTTTGTCCTCAACCAATCATTCTGAGCAAATTCTTGCTCTTAGACTTAACAAATTAAACTATTAAGTACTTCTCGAGCCTTCAGTGATCACGCCCTTGTCATTAGACCCCTAAGATTATTTAAAGCATCAATTTCTTGGTTGCTTGGTACTGATATAAGTGGACCTCCATCAAATTGACTTATCAAGATCAACAAAGAGCTCCTTTTTTCTACACATGTGATTGGTATAGCATAATTTAACATTTCAATAGTTACCGTAACCATCGTAAGGGCTTGATTTCCATCATTTGCATCTCCCTCTTATGCACAATGTATTATCTAATTGGTCTCCTTAAACTTACACTCACTAACATAATAGTTACACTTGTGACATTAGTAACACTCAATGTTAGATTTGTTAGATCTTTCTTTACCACGACCTCTTCCTCGACCTCAACCACTATACATTTGGTCTAATCTCCTTTAGTCATTGTATTGATTATCTCCATCTCCATATTTATTATAATAACTTCCTTGAACTTAATTGTTGTAGTAGTTAACACCATATCCTTATCCTTTAACACGCGAGGAAACTTGCTTTTGTTTTGATTAATTACTATAATTGCTATTGGTAAGAGCCTAACTTTAAAATAATTGCTTTACTAGCTTTTTAATATGCTTCTCATTCATTTGTGGTTCATAAGCTTGTAACATGCTCGTCATTTCATCAATTGACATCTACAACAAATTATATGTTTCTTCCATTGCAACCATGATATGTTTATATCACGATGTGAGTGTCCTTAAGATCCTTTCAACTTTTACTTAATCTTTCAACTACGCTTTATATATTTTCATTTGATTCATTAAGACAAGAACTCTACTTATATAAACTAAAATGGTTTTTGAAGCTTCTATCTATAAAAGCTCAAATTGACATTGTAAAATTTAAAGTTTCACCTTTTTAACTCTTCTTGTACCTTAGAATGACATAGTCAAAATGTCCCATACTTGCTTTAATGAAGTTGCACCTGTAATTTTGTCAAAATTTTCATTATCCTCCCCTTGATGGATGAAATATAACGCCTTCTTGTCCTTCTTCTGTAACTCTCAATAAGTAGCTTTCTGTGCTTTTGTTGCATCCACAACAATTTTTATAACTCTACTCCACAATATTCAACAATTTGTTATAATCAAACAATACTTTCATTTGTACATACCACCGATTTTAATTTTTTCTAGCCAAGACAGGAATTGAAATTGGTAGTGTACCGTTTATATTAAAATTCATGATTTTTTAAGTTTTACTCCAAATTTTTTTGCCTCAGACCTTATATTATTTGTAATTTAGCTCCTATATATTTTGATATTTAAATTATATTCCTAAACTATTATTATTTTTAATCTAACCATTCATATTTTATTTTTGCAATTAAACCCCTAAATTTTGTTTCTCCTTTATGCTCTTTTGTATGGTAGTCGGTAGCAAAGAGGAAGGACATTTGGTGAGATAACGATGCATTAGTAAATTGAGGAGGTAGATTAGTAATCGGTGATGGCAAAGCTAATGATTCATTGCTACAATGATGAACAACAGCAAGCGTTTGGTAGTAAAAGGTAACAGAGTGAAATACCCTAGGAGGTTCTAAAAGA
>CM038604.1:6209537-6289422 GCA_021533255.1 Ceriops tagal
CCTAGTAGAATCTTAAAAGATGAAGAAATCACAAGGACTCTAGAATATTCTATACCATTATAGAATTGACTTAATATATGTAGAATTGTATATAGTTGTAAAACTCTTTAATGATTTGAGTATAACCATTAGATTAGATTGATCACCACTATCCATTGAAAGAGTGGAGTTGAAAATAAAGGGGATATACTATTCATCCAAGGCATCAGAAGTTATCCAAAGTACTTATACTCTCTCAAGTGTAGATGATACTTTCATTCTCCATCTACTCTTTCCCTTTTATGTTTTTCATTATGCCTCACTCTCTCCGTCTTTACCATCCAAGGCAAGGAAAGGCTAACTTAGCTTCTATAAAAGATGTAGAAAATAAGCTAAGTGTCACACAGTTGTAAGTAAAACCTATGCCTATAACTGATGGTATCAGAGCTAGACTTAGTGGCATAATGTCAAGCACCATAAAGGAGAATATAATGTTAAAGCACCAACAAATAGAGAGAGGATGTGATACCTCTCTCACTCAAAGTGGGAACAAGAAGGAGTGTGGTTATAGCAAGACCCACACCATCATAAATCTTACCACTTTAGGGCAAAGGGCTAACATCCATAAACAAGTGATAGGCAAGATGGGAGTGCATATTAAGCACCATGAGAACAACTACAAGGCTTTGGACTCTCACATGTTTAAAGAGCTTGTCAAAGTTAAAGGGGGCATCCAAAAGTCCCTTTCCACCAATGAAGGGCATAACGAAGATGAGCAAGTCTTCAAGGTGATAGTCATGAAGACCCTTAAGAGCTTGCAAACTTAAATGGCTTGTTTAGAGGCCTTTTTGGAGGAAATGCACCCAGATGTAACCAGGTACAAAAGGGTTATGGCCAACGATTGTGACTTAAGGGGAGCTCCTAGGGTGGAAACTTCTAAGCCCAAGGAGTTCTCGAGCAAAAGGGATGCCCAAAAGGTGGAGGTCCTTTAATAGATGGAGAGGTACTTCAAGTGCCTTAAGATAACTGATGAGCAAGACAAAGTGAACATGACAACCCTTTACCTTGCTAACACTGTGACCTTATGGTAATGTAAGAAGCATACGAATATGTAAAAAGGCCTTTGCACCACAGCCATATAAGAGGACTTCAAAAGGGAACTTAAAAGGCAGTTTTACCATAAGAATGTGGTCTATGAGGTATATAAGCACCTAAGGGAGTTAAAACACAGTCCTCTATCCACGATTATGTTAGGGACTTCACAATGTTATTACTAAAAATCCCTTTTCTCGTAACGAAGGAATCACTATTCTACTTTATGGATAGACTCCAAAATTAGGCCAAGCAAGAGGTACAATGACATAGGGTGAAAGATATCGATAAGGTCATTACAATTATGGAGTCCCTTACTGAGTACAAAAGGGGTAAGCCTTCTAAGGTTAAGAGTTCAAAGGGTAACTCTACCTAAGGTAGGGAAGAAAGAGACAAAGGCAAGGGCAGTCACAAGCCATCCACTTAAAAGGACTATAAGGAGAAGAAAAAGTCTTTCATGACAACTAAGGGAGGGTGTTTTGTGTGTAAGGGGTCGCATACTATGAAAAACTGCCTAAAACTCAGTTCATTGGTAACCATGGTTAAGTAACAAAAAGTACAACTAGCGAATGATTTAACAAGGTAAATTGGTTCTCTACAATTACTTAATTCACTTAAAGCTAAACAAGAGCTCCAAGTAATGGGAGATAAGGGTCTAATATTCATGGATCTATAAATTAATAGGCACCATGCCTAAGTCATGATTGACATGAGCACTACTTACAACTTTATCACTAAGGAGAAAGTCAAATAACTTGGTCTAAATATGACCAATGGTAGGGGTTGGCTTAAGACTGTCAATGCTAGCACCAAGCCCTTAAGTGGTGTTGCTCAACGTGTGGAAATAAGCCTTAGTGTATAAAAAGGTGTGGTTGACTTCTCAGTGGCATACATGGACGATTTTAAGATTGTGCTTGGCATGGACTTCCTTCATAAGGTACAAGTTATTCCTCTATCATACTTAAACTCTATGTGTGTACTTGAGAAAGAGGCCCTATGTATGGTTCCTACCATCTCGAAGTCAAAGGATAGGAAGGCCTTATCAATAATACAAGCAATAAACGACTTTAAATGAGGGGAAATTACCTACTTGGTGACGATGATAATCGATGACCCCTCTAGCCCTCAAAAGGTGGATCTACCCTAAAAGATTAAAGACATTCTTAAACAGAATAAGGATATAATGCCTCTCGAGCTGCTTAAATAACTTCCATTAAGGATAGATATAGATCACAAAATAGAGATGCAACTAAGGTCTAAGCTACCCACTTTAAACCCTTATCATATGTTGCCAACTAAGCTCAAAGAGTTGAGGAGGCAGTTGACCAATTTACTTAATGTAGGTCAAATTTAACCTTTAAAAGCTCCCTATAACACCCCAGTCTTGTTCTAAAGGAAGTACGATGGTTTATTGCATATATATATATATTGATTATAAGGTACTCAACAAGATTACGGTAAAGAACAAGTACCTTATTCCTCTTATTCCCAACTTGTTTAATAGATTGGGATGAGTCAAGTGGATTATAAAGGTAAACTTATAGTCAAGATACTATCAAGTCTATATTATTGAAGGGATAAGTCAAAAACCACTAATAATACCCATTATAGCTCCCTTAAGTGGTTAATGATGCCCTTTGGGCTAACTAATGCCTCTGCCACTTTTTCCACACTTATAAACTAGATCTTCTAGTTGTTCTTAGACCAATTCATAGTGGTCTATTTAGATGACATTCTTATTTACAATAAAATTCTTAAATAAGATGTAAACCGCCTATAAATCATGTTTAAAATTTTACAGGAAAATGAGCTTTACATCAAGAAGGAAAAGTGCACTTTTATGACATGAGAGGTACACTTCTTTGGCCATATGGTAAGAAATAGGCATATTCAAAGGGATAAGGATAAGGTACGAGCCATAAAAAAATAGAAACACTAAAGCATGTGTCTAAGATGTGGTCATTCCTTGCCTAACCAACTATTATAGGCAGTTTATCAAAAGATACTTGACCCACATAACTACTCCAATCAACTTACTAAAGAAGAACTAATCATAGGAATGGACAACCCGACAACAAATGGCCTTTGAAAGGTTAAAGGTCACAATGAGCATAGAGCCTATCCTTATTCTCCTTAACTTCACAAAGATTTTCGAAATCCACACTGATGTCTCTAACTTTGCCATTGGAAGGATCCTAATGCAAGAAAGGCATCCTGTGGCTTATGAGAGCAAAAAGTTAAATGACACTAAGTGAAGATACATAATGCAAGAGAAAGATATGACTGCCATTTTACACTATCTTCACACTTAGAATCATTATCTACTAGGTTCACAATTCGTGACTAAGATGGATAATGTGGTCACTAGCTACTTTAAACCCAAAAAAAGTTGACTCTAAAGGAAGTTAAATGGCAAGATTATTTGGCTAAGTTCAACTATTTATTAAATTACAAGCTGGACAAAGCCAACATGGTTACTAACACTCTAAGTCGCAAGGTAGAATTAGTGGTCATCATTTAAGTAAAAGGGGACATCAAAGACATGATTCAAGAAGGGCTCAAGCATGAAGGCTAGATAAATTGTTAGCCTTTCTACTAAGGGAAAGACTAAAAGGTTTTAGGTCGAGAATGGCCTAATCTACACCTGATGTAGGAAACTATATATGTCCAAATGGGAGAACATGAGGCACTCCCTTATTAAGGAGTGTCATGATACCAAAGGGGCTAGTCACCCAAGTATAAAAAGGACATGGGTATTGTTGGAAGTGACTTACTATTGGCTTTAGCTAAAGGATGAGGTCAATATGTATGTAAGGACTTATCTTATTTGCTAATAAGAAAAGGTTGATTACAAACTACTTGTGGCTTACTAAAACCCTTACTAACAACTCAAAGGTCTTAGGAGATCATCACTATGTATTTCATCTTTGCTTTACCCAAGTTAGAGGGGTTAGGGTCAATCATGATGGTTATTGATTAGTTTTCAATGTATGAGACTTTTATCCCTATCCCGACTGACTGTACAACTGAATAAGCAACATGACTATTCTTCAAGAATGTGATGAAGTATTGGGGGTTGCTGCACTACATTATAACTGATTGTGACCCTCGCTTTACTAGCAAATTGTGGGATGAGTTGTTTAAGCTTATAGGGATTGAGCTACCTTTCTCCATGAGTTTTCATCCTCAGATCGATGATCAAATTGAAAGAGTGAATGCTCTTTTAAAGTGTTATCTCAAACACTTTGTAAATACCAACCAACAGGATTAGGGAAATTCCTAGATATGACCCAACATTCTTACAACTTGTAGAGTAAGATAACGAGAAAGAGTCCTTTTGAGTTAATGATTAGGCAACAACCTTTAATACCACAAGAGCCTTAAACATGGCCAAGTCATGGAAAAAGCATATAGACATAGCATATTCCTACCTTGACAAGGCAATTAAGAAGATAAAAAAATAGATAGATGAAAGGAGACAACAAGACAAGTCTACTACTAATGACAATGTAATGGTTAAGATCTTACCCCAATAGTTCAAGGCTTTCCACTTTGTCCACAAAGGCCTTATAAGGAAATATAAAGAGCTATATTTAGTTTTAAAGAAGGCTAACAAGGCCTCTTACAAGTTATACTTGCCTAAGAACCTAAAAATCCACCTAGTCATCCATGCAACTATGCTCTAGCCATTCATGGAAAACAAGAAAGACTCAAGCCATGGAGTTTTAACAAAGGCTCTATCAATTATGGTGAAGTCTTATGACAAAGAGATTAACGAGATTCAGAAATATGGTATGGTACACCACCTAGCACTCAATACTTGTTTAAGTGGAAGAATTGCTCAAGAGTAAAGCAACATAGGAAACAAAAGAAGACCTTTGACAATTCCAACAATAGCTCTAAGAGTATAAGGACTTGATGAGAGCGTCAATGAATTAGGTGGGGAAAAATGAAACCCCTTAGGAGGTTCTAGAAGACTCAAACAGAATTTTAAAGGATGAAAAAGTCACAAGGACTTTTGGAACATTCTATATAATTATAGAATTTTCATAATGTATATAGAATTGTAGATGTAAAACTCTCTAAAGACTTAAATATAATCGTTAGATTAGATTGATCACTACCATCCATTAAAGGGGTTGAGTTGTATAAAAAGGGAATGTGTCATTTATCCCAAGTATTAAAAGTTAACCAAAGTACTTATATTATCTTAAGTATAATATAGTACTTTCATTCTCTAACTACTCTGTCCTTCTTGTGTTTTTCATTGTGCTCCACTCTTTCTCTTAACCATTGAAGGTGAGGAAAATCTAACTTAGCTTTTACAATAGGCATTAAAAATAAGCTAAGTGTCATATAGTTGTAAGTAAAACTTGTACGTCTATGACAGAAGGGACAATATAAATTTTTGTAGGTTTATAGCCTTTAGAGCTATTTAAGAAAGCGTGGTGGCCAAATTTAAGTTGGGCAGCATTTAGCAAGAAGGCTGATAGCATCTAAAGGGTGATATTCACTTTGATATAAATACTTTATATTTTATTAATCTAATAAAACATTACAAAATAATTTAAAAGTACACATAATAATTTAAACTATATATCTTTATATAATAACGAATATCTAAATCTATTCAAATAATAAAATTTAAATGAGATTTAATTAAATTAATTTTTACTATAATTTTAATTTTCTCCTAATTTAGATTAACATCACAGGTAATGATCAATGGTTCCAATTAGTAACTACTCAATACACGGATCGGCATTTGTTTTGTTTCATTGGCTTGAGTTGTTTAGTTAACTTCTGTCGTGCCTCGATGCAGGCACATCAGCCTTTCATTTATGTTTTCTAGCGAAACCATGGTGAGTTGGACTGAGTCATGTTTAAGAGAAACTAGAATTTCACAGGCTTAATTGATAGAAGTGTGTTTGTTTTGAGAGAATTGCTTAGTGAAAGGAAAAAAAAAAAAGCAAAAGAAAATGACAAAGAGAAGTCAAAATCGTCCGTTTGGAAAACCGTACGAAAAAAAAAATGTGTGAAAAACAAAGGAAAATGCATTGTGGGGTCCAGGAATCACTTTTCTCACACCGAATTGGGGAGAAGATCAGAAGAGTAGAAATTAAACCAAGATAATTATTACTGGACTGCCTTCGAAAACCCAATATTATAATGATTAATCCCTGGTTTTCTTTGTGTTGCTTATAGGTTTCAGAACAACTCGAGAGGCACCATCAAGTTTCAAACTGACGTTTACAGAATCCAACTAACCAAAGCAAATTTTATTTATTTATCTTTTGTTTTAAAATGATGATGACGATGGTAACTTCTTTTTGCGTGAACCCAAAGGAAAACTAATGAAAATTGAAGGGGGGGGGCGCGCTAAGGCGGAAGAATTTCACGGAGATGCGAGGTAAATAATAATAATAGAAGACGACTGGTCAAGGATAATATAAGATCGATGGAGGCCAAGAATTGAATCAATGGGCAATCGTTTTTAAATTGGTCGCAATCGCCGACAATAATGACGTAATGCGGTGCGGTACCGACGACAATTTTGATTCTGAACAAAATTTGAATCGGGTCAATCTCGTAATTGGAACTAATTATCGGTTAAGCGGTCCCGGTTGAAATCGAAACTGTGAGACGGCGGTCTGATTACAATATTTTTTTTCCCCTCTTTGAAAATCGTTTATGGGTTACATAAATCTCGTACCTTTTTGTTTAGCCCACTGCTTGGACTTTTCTTCTAGCTAATATTTTCGTTCAAACGAAATAATAAGACAACCGTTTAGAAATTATTGCTAATGATACAGTATTTGTATAAAAGTATCATGTTTTCAACTTAAAAAAACAATATATATATATATATATATATATATATATATATGTATGTATTATAAAAATATAAATATTTGTTGATCATGTAATATGTAATATGGATAGGGTTAGTAATTTAGCTCTAAAATTTTCTGTTCTCTTTTCTTCCCCTCAATTTCCATCGAATCCATATAATAAATGAGGGAACAATTTTCTTTCACTTAAACTTTTTATTCAAACACCGTTTAATAATGCTTGGGTTATTTAGAATTTCACTAAAAGTTTTTTATCTAAATAGTGCAACGGCGTGATATGAACCAATAATTTTATATTCTCTTTTTTAAAAGAAAAAAAAAATCTGCAAGGATTTGCACCCTTTCCATTAAAATTCTTTTATTCTTTGCCTGAGGCTTCTTTGGCCTAATTTCATAAATAATATCTTAATATAATATAGAAGACGTTTGTAAAATGAGATCCACCGGTTAATAAAAGAAAATATTGATAGAAGTTTTTGGTGCTCCCAACTTTATCCTCCTTAATAACATCGCCACAATTCAGCAAAGTCTATAGTACTCGATCCAACTCAAAATTAATGAGAAATGGAGGTAGAAAACAAATTAATAAAATTTAGAAATACAAGTTTTATGTGGATGAACAGCAAGAAAAAGGGAGGGAAAGGAAAGCTCGGGACGGAAATGGATACCCTTTTATACTGTTAACTTTATATTTGTGGGTCTATTTCATCTCCAATAATCTTTTTTTTTTTTTGGGAAAAAAAAGTAATAATTGGGTGATTGGAAAGGTCATTAAAACAGCAAAAACAACAGGTTGAATTTTGTTACAGTTGTAAACTCAGCTATTTCATTTTTGACTGCTTACCTAACAGATCAATTGCTTGAGTTTTAGAGGCGCAACAAAATTTTTTGTTTGGGGTCTTTCTCTTTGATTCCATTTAGCATGTTACGTGACCCCAATAAGCTTTTATAGACAACCTATAAATGGACAACACTCCTGTCCAAAAATGATGTTCCAATGTGTGTAATCATCCTCAAACTTTGATTTGCTCCCTTTCCAAGTCCTGCAAATTTTTTTTTCCACTACCCAAAAATATTCCAATGTGTTCCAAAAAAATGGACAACACTCATGCCCAAAAATGATGTTCCAATATGTGTAATCTCTCTTGAGCGATAATATCTGAGTGTTTTCCACAACGGGTATTTTGATCATTCCCAAGATCGAAAAATATGTTTTCCAAACTTTGATCTGCTCTGCTCCCTCTGAAGCCCACATCCCCGCCGCCCGGGGGCGGGGGGGGGGGGAAGGGGCGCAGAAAACATATTTTGAGAAGTCTTAAATGACCTGGTGGCAACGATTCATTTCTTTCTCCAATTTACGTGTCATTTCCTAGGGACATAGGTGGCGTTAGCTTGCCTCGTGCTGTCCTGAGGTAGACCTCTCTTCTATGAATTTGGGCGAATAATCGCATCCTAATTGACTATAAAAAAAAAAAAATGAAGGTGTGCCATTTTGTTTGGCTGTTGCGGATTCCAGTTTTACGTATGGACTATGGACCTTAATTATATACAGTCAGATGCTTAATTTTTCGATGTACCAAAAAAAAAAAAGTCAAAATACTCCCGCTTGCCATAGAAAACTGTCCATGTCTTTTTTCTCAGTTAAATTGCAAATTCGGTACAATTTTTCTGATGCTAAAGGATGAAAAAAAGGAAAAATGAAAACAGTTCAATTATTCATAGACTAGTTCTAATTGTACATATAACTAAATGGTGGGCAGGAGAACCGGTAGTTGAACTGATTGTCACCATGGTGGCCAGGGGAATGTATTTAGTGGGGGGGGGGACTGTGAAGTCTCTCTCCGATAGCCTGGAGCATTGGCACACCACCGCCCAATTACTTTTCGGTAAATAAAATTATTGAATTTAAAACCAAAACCTGCCTGAAGCCACACACACCGGGGGCCCGTCTGTCTCCAATTATTGAATTTAAAACCAAAAATTGTAAGCATAAACACAAAGCCATCTAAATTATGATCCCCCAAAATTTTCAATTCACGAAGGATTATTAGTTATGAGATGAGACGGCAGATGGGACCAAAGGTCATTTCACCAACCGGCTGCTTTTTGACTTGTCAAAGAGAATACAAAAGATGACAGCCTGTGCCTTACACAGCAAATAATATAAGCCCACGTTCCTTTGCTTTACTCCCCCCACCCTCCCTCTCTCTCTCTCTCTCCTCCCTCCCAAAATTCCACGTAAAACCTCTCCTCAATAGTAAAGCATTCGTAAGCATAAATGATAAAACCCAACCTATGTGAGAAAACCGAAAAAGAAGAAGCGTTTAACATCTTTAGAAACAAAAGGAAGCATTACCCCAGGCCAAGCACATCCGCCACCTCCCATGGCTGGTGGCGGTGGTTGACACCACCACACCGAAACAAAATCACCCGAACAATGTATCATGATCCCGAAACATAACGACAGAAGCAAATAAAGTACACTTAGATTAAAAAAAAACAAAAATTAAAAGAATGCAACATCTACCATATTGTACAAACATAGTATCTATCATCTCTGTCTGTGGCCATAAAAATAAAACTCGGTATAATACAAAAAGGAACCCCAAATGTATATTTCTGCTCCATCCAAAGGAAATTAGATAACCCCAAAAAAATAATAATAATAAAAAGAAGAATTATTTACTACGTAAACTATAAACAAAGAGAGTAAAATAAAATTGATCATCCTGTTATTGCTTGGTACGCTGTAACCTGTCCCCAATCATTTTGAACTCGAACTTCTTGACAGCCCAGGCAATGTCTCGCATCGTGGTGTCCAAAACATAAGGAGTTTTCTCAAAGTTGATCCGGCTCACATTGACCAGATTGCGGCAGGGTTCTCGTCGCTGCGCAGTGGTTCCATGGTAATGGAAATATTTAATTCTTCCCTCTGTCCTGTGGTTCGTCTTGCCCACCAGGTTTTGGGACATGTGAACGCCAGTTGCGAACACGCTACGCGGTTGGATTGCGTACTTGCGGTCCCTCCTTATGCCCGTCTTGGTGTCTCTGTACACAAGCTTCTCGAACCCCCATTTCCTGTAAATCAACAGACAAATTATGAACACGGCATTGGAGGTTGAAAGCGAGCTTTCTTTTTCAACCACGGCACCAATTTCCAACAGTCAAATTTCTCCCCTCAAGAATCGCTCTCCTATTTTCGTGCCATTTGACACATTAACTACAACCTAATAAGAATTGAGTCGATCACATGTCTATTACATAGCAGAAGAAGCATAATTCCAAACAGGAATCAGACCGTAAATTCTGGATTATCATACCGGCGCAAGATCTTATGAGAACTGCGCGTGTTCACCAAGACGACTGATAATTTGGATTAGAAGGTAAAGGCCCACATCAAATTACACGGCTAAAAAAAATCTCAATCCCCCTTCTTATTTTCTGACCAAATCAGCATTAGTGTAATTGTAATATCAACATCAACATAATTGATCCTTCAAAATTAATCTTTTTTTTTTTTTTAACTTCAACTCCTTTTAATTCAGTTCATTGCATCACGGTATTGGACTTTTTCACTCCCACAATTAGTACCATCTTGGTCATTTGTCCTTGTGCACCTTTTCTTAATTGAGGAAGAAGACATAGTAAGGGAAAGATCACACCATCGACACCAGAAGAATAATTCCAAACATGTACACACCCCTTAGACATTATGTTTAGCTTTCCTGTTTGTATCTTCCTCAAAGAAACAAATATGAACAGGATCGCACTAATGTACAGGTACCCAGCTACGTAACAGACAAATCAATCGCTTAAACTGCCAATCCCGTCTCCCTCAAGCTGTAGGCCACTTACTAGATACATTGTTATTGTTATTGATGAAGCTAAAACGAGCAACATCAAAGTGCAAATACTAAAATTTAAGGTAATTTGTCAAAATGGAAAAACTAAATTTAATCACTCATCGAAAGTAGAACATCCAGCGAGAAACAAACCAGAACTCAGAGCAACAACACGTTCAAGCCGGTGAGAAAGAACAGTAAAACTCGGTTAATGCATCACCAACAGTATCATGGATACCAATTCATCTCTACGCATTAAGCAAAATTGAACTCCTTATAAAAAAAAAAAAAAAAAAGAAGGGACAATTGACAATTCAATTCACACTCAACATGTTTAAAATAATAGTAATAATAATAATAAAACACACAGAAAGAGTAACATACCTGTAGTATCTACCGTAATCAGCAGAGAGGCAGAGCTTGCTGCTCATGGGCATCTGCGGAATTGTGAATTGGTTATAGTCCGAGAGGGAATCCAGCACAGACTTAATGGTATTCTTGGGCGGAACATAAATGTACTCATCAACGTCAAAGAAGAAGATCCATTTGGTCATGAACTTGTATCTATGCAAGCAATCGTTGACCACCATGAACTGGTTGTGGTAGTACCCATCAAACCTCTCTTGCTCTCTTATATCCTGCAATGTTACATAACCCAAATCCATCCACGGCTTTAAAACCCCCATCACCTCCGGATGCACCCCGCTAGCATCGTGTATCACAAAATGGGATCTCTGTCCGAACAGCCTCACGTGGTAAGCTATCCATTCCCTCACCCTAGCTGGGCTCAAATTGCCGTACAAAGGCGATCCACAATATAAATAGTCGTATTTGGGCTTAGATGAGAAAAGGCTGAAATCTACATTCCCTGGAGATTCCGCTAGAACTTCAAATCTGTCTGTAATGTTGAATTTTGTATCGCCGCCGCCTGATGTGAAGGCGTGTAGGAACAACATCCCACCGGAGTTGTGGGCGTTGATGGGCTGAGAGAAAGTACAGTTCACTACCACGACAGTGTAAACTCGCCCGTATCCCCAATCCGGGAGGATCTTGTAGGCGTCGGACATGATGGGGCTGGCGGAGGAGTTGAACGGTACCCACTCGCACTGATAGGTGGGTTTACCGTAGACATGAAGGGGCTTCGAAGACAGACCTATAACTGCAAAAGTTTCAAGTCCGCCTCTGTAGGCGCCCATAGAGATGAAGTTGTAAGCGGCCGCACCGTGAGGATTGAAAGCACGCTTTAGGATGCCATTGTCGAGTACTTTCTCCTCTTCAATGGACGGCCGTGGTGGGTCAGGAAGAGGTGGTGGGTCGGGAAGAGGTGGCGGCACTACAGAGGAACTTAGGGGGGCAACCTGGCTAGTGCTTTCGGCGGTGGCATTGGCGGCTTGGCCGGTGGCGTTGACGGCGTCACCGGTGGCGGTGGTGGAGATTCTGGAGATGCAGAAACGGAGGTCAGAGGTGGAGATGGCGAAACGAGAGGGCAAGAACTGTAAAAGAGTAGCAACGCTGCAGAGGATTAACAGAGCCGTTAAAAGAAGCTTAAGCTCTGTAGCGCAGTTCACCACTACGCCCATGAGCAGCTTCTTCTGATCTCCTCCTCTCTCTTTCTCTTTCTCTTTGCCCATATATCTTCTTCTTGTTTCTCTCTAAAAGATTACGCGCAGTTAAGAGAGAATGGGAATGAGAGAGAAGAAGAGGACTTACACCAGTTAATGAAACCCCACAATTAATTTTATTTTTTATTTATTTTATATATATATATAAAGTCCTCTTTTTGTATGTAGTAGACAGAGACAGCGAGAGAGAGAGAGAGAAAAAAAAAGAGAGAGACGAGTTGAACTGTAAGAGGAATGGGAATGGGAGCAGAAGCAGCCAAACGGTGGCAAGAATATCTATTCTCCCTCTCTCTCTCTCTCTCTCTCTCTCTCTCTCTCTCTACTTTTTCGCCGTTAGGTCCCCCGCCCCCCCCACCGGGGTCGCCATGGGTCGCTTCATCTGTTTGCTGAAAATGCTGCTGATCAACCAATCCCCCTTTATTGAGTCTTGGCTGATACCAAGTCCGTTGCTATAAAATTATAAATACATTATTTTTAAAAAGTTAAAATTAAGATTCCCTTTACTCCGATATAACGTTGTTTTTTTCTTTTGCAAAAAAAAAAATGAAACGTTGTTAGTTATTAAAAATGTCAGACCTTATTTATTATATATTATATATATGATATAAAATTATATTTAAATTATATTTAAAAATTAAATTGAAATTTTCAAATATAATAAATAAAAAATTAATTTTATTTATTTATATTAAAATATTATTTATAATTTATTCTTAAAAAAATTTTTAACATATTAATTAGGGTTGCATTAAACATTATTTTATTAAATATAATCACATGACAACTACTTAAATGTTTTACTTTATTTTCTTTTTTTTACTGTTACTTTTAATTTTTTAAAAAATTAAAAAATTAATAAAATAAAAAATATATATTGTAATATGTAAAAAAATTATTTTTATACTTTTTTAAAAAAAATTAAATTTGTATCATATAAATAAATTTAATAATATAATAATAAAAATTATATAATTACTACATAACAACACGTGAATAATTATCAAATAGTTGTATTTAATTAAAAAAAGATTTAATATAAATTATATTTAATTAATTTTTTGAAAATAAAATAAAAGAATAAATCAAATTAATTTCCTTTCGACACGACGTACCTTTTAAAACACGGAAGTACCAAAAGAGCGGAAGTAGTCAGTTACAGAAAATGTTTGTTAGATGTCTAACATTGTTATTCCATCTTGGACGAGAAGACGAAAATCCCAAAAAGCGAAAGTTGTCTGTTATGGAAACGAACAATGCCAACCTGTTAAAACTTAGGAAGGTAATTACTATTTTTATTTATTTTTTCATGAATATAATTTATTTATAATTTTACATAATGTAAATTTGTTTTATTTTCTTTATTATAGAGTATAAAATTATGAGTGAATTATATATATTAAAAAATAAAAACGAAAATATCTAAATTTTAATTATTAAAAACTTTTCATTAGGTAGCATGCCACATTAAAAATTTCGTAATTAGTATAATTCTAAGCCGTCTTAGTATTAATCCAAAAAATTGTAGTTAAACACTAATTATTAAATGCTAAAACCGCGTGTCGTTCAATTTTTAGACAAGTCGTAAATGGGTGAGGGGGAGATTTTAGATTGCCGACAACCCCGGGGGGGGGGGGGGAATAGTATTATTCTTTACCATGTGCTTTTATAAGAGGCCGTGTTAGTTTTGATTTTCGATGCATTAAAGATTTGTTAAGATTAAGGCAAGTCGTCCACGCAAGTTTTACTGCTAAAACCTGTGGGGGCATAATCCATACATACAGCTTTCTCGGAAATTACCGGCAAGAAAAAGGTGCCCGAGGCTCTCTGGTCTTCTTACCTTTTCGTCTTTGCCATCGATGCCGTGGGCTTCCTTTATTTTATTATTAATATTTTTTATCATACAAAGACACTGATTTTAATATTATGTTAAAAAATTTTATTTTTGTCTACATTCATTCAATAAATTAGTTTTATTAATCAAACTTAGTATACATTATATACTTTTTATTCAATACAGTTATATAATAATAACAATAATAATAATTTAGGTGTCATATATCATATATATTTTTTGTTCATTGTTATATTATTAACCCTATTAATGTAATATAGGTTTTGATTTAAAAAAATTAAAAATATAAACATATTTTTAAATATAATATTTTTATTTTAAAATATTTTTATTTTATTAATTTTTAAAATTTTTTGTAAAAATTAAAATTTTTATTATATTAATAAATTTAATAATATGAAAATAAGAGGAAGATAAATTTATCACATATTGTCAAGTTACTATCTTAATAAAAAGATATTCGATGTGAGTCAAATTTAACTAATAAAAATAATATGTTTGGTCAATTTAAAAAAAGAATTAAATATAATTATAAGAACTTAAGTGAAAGTAATCTTTTTACTTTTTTTATCATATCTATGAGATAAAATGAATTTTGTTTTGTCAGTGTAATATATAATAATAAAATATAACTAAATATTAGTTTATCCCATCACATTATTATAATTTTTTTATAATAATTAATAAGAAAATTATACAAATAATAACATAAATTTGATTAGAGCTAATAATGTTGAGAATTGACTTTCATCCTCTTTTAAACTATTATACAAAACAAAAATAAAATTTTTAAAAGTTTTTAATACTAAATTCAATTATTAAAACAAATTAATTTTATTAATTTTCATCTAATCAAAGCAGATCCAATAATTTAAAGTAAATTGAAAATTAAGTAACGAACCTTCATCTTATCTCATATGGTATTTACTTGACAATTTGTCAACATAGCTTGTAAAAATCTTACCTCGTGAAATTTTCTATACCAAAGGTATCCACGTGACCACATTTGAAATCTTCTTCTTCATCTTCTTCTCTGCAAATTTAGTTAAAAAAAAAAAAAAAGTTATCAATTGCAAAGATCTCCGTCACGTGATACCAGCCCCGTCTCTTCAATTGCACAAATTATAAATACCAGTTAGCTACATCCAAGAAAGCTAATATTTACGTTTGTGGAAATTTGGCGAATTGACTACATGATGATGAAACCAAACATGGTAAAGAAAGAGAATATCCTGAGAGAGTTTACCTGAGAATTCTTTAACCTTTTGATGCTGTGAAACTCTTGCCTGTCATAGAAAGGAAATGCAGCAGGAGAACTATAAACTCTATGTTAGAAAATAACACAAAGAGCCAAAAATTCCTTTTACAGTTGTCAATAAAACACATTGTCTTCCTCAAATAATTTTGTTTATCATATATATGCTACATCCCATAAATCTGCTCCAAAGATTTATTTATAGAAAAAAGAGATATAGAAAATTTGCATTTGATGTATTTTGCAGTGGCCGTGGAAAAGTAGAAGAAGAAACGTTGAGAGCTGTAAAAGAAAGAAGAACTAGAGATTAGATCATAAAATAGAAACAATGCACTCGGATAATAACGCTTTGTTCTTATTTAGGTTTTTAAGCATCCTTTCTATTTAGACTCGAGATCTTGTAATATGTCAATCTAATTTAGAAATAACATACGTTATAAATAAAAGAGATGGAAGTAGAAGCAAAACACAAAACCCCAAAATTATCAAAAAGAACTATGCTATTTAGGAGGTTTTTTGTTATAAACTAAGGTTACTTTACGTAAAAAAAATTTTTATATTAGATAAAAAAAGTATCTTAAATTTTATAAATATAAATACTACATACTCTAACATGCTACATTTTGAGAGGAAATAATAGTCCTATGATAAGTGATATCAAATCTGACCTGACTCTAACTTCGGTATGACCTGACCCAACTTTGATATCTATCACCGAGCGTGCATTCTAAGCAAAAGAGTAAGCAGGAAGGACCCTCCACGACGAGGATCGGCAATCAATGGCTCATAGTTTAGGCTTATATCATTTAAAGATAGGGTAAAAATTGCGATGACACTTAACTTATTATTTCCGTTAACAATTAGCAAATCACCTATTTGTGAGAGTCACGACATATGTTGCCTTACCATGGCAATGACTAATTGGCATTCCACCGAAAGCACGCACTAATTACTTGGCATTATAAGGGGAAAAAAAAACAATAATAACCATTAACATTGTCAAATTTGTATCTAATACTGTTATTAAGAGTCCAACAATCCAATAATCAAATCACAAGACTGATGGTGCATATGTCTAACTTTGAGTTTAATGTTTTTCTTTCTGAATTATGTATAAGCTGTCAAAATCCTAGTCAATGCCAGCGCACAATCCGATTGTTTTTAGATGTATCAACACTCGATTTGCCGTGGGGATGACTAGGTCGTTAATGTCGTGGGAATTAACAGCCACTTGTTCCCGTTTACAAATTGCAGTTGTTTTCTCTTTTGAAAAAGTATCCCCTTCTTTTGTCCTCGTATACTTAGGCAAAATGCCCAGCATTCTCAACGAAGATTCCATGAACGAGGTTCATGCCGACACTGATTATAACTTATTCTGAACCTATATTTTACAAATAAATGTAAAACATTTTATGCTGTCCACGCGAGGTCCTATTAACAGAAGCCACGCTTCCTCTATCCTAATTAAAAATTTAGAAAGGAAACCCCGGACGCATGAAAGCTAATAAATATATAAATCAATAATATATATATTAATTATTTTTTCCAAAAATTTATTAGCAAGTGTAAAAATTAAGAAAAAATGCATATGGCTTAAAAAAATGTGCATAAAATTTAGTGAAAATATAATATTATAAATTTTCATCATTGTTGTATTTTTCCCAAATTCTCGTGCACACCTTATTCTTCGTTTTATATGTATATATATATTGCATGTCTTTGGTACACATTACGTAATTTTTAAATCAATTTAAAAAAATATTATTTTAATAAGAAAAACTTAATATTGACATGATTTGCATCTAGGATGTGGTCGCATTCCAATAATGGTCCCCTTAAAAAGTCAAGGTTTTGATAATTTAACTTCTTTTTTTTTTTTTTTTTTTTTTTGTCTTTACAAAAGTTGCAAACGCTCTTTGGAACTCGGTAAAAATTAAAAGCTTTTAGCCATGTCTTGGTTTCTCCGTTAACTGCAGAACTTTAATCATTATTAAGTAGTAATAATGCTGCCACACGAAACGGAGGAACATAATTGCAAAGAGATTCTTTTTTCCAACAATCAAATTCCTACATATGTTTTGTTGTTGTGGACCCACCAACTCACGCCAACCGTCCATTACGTGGGTTTCAGGGAGGGGACCAGCACCAGCCGATCCCGGCTGGATGGGTTCCGGATTGGCTGAATTGAATGATCAGAATCTTTCCTTTCACCCGAAGACGGAGGGGGAAAAACGCCCAAAATAACATACGGGCCAAAAAAATAAAAAATAAAAGAAAAGAAGCAGATGTATCTTTTTATCATTTTTATTAGACTTGACCGACGGTTGATAATCAAAGTAATGTTCTTTTTATTATGTTTCAAAATATTTAAAATAAAAATAAAGATCAAAGTATTTTTTATAGTTTTTCGGGAAGTTTTTAAAAGAAGTACTATGAAGTTGGTAGGTTTTGGAGTCCATATCTTCAATCGAGGTTAATTTACTGAAGCTTTATCAAATTCATGACTCAAATTAAATAATAAAGTTTGCAATCTCGATCTAGTGTAAGGAATAAAAGATGATCTTTTGGGGTTTGCCTAAGATTAGATCTCGAGAATCAATAAATGTACATTAAACGGAATAGAATGGTTACTGTAGTGTTTATATTAAAATTATACTTATCAACTTGATCTTTGTTCATCTCTCTTCTCCATCCTCTCTCCATCATCTGTTTGTTGTTCCTGGACCACAGGTTCCCATACTGTATGTCAAATATCAATTTATTATATATATATATATATATATATATATATATATATTATAATGGTCTTTGTGGTAAATGTGAATCTTTATGTGCTTTTCCCCCTTTTCTTTTTGTTTTTGTTTTTTTGGGGAGGTGGGGTTTAACCTTAACTTACTATCTAATGGCCTTGTAGCCAACGCTCGAGAAATTTTGTACAACACTTTCGGAAGAGCCCTTGTAGCCACTCTGCGAGAAAATTTCCACTACGCTCGAGAAAGAAACTTTATGGCGTTAGTATTCTGAAAAAAGAAAAAGAAAAAACAAAAATTGCAGCAAAAGCGCAGCAATGGGCTGGCAAAACCCAGACTGGAGTTTGAAGGCTAATGGGAAGTGCACATGAAACGTCACATCGTAGCAGGGGAGCGAAGTGGTGGGACTCATGATTCTGGGAACCGAATGGTGTTATTGAAATTATTATCCCAGTAATTACTCGTGAAGATAGTCGTTTGAAAAAGATGAAGACGAAAGGAAATTCTACTGGTACACGTGGAGCAGTCCCCTGTTCCCAGCTGTCTTTTCCAAAAGCAGACAATCAGAGTTGGGGCCACAATTTATGAAATGAGTAAGACAGTTAAAAACGAAAAAGTATGGAATACATTAAAACAAAAATGGGAGAGCATGCTTTCTCGTTTTGAATGCCACGTAATAAGTTAACTCCAAAACAATTAATTTAGGGCATGTTCAATAAATTAACATTTTTTTTTAATTTAAAAAACACAAAATATTGTCAATTTGTATTTTTTTTACTATATATATATATATATATATATATATATTAAGAAACAACTTTCAAAAATCACAAAATAAAAAATTTTATATTTTACAATTTCTTTTGAATTTTAAATTCAATTATAAGTTTTTTTTTTTTCCTTTTTCCTTTCTTTCTCCTTCTTCCACCTCAAACCACTTCCTTTCCTCTTGTTGTCTGCTTCTCTCTTCCTATCCGCTCTTCTTTCTCCTCTCTTTTCTTAATATAGTTCTTATATATATATATATATATAACCTGAGTTTCACCTTTATTTTTTTCTTTAAAATTATTCTATTTCTAACTTAATTTTTAATTTTTTTAATTTTTAACTCTAAATCATATTCTTTTTTATCAATTTTAAAATTATTTTTTCTTAATTTTAGAGTTTTTTCCTTAAAAAATTAAAATTATTTGATTATATTTTAATATTTCATCATTGCATCTGAGTTTTCAATTCAATTTATTCTTATGAAATTTGATTTTGTCTTATATTGCTTTGGTTAAATTATTAGATGTGTCTTTTTGTTCTTTATATCTTTTCTTGCAAAAAATAATCAAATAATTGTTGGTGATAAAAAGACAAAAACAAACAATAAATAACACCAAATTGATAGCAAATGACAAAACAAAAATAATAAATAATAAAAAACAATAGTAAAAAATTGACAATAGAAATGAACACTACTACAAAACAATACATAAAAATTAATGTGAGAACAATATGAAAGTAGTATTAGTAATTTTTCTCTATTCAGTTTTATTTATTTGTTAAACTAAGCAAAATGCAATTAGTTTACATCTTTTGTTATTGTCATATTATTTTATTAATATTCTTATTTAATTTTTTCTTTAAGAAAAATATTTCATCAATATAAATTTTTGAATACTAAAATAAGACAAGTCATGTTATGCATTTGAAAAATAATATATAACTTATGATCATAGAAATATTATTTTAGTAATATATTTAAATATTTTTTAATATTTGTAAATAATAGTGGTGATATATGATAAGATCTAATTTGATATTTATTTTTATCTAATTTTTTCTTTAGTTTCAATTATTATTCCTACTTAACTTCACTTTTATGCAAATTTAATATATTTTACTTTTTTATTTTTTTTATAGAAAAAAAGGAAGCACGTTAAATAATCATAATTAAATTAGGATAATAAAAAGAAAGAAATATAGAGAAGTAGCAAAAAATATATATATTTATATAGCATTTAAAGGTGTTTTTGGTCAAATATAAAAAGAAAGTTATGACATTATCACAAGAGCCATTACAAAGTTATTTCTCTATTTTATTTTGCCAAAATTTTTCTTATTCACAATGTCTAATCTGGTTAGTATTATTTTTATCATGAATTAATTTTCTTAACTAAAATTATATTGTAGCTTAATTATATATATATATATATATATATATTAACTTTTATGCTTTTTAAGAATTTTCTTTTCATAATAAATATTTGTTATAGCTCTTATTATTTTTAAAAATTTAATAACATTTTAAATTGATTTAATATGAATGATTAAGATTAAAAGAAGATGCTTTATAAAAGATTATACTAATACATAGTATGAATTAAATGAAATGCATAGATGTATAAACATGATTCATGTAGTAATAATGGATGAATTTTGGAAATATCTATTTAAGTTAGAGTTTTTGAAAAGATTTAACACTTTTGTATTTATTTAAATCTACATAGAGATATGTATATGTATATGTATATTAATGTTATTGAAATTAAGAAAAAGTTAGTGAGATGCTGATATGATAATATTTGTTTAATTTCAAATATATTTAAGTATTTAATTTAATTTTTAATTATTTTAATAGACTTTTTAAATTTATAATATTTGATATTAATTTACAAGATGATTTGTAGTTTTTCTTAGTATTTTAATAAAATCAGAATTTTAATATGTATTTGATTTATTTAATTTACTAAATTATAAATTTAAGATGTATTATAATTTATAAGATTAACGTTAATAATTTTTCATATTTGTATTAAATTTTAACAAAACAAATACTCATAAATAAAAAAATAAAAAAATAATTTTTAAAAGAAGAAAAAATAATCCTAAATCCTAAATATTTCCAAATTACTTTTTTCTTTAAAAATCATAATTTAAGTTTTTTTTCCTTTTTGTTTTATTTTTAAAAAATATTCTCAAATTCATTTTTTAAAAAATATTTATAATTTATTTTTTTATTTAAATAAAATATAAACAAGATTATTGTTATTGTTAAATCATGCTAGTCTAATACTAGTATATAATATAATTATGAAAATAATTATTTAAAGTATATAGCATTTTCATTTTCCAGCATATTATTGTCATGTTGATCCAAAGCATATTGATGATTAGAAATTTAACGTAATAAAATTTGCAATCAACTTAGGATGTGTTTATGAGAAATTGATATATTGGACACAGTTTTCGTAGGTGTGCAGGCAGGCAGAATTGAAGTAACTGACATGTTGGCACGGCCTTTAAATTAGTTTTATTGATTATCTGGACAGGTAGAAAATAGTGTAACATAACGGTCCAAAATCCAAATAAGAAGGCGGAAGGGGACAGGACGGTCTTTTCATGTCGGGTCTGAGACCTGGCCGGGTCGTCTACGCTACTGACAAGTGTGCTAACCGCTCCGCCTCCCAATTGCTACCAAAGAGTGCCCCATTATATAATTCATTTAATAATTATAAAAATATTTTTATAAAAAATATATTAAAAAATTATTTTCATTAATATTAACAGATTTAATTTATGCTATCATAGTACTCTTCCAACAATAAAAAAATTCATGAAAATATGTATTTTGTTAATAGAAAAATGTTGAATAATACTTAATTTTTTTTAAAATTTTAATTTTAGTAACATAATTTATAGTTAAATATGTTCCATTTTATATTCTTAAAAAATTCAATGTAATTTAATTATATTATTCTAAGTACAAATTTTGTTTTAAGAAAAGTCATATTAGATACATGACTTAAAATAATTATTTTATTTTTAGTATAGTCTTATCTTTGATGTAACAATTTTAAAGCAAAAAGTTTTTTATTGGAATGTTGAAGAAATTAACTTCTAACGTAATGAAAGGTTTAAATAAGTTTTAAATAGATTAAGGTATATATATATATATATATATATATATATATGTATATGTATATATTAATTGTATGATAATATGATGTTGTGAGATCCATGATATTATTGATCATGCATATATAATTCATGTTATAGTAGGCTACATTCAAAGGGGTCATGTCATGCCCTATGTGTCTAATAGGTGCAGTGTTTCACTGTTTTCATGCATAGTCAATCTGTACAAAAAAATCATGACTGTAGGTTTCCTATGCGTGAAAAGTCCTGCAAATGGGTTACTTAGACGGCACGGAAAGGAGAAGGAAATTGTGCAGCGTTGAATTTTTGAACATGGAGATTGACGAAATGCTCATTGCCGTGGGACCAATGGAACCAGTTGGTCAACAGGAAAGATGTGACTTTTATGTGAAGGGAAAAAAAAAAAAACATCCTTTTGGCACGAGCTTTTATATTGTCTGAATAATTCTTGTTTGTTTTCTATTATATTAGTTACGAATGCATGTTTATTAATTTGGTCTGAAAAAAATTAAAAAAAAAAAAAGGAAAGATGATGCCTTGTAGACATCGAACGGCTAAAACACACAAATTAAAAATATTCGTGGTGTTATTTTTTAAAAGAATAATTTTTAAAATTTAATTTTACTAGTATAATTTAAAATTAAATATTCTTAATTTTATTTTATAAATAAATTTATTATAAATTAATTGTATTATTATAAAAATAAATCTTACCTTTAAAAACTAACATTAAATATACAAATTAAAGCATTTTTTATTTTTAAAATAATCATAAATTTTGTTCTAACACTATATACTTTCAAGGCAAACCAATCAAACTTCATCTACAAGCGTTAAACTTTTAAAGAATACAATGAAGATATAAATTTTAAATTTTTAAATTCCAGAAAATATAAATTTAATTTCAATTCAACGAATATAATTATATCAAAGCACGAATTCATCGGTTGAGGGTGGACGCTCACGGATGGCTAATGCTATGATTATCTTAACATGCACGCAGCTAATTTTGTGACAGTTGTTACAAAGCTATCTATATCGGACCCACTCTATTGTCCTATAAATGATTTTATTGATTATATATATAATTTTATCGATTGGATGCATAATAATATCAGTAAAAAGCAAATAAATATTATTTTGGAGCTTTAAAAAAAGAAAAAGAAAAAAAAATGGCAATAATAATACGTATTTACAATTTATCTATATAAAGTATTGATTTTCATAACCAAAAACTTACCACATGACATGACATAATTCAGTCATTCGTAGAGTTCATTTCATGACTCAAGCCATTATTATATTAACAATAAAAGGTTAACATAAGTAAGACAATCTTTTACATGTCATTCCGTCAGTTTGAGTACAGAATTTGATGGACTTATTCTTTAATTTGGAAAGCCTAAGAAATTTAAAGATTGAAAAAATCTATTACTAGAATTTGAAGAGTTTATGAAAATTGAAGCATAAAAGATTTCTCACCATTAGTTATATAATGACATCAAAGTATAATTTTTGAAATCATCATGATTGTATTGCGTTTCATTTTACAATTTTTTGCAATATTTTTAGGTCTATTTGGTTGTGGATATCGTTATCATATTGTAGCTCACTTTCTAAGTTTTCCTTATATGATCATTGGTTGTGAGAAACTTTGGTTCGCCGCTTTCTATGTGATTGGCTCACACACACACACACACACACACACAACACACAAAAGTTTGGTTTGAAATTTTTATTACTGGGTCTTAAAATTTTTTTATATTTTTATTTGATTATTATATTTTTTAAATTAGTTTCAAATTTATCATTTATTTTTTTGCCAAAAAATAGTTAAGTAGTGAATGATTTCTATTTGATTAATATATATTTCTAATGATTTAACTGCTTTTGTAAAGGAAATTAAAAAGAATTTAAAGGATATAAGTTTTAAATAAAAATAAAAAAAATTTAAGACTTTTACTTAGGATCATGTGCTTCATTTCTTAGATAAATACTTTTATCTGTTAAAAGTGAAAAACAAAATTCCAGTCCAGTCTACCTCCTCCTTGGAAAAAAAAAAAAAAAGGGTTTAGTTTCAGAGAGCACTTCCACGTGAATTTAATTTATACGCATGGTGTGTGTGCAATTAGGTCTTGAATTTTGGATCATAAAATACTTTTCAGGATTTGTTGTGCCATATTCTGACTATACTTTGATTTAATTTATTATCATTAAAAATTTAAAAAGTAACATAAGTGTCTTAAATAAGTTCACGTGAAGTGTAGGTAAAGTAAACTAGTCTATTAATAATTACGTAGGATAGAATATCATGTTTCGGATCAACAACATTACCTAGCTGGCGAAATAAGGTAGATATTAGTCTCTTTTTTCGTTTTTTGTTTTTTTTTTTATTTTTTTCTCTTTCCTCTATTTGCTCACACAGTAGAAATAGAAACAATCAAGCAAAGTCAGAAAGTGGAATGCCTTTCATTTAAATTATAGCCCATGTCGAACCATCAATAGTTTTAAATATGTTTTTTCTTTTCGTTTGTGTCAATTGGCTTTTCCATCCCTTTGTTTCGTTCCAACAATAGTTCGCATGCCACATTTTCAAAAGTTACAATTTGCATATTATTATTACACTAGCAGTGAGAGATGTCAGTCAACACAAATAGAATATGTGTAAGGGATCCAACTACGCTCGTATTCTATCATCTCTCTCCTTAAATCGCAGCCTCTTCTCGGTGGCTTTTAGAGAATACTTTTATCTCCTTGTTTCACCAGTTGATTATTCGCTGTTGCGTTTTATTCCCCTACGTTTATTCTACTTTTGCTAACTCAACTTGAATTTAAGGTTTTCTTTTTTAAATTATTTTGTTGTAGATTGGCTTCATGGGATAAAGTTGACGATCGAATGTAAAATAGGATGTAGAAGAGGCAAAAAAGCTAGCGCTCCAAATTGCTTACTGTTTCCCTTTTTATTTTTAATTTAATTGCATAGTTCTTCTCCTTTCTTCTCCTGTGAGCTTCATTAAGTCCATTTATTGGAATTTTAATTTTCAAAATAATTTTTATTCTATCATTTTTATTAAGTTTTGACAAAGATTTAATGAAATTGAGGTAGAACAAATAATGAAAGTTATGTAACTAACACTGGAATCCACTAGAAACTGAGAACAAACAAAAATTCACTCAATATTCAATAAATATTTTAATATTCATAACAAGATTACTTAATAAAGTTTATACTAAACCTTATTTATAGAACTAACTTAAAAAAATAAGAATTAAAAAGAAAATCTCTCATAAAAAGTAGAAGATTTTAAAATAATCCAAATAAGAAATAAAAATTTTTTAAATAAGAAATTCTAATAAATGTGAATCCTAATTAAATATGAAACAAAATCTTCTAAAATACTTCTTTAAGAAGTATCTTTCTTTGTTAGCTACTTATCATTCTCCTCTAGTTGAAAAGAACTCAACTCTATTGAGGTTAATTGATAAGGACCTTCTTAGGTCTTAAACTAAGAGGAAGGATGAGGTGAATCAATGTGATACTTGCTTTTTACAAATCTGTTCGGATTAACCTCTGTAACTTGTTAGAGTTGATGATCCAATTATTTATCTTGCTTCTTTATGTGAGTGCGACTGTATGGATGTCAATCAAGCGTAAGCATCAGAGAACACATAACAATTTTTACGTAGTTCACCCACAATGTGTGAGCTCCGTTCACGGTGTAATAGGATTACTTCTAAATCACACAATCCACTCTTGTTCTCAAGGAATACACTTATATTATGGAAATATCACTCCTTAACCACTTACATTGATCTCCTGATCACAGAGTTGATCTCTTGATTACTCAAAGGTTTGATCTCTCGATCACTAGATAAGATGATCTCCTGATCACTCCAAGGGTCTCTCACCCTTTTTCACGAAGTTTATAACAAGGTTAGTAATTAACACTTTCCTAAGAAGGATCACTTAATATGCACAGGTTGCTAATATAGAAAGCGAATCTTCTCCTTCCTTACTATCAATCTTTGTTTAAGCTTAGTTGGTCTCTTTTCTGCAGGGTCCACCTTCTGTAGGTTCTCTCTTCTGTAAGTTCTCTTGGTTGTAGGTTATCTTCGTTGCAGGTTCGCTCTGCTTGTTGCTAGTGCTGCCTCGATAGGTTCTCTCCTCTGCTACTGGTGCTAACTCACTTGTTGCCTTAACAGGTTTCTTCCCCTGCTGCATTGGTAGGTTGCTTCACCTGCTACCTTAGTAGGTTGTTTTCCTACTATTAGTTTTGCCAACCCTATTGTTGGGGTAAGTTTTCTCCTCTTGTTGCTAGTGCTGCCTGCTTTACTGTTGCTTACTGCTTTGGCAAGTTGCTTCACTTGTTGTCTTAGCAGGTTATTTTCTTGTTGTTGGTTCTGCTTATGTTATTATCAGGGTAAGTTTTTTCCCTCTATTGCTGGTGTTACTGCCTTGCTGTCGGGGCAAGTTTTCTCCTCCTGCTACTGGTGCTGCATGGTGCTAGTTGTGCTACAAGCTGCTGGTTATGCTATAAGTTGTTAGTTGTGCTGCAAGTTATTGGTTGTGATTCACCTGCTGTTGGTTCTGCAAGCTACTGGTTGTGATTCACCTATTATCGATTCTGAAAGCTGTTGGTTGTGACTACTGCTGGTCGTGCCTACACTTGCTGCCTACTATTTGTTGTGCTTGTATTTGTTACTGATTGTGCTTGCTGCTATAATTGCTATTACATGTCTCCTTTGGTATGGTGTGATTATTGTACTTCTCTTCTGGTTTGGTGTGGCTACTGCACCTTTTCCTTTATTGGTTTGCCAATTGCTGCACCTCTCCTTGATTAGTTTGCCAACTGCTATACCTCTTCTTGATTGGTTTGCCGGTTGTTGCATCTCTCTTTCCTTGATTGGTTTACCAACTGTTGCACCTCTCCTTGAGTGGCTGTTGTAACTTCTTCTTCTCCCTTTGGTTTGTTGGTTGCTGCTTTCTTTTTTTCCCTTTGGTAGGGCTGCCGGTTGTTGTAACTCCTCCTTCAGTTGGTGTGGCTGTCTCTTTCTTTGGTGGCTGTTGTCACCTCTTGGTTGGTTGCACCTCTTTTAGCTGGTTATTCTCTTTTTGATGACTGCCTCTCTTTTTGCCACTCAACCTATCTTCGGTTTTAGGTTTGCCGTTCACCTCTCCTCGGCTTTGGGTTTGCCGTTCACCTCTGTAGCCTTTGTTGTTCTCTCAATTTTTTTGTAGCCCACATATTGGTCTTGCAAGATGCATGAAGGTATTTATAGAGCCTTAAAATTAGGGTTGCACACTTATCAATGGTCAGTATTGATTCCCAAGGATTGCCTTGTAATCAACGACTAGATTTGATTCCTAAAATTTAAGGTCAACAATTAACATTGACTTCCTAAAATTTAAGGTCAATGGTCAAGGGTCAACGATCATCCTTGACCCCCTAAAATTTAGGGTCAATAGTCAATATTGACTCATCTACTTTAGGGTTGACCTGCCATCAATGGTTTTGCCTAATAACCTCTCTATATCTCAACGACATTCATAACATTAAATTAACAAGAACAACTATGTGAGATGCTGTTAACAACAAATCCAATATTAGCCCTCAAAGATGGGCTTAATATTAATGCCAAGCAAAATCTAGTAAAGTAACACCCAATGAATGAAGCTTATCCTTAAAAAGCCAAGTAACGTTAGAAATAGGGTGTGATTTCCATTAGACAAAGTAACGTTGAAATCCACTTTGAGAAGAAGCAATATGCTTATCACTAAGATAGTTTTAATGTCCGTAAGCAAAATATAGTGCATTGGACAAAATAGTTTTTGTAAGAAGACTAAAAGGCTATGAAGGAAACTTAAAAGCACTTTAGTATGATGATATATCCTCCATATTGAAAATATATCTGATATTCAAATTAGTAAGTAAATCAAGTAAATATGCATTAGATCTAAGTTTTTTAACGATGGAATAAGAATCAATAATTCGAGCATGTAATTTCTTGAAGGAGTATTTAGCGAAGCATTGAGGGCAAATGTGAATCATGACATAATCATCTACATTGAAATGTTTTTCCTAATGATGCACATTAACAACAAGTTTATAATCAGTATTACTTAAAGCAAATTTGCGTTTAAACTCAGCATGAATGTCTTACATGTATTTGACAAAATTTTTAGTAAGTTTAGAAGAATGAATGTTAGAGGAAAGGGGAATAAGATCAATAAGAGTACATGGAATGTAGTTATGAATAATCTCAAAAGAACTTTTACTAGTGGACCTATTAACAAAATTATTATAGGAAAATTCAACAATTGGTAAGATTAAGTCCCAAATACCTTGTTTGTTTGGCCTTAAGACTTAAGGGTGCCAATTGTTTAGGTCACTTTTTGAACTTTTATAGGATACAAATTGAATATTTATAAATTTCATGCAAAGTAAAAAAAGTAAAGGAGAAGATATTTTGACAATTTTCTATAGGCACAAGTTTTTCTTCTTATATATATTAACCAAATTATATAGGTATTTGTCTTTATTTTTTGCTTTTTGTAGCTAATTGATCATTTAGCCTTAGTTTGCTACTATTGTCAATGGGAAGAAGACATTTAACAGCCTATGCGAACTACCAATTAATGAATTGTCAATCTCTACTCGAAAAAGTCCTAAATAACTTTATAGCTGAATGAGTCAAGGTTGACGTGATAAAGGATCTAACGTCTATTGTTAAGAATGTTGAGATTTGGATTATGTGATATTCTTTATAATTTGATGTGCTTCTCACACTTAATTAATATTAATTTATTTAAATTATTATTTTATATTTTATAATTTATTGATTAACATGTATGCTATATATATACACATAATCTTTTAATTCATGATATTTTTAATTATATATTTGAATTATACTAAAAATTTTGCAAAATTTTGGTATTTTATCATATCTTTATTTTTAGAATGATATTGAAACCTAAAGAGATCTCAATAAATGGTATAAAAAATTGTGGTGATTCAAAATTAAGAGAAAGTTGGAATTGGTCAACCTATGCCATCAATTAGATAACATAAAGTGAAGAGAAGCTAAGTAGAAGAGTGTTGAGTCCATCTTTGATGACTAACGTTGAATTTGTTGTTAATAGCATCTCACATAGTTATTTGTGTTGATATGATGTTTTGAATGTCGTTGAGATGTAGAGAGGTTATTGGGTAAAACCATTGATGGTCGGTCAATTATGAAGTCGATGAGTTAATATTGACCATTGACCCTAAATTTTAGGAATAAAATCTGACCGTTGATTGTAAGGCAAACCTTGGGAATTGATGCTGACCGTTAATGAGTGTGCAACCCTAATTTCAAGGCTTTATAAATACTTTTATGCATCTTACAAGACCGATGTGTGGGCTGTAGAAAAATTAAGAGAATGACAAGGGTTGTAGAGGGGAACGACAAACCTAAAGCCAAGGAGAGGTGAACAGCAAACCTAAAGCCAAAGATACGTTGGGCGGCAAAGAGAGAGGTAGCCACTAAAGAGAGAGTGACTGGCCAAGGCAAAGGAAATAGCCACTAAAGAGAGGTGCAGCACCAAGGAGAGGTATGGCTAGCAGCCCTACTAAAATGAGGAGTTGCAGTAATTGACAGCCACACTAATTGAAGGAGGAGTTGTAGTAACCGACAGCTTTACCAAAGGGAAAAAAAGAAGGTAGTAGCTAGCCAAATTGAAGGAAGGAAGAAGAAGTTACAGCAACCATCCAAGGAAGAAGTTGCCGCAGCCACTCAAGGAGAGGTACAGCAGCTGGCAAACTAATCAAAGAGAGGTGTAGCAGCTGGTAAACCAATAAAAGAGAAGGAGTAGCAACCACACCAAACCAAAGGAGACGTGTAGTAGCCACACCAAACCAAAGGAGACATGTAGTAGCCACACCAAACTAGAGGAGACGTGTAATAGCCACACTAAACCAGAGGAGACATGCAGCAGTAAGCATAACCAGCAGTAATAGTAGCAAGTGCAGGCATAATTAGTAGCAGGCAGTATGTGTAGGCACAACCAATAAATATAAGCATAACCAGCAATAGTTATAACCAATAGGTTGCAGAACTGGCAGCATGTGAATCACAACCAATAGCTTGCAGAACCAGCAGTAGGTAAATCACAATAAGCAACTTGCAACACAACCACTAGCTTGCAGCACAATTAGTAGTGTGCAGCATAACCGGTAGCTTGCAGCACAACTAGCAGCTTGTAGTATAACTAGTAGTGTGCAGCATAACCAGTAGCAGGCAACATCAGTAGTAAGAGGAGAAAACTTACCCCAGCAGCAGGGCACGCAGCACTAACAACAGCAGAAGAAAACTTGCCTTGACAGTAGGGCAGGCAACATTAATAGAAGGAGGAGAAAACTTGCCTCGACAGTAGAGTAGGCAGAACCAATAGCAGGTGAAGTAACTTGCCAAGACAGCAAGTGAAGCATCCTGCCAAGGTAGTAGGTGAAGCAACTTGCCAAGGCAGCAGGGGAAAAAACTTGCTAAGGTAATAGGTGAGGTAGCATCGGTAGCAAAGGAAGAAACCTACCAAGGTAGCATTAACAGCAGAGGAAAGAAACCTGCCAAGGCAGTGAGTGAGGTAGCATCGCCAACAAGCGGAGAGAACCTGCAGCGGAGATAACCTACAGCTGAGAGAACCTGCAAAAGATAGACCCTGCAGAGAAGAGACCAATAAAGCTTGAGCAAAGATCGATAGTGAGGAAGGAAAAGATCTACTTTCTATATTAGCAGCTTATACATATTGAGTGATCATTCTCAAGAAAGTGTTAGTTACTAATCTTTTTATAAATTTTGTAAAAAAAGGTGGGAGACCTTTAGAGTGATTGGGAGATCAACTTTTCTAATGATCGGGAGATCAAACATTTGAATGATCAAGAGATCAACTCTGTGATTAAGAGATTATTGTAAGTGGTTATGGAGTGATCCTTTCACAATATAACTGTATCCCTTGATAACAAGAGTGGATTGTGTAATTTAGGAGTGATCCTATCACACTGTGGATGCAGCTCACACATTTTGGGTGAACCATGTAAAAATTACTATGTATTCTCTGGTGCTCACGCTTGATTCATATCTGTATGGCCGCGCTTACATAAAGAAGCAAGATAAATAATTGGATTATCGACTCTAACAAGTCACAGAAGTTAATCTAAACAGATTTGTAAAAAATGAGTATCTCATATTGATTCACCTTATCTCCCTCTCAGTGTAAGACTTAAGAAGCTCCACATCAAGTGGTATCGATGCCTATTTTTTCTGTTCCAATTTGTCTACTTTGATCTAAAGTTGTTTGTTGCTGCTTTGAGTCTTTACATCTATTGTTAGTTGATATCATAGATAGCATGAATAGTGTTAACAGCAAGGGCATTCCTACTTTTGATAGACAGAATTATCAGTTATAAAAGAATAGAATGCTCCCATATTTGATGTTACTTGGTCTAGATGTATTTGAATATGTTGTTAGTGGCTTCATCCTTGTTGTTGAAGGTGCTGCAATGACTTTTACTAATAAGAAGAATTTGGAGTGTGATGGAAAGGCAAGAAATGCCTTATATGTCTACTTATCAGACAAAGAATTCACCAAAGTGATGAGGTGCAACACAACCAAGCAAATTTGGGATAAGTTGAAGAACATTTATGAAGGAGACAAGGTTGTGAAGGAAGCCAAGCCATAAATTTAGAGGAGAAGATTTAAAGACATAAAGATACAGAATGATGAATCTGTGGATGCCTTTTTCACAAAAGTAAACGAAATTGTGTGCTCTATTAGAAGTTATGGAGAGGAGATCAACGATGTGACTATGGTAATGAAGATACTTGTAACCATACCAGAAGCTTACAATGTCAAGGTTTCCTTCATAGAAGATAAAGATTTGGATAGGCTACCTTTAGATGATTTGCACAACATATTGGTGGCTTATAAAATAAGAATAGCCCCATTGAAGAAAGAAAAGAAGTTTATGGCATAGAAGGAGGTAGCCTTTAAGGTAATGAAGAAATTAAAGATTAAAGACCAAGATGAAGAATCTGATAGCAACTTTGAAGAAGAAGATGGTGATACTGAACTGGATGAAGTCATGGTATACATTACTAAAAATATGACGAAAGGAAAAGGAAAGTACAAGGGAAAATTATCCTTAAAGTACACTTTGCTGTGGATTGTCCAAAGAGAATAGAAATAGATAATGATGATGATGATGAGCCGGCCCCCAGGTAGAGAACAAAGAAATCTAGCTATTTTAAAGTTAGAAATTTGAGTGCCAAAGGGAAAAAGCAACTTTTTAGATCCAAAAGGAGAAATTACTTGAGCAAGTTGGATGAAGAGGATTATAAAGAAGAAATTGATGATGATTTTGATGATGATGCTATAAAGAATATGCTAGTTGTTAAAGTAGATGATAAAAAATCTTTAAGTGATGAGGAACCAATCGAAGAGGAAAAGAATGAGATAGTGCAACAACTTGAGAGTGAATTGAGAGATTGTTTGCACAAAAATAGCAATCTGAAAAAAGAGGTAAAGCATCTCAAGTAGCTATATGAAAATTTTGTTATTGATGAATCTAATCTTCAGGTGAAAGAAAAGCAAATTGATGCAAAATAGATGGAGTACTTGAAGAGAATTGAGGAGCTGAGTGTACTTGAGGCAAAGCAAGGCAAAATACACGAAGATCTTGGCGCCAAGGTGATTACATAAGAGCAAGAGGTGTTGATTTTGTAAGCCAAGCTCTATAAGGCTGAGTTTGAATTGAAGAAGCATGAAGAAAGCTTTATGTAGGCCATAAAAGTGAAAGGAGAGTTGTCTTCAGCAAATGTCATTAAGGAAGATGCCACCAAAAAATTGGATGAGTGTCTAAGCAAAGAAAAACCTCATTCTATGGGGAAGAAAGGCTATAACTATATCAGAAAGCCAAATGAGAAGGTAGCAGTGACGAAGAAAATTATGTTTGTACTTGAAAGCAAGCATAATGATGTGATGGAGTAGAGAAACTAACCCAAGCTATAATGGGTTAGGAAAGATGTGGTGAAAACTCCCATCTAAATGAGATATAAACTTGGTGAAAGAAGAAAATCCAAATTTGAAAGATTTTGTTGGAGCTATGGTAAGTATAGTCACAAGGCTAATGTGTGTTGGAGCAATGGCTTACAATGAAGAGGAATGTAAGGTAAGAATCTAGGGGGAAGACTCTATCAAGAAAGGAGATAGTCTTAGGTGAAAAGAAGCTATATTCCATTAAGAAACAGATTTGATTTGTTGGGAGAAATCTGTAGAAGATGCAAAAAGGCTAGACATATTATTGAGGATTGCTTGACATTATTGCTTAGTTAAAGAGTGCAAAGGAGAACACCTACACATGCTTTTACATTCAGCCAAAGAAGAAAAAGAGGAAGAAAAATGACTGTGGGTGTGGAAGTAGTCTTAAAAGTTTCCAAGAAAGAAAAGCTATGGATTTTGGATAGTGGTTGTTGCTTTTTGCACATGATAGGAAACTCCAAGATGTTGAAGGAAGTAGCAAAATATGATGGAGGGTCAGTCAGATTTAGCAATGATGGTGCCTTAAAGATTAAAGGTGTTGATGCTGTTGAAATTGGTGTAAAAAAGTTGAAATCGAAGGAAGTGCTTTATGTTAAAGGGATAAAACACAATCTTACCAATGTTAGCCAACTGTATGATGATAGAAATAAAATTACTTTTAGCAAGAGTGGATGCACAGTAAACAGATTAATTGATGGTATTGTTCTTACTAAGGGTGAAAGAACAAATGAAAACGTATACCAAGTTTTAAGAAGCAAAAACACATGCTACATGAGCACCAAAGATGATAATTTTTTGTGGCATAGGAGATTGGGACATCTTGGAGAAAAAAGGAAAAACAAGTTGTCCAAAAATGAAGCTGTGAAAGATGTACCCAAGTTGAAAAGAGAAAAAGATACAATTTACAGCACTTATCAAAAAGGGAAGATGGTGAATGCTACCCACAAAAATATGGAGAATCAAATAAAGAAGTCATTGGAACTCATTCATTTAGATATATTCATCAAACCTCTATCAAGAGAGATGTTTCAAAAGTTAAGACTAAATTTATGTGTTCAACTACCCCTTAGAGGCTAAGGTATGCCTTTAACCCCTCTCTCCTTCCTTCTTTTATTATTCTTTGGATTTGTTGTTAAAAGGGGAGATATTTTGCATAAATCCAAAGAGAGTATATACTAATCAAAAGGGGGAGTAGCTTGAAAGGGGGAGAAGCAGAAAAAAGGGGGAGTTAAAGGTACAGGTACATATAAAAGGGAGATACATGTTTCAGGGGGAGCTGTGAATGTCAAAGGTTGCTATGTGTGCATTGCTGAATGTTGGATTTAATATGTCGCCAATAAATCCAAAGAGGGAGATTGTTGAGCCCATCTTTGATGACTAATGTTGGATTTGTTGTCAACAGCATCTCACATAGTTATTCATATTGAGGTGATGTTTTGAATGCCATTGAGATGTAGAGAGGTCATTGGGCAAAACTATTGATAGCCGGTCAACCCTGAAGTCGATGAGTTAATGTTGACTATTGACCCTAAATTTTAGGGATTAAGGCTGACCGTTGACCTTAAATTTTAGGAAGTCAATGTTGGCTGTTGACCCTAAATTTTAGGAATCAAATCTGGTCATTAATTGTAGGGCAAACCTTAGGAATCGATGGTGACCGTTGATAAGTGTGCAACCTTAATCTCAAGGCTTTATAAATATCTCCATGCATCTTACAAGATTGAGGTGTGGGCTGCAGAAAAATTAAGAGAATGGTAAGGGTTGTAGAGGTGAACAACAAACCAAAGGGAGAAGAAGATGTTGCAGCAGCCACCTAAGGAAGAGGTTGCAGCAACCACTCAAGGAGAGGTGCAGCAGTTAGCAAACCAATCAAAGAGAAGGTGCAGCAGCCACACAAAACCAGAAGAGACATGTAGCAACCACACCAAACTAGAGGAGACGTGCAACAGTCACACTAAACTAGAGGAGACATGTAACAACAATTGTAGCAATAAGCACAACCAGTAGCAATAACAGTAAGTGCAAGCATAAACAGTAATAGTCAGCAAGTGCAGGCACAACCAGTAAGTGTGGGCATGACCAACAGCAGTCATAATCAACAACTTGCAGAGCCGGCAGCAGGTGAATCACAATTAGTAGCTTGTAGCATAACTAGCAGTGTGCAACACAACCAGTAGCTTGCAGCACAACCAGTAGCGTGTAGCACAACTAGCATCTTGTAGCATAACTAGCAACAGGCAGCACCAATAACAAAAGGAGAAAACTTGCCTTGACAGTAGGGTAGGCAACAATAGTAGTAGGAGGAGAAAACTTGCCTTGACAACAGGGCAGACAACATTAGCAGGAGGAGGAGAAAACTTGTCTTGATAGTAGGGTAGGCAAAACCAATAGCAAGTGAAGCAAGTTGCCAAGGTAGTAGGTGAAGCAACCTACCAAGGCAGCAGGTAAAGCAACTTGCTAAGGTAGCAGGGGAAGAAACCTGCTAGGGTAGTAGGTGAGGCAGTATCGGTTGCAGAAGAGAGAACTTGCCGAGGTAGCAGGTGAGGTAGCACTGACAGCAAGCGGAGAGAACTTGCAGTGGAGATAACCTACAGCCAAAAGAACTTGCAGATCAGAGAACCTGCAGAAGATAGAACTTACAAATAAGAGATCGGTAAAACTTAAGCAAAGACTAGTAGTGAGGAAGGAAAAAATCTGCCTTTTGCATTAGCAACCTGTGCACATTGAGTGATCCTTCTCAGGAAAGTGTTAGTTTCTAACCTATTTATAAACTTTATGAAAAAGGGTGGGAGACCCTTGGAGTGATCGGGAGATTAACTCTATGATCGGGAGATCATTGTAAGTGGTTAAGGAGTCATCCTTCCATAAAATAACTATATCCCTTGATAACAAGAGTGGATTGTGTGATTTAGGAGTGATCTTATCACACTATGAACGTAGCTCACACATTATGGGTGAACCACATAAAAATTGCTGCTATGTTCTATCATTGACTTTAATAAGTTATAGAGGTTAATCCGGATAGATTTGTAAAAAGTGAGTATCTCACACTAATTCATCCCCTTTTTCTCTCAGTGTGAGACCTAAGAAGGCCCACATCAAAGAGAAATAAAAAATTTGGGTTGGTTAATTAAATTAGTGTTTGTAGTTGACCAAAGGCAATAAAGGTTTTAAGTTGTAAAGTACAAAAAGTTATAGAAATTTTAAACTAGTTGATTGAATTATGGATATGATTAACCGAGGTAATTGAAATGTATAAAGTGTAAAAAATTGGAAAAGTTATAAAGAATTTAGATTGGTTGATCGGATTGTGCCTATGGTTGATTGATAGGATAGAAAAGTAAGAGCATAGGAAGTTTAAAAAATTATAGAGAATTTTGGTTGGTTGACTGATCCAAGTATTGTGTTTGACCGATGCTTTAGAAGAAAAGTTTTTTGTTTTTGAAAATTGATTCTCTTTAAAAGAAAAGATCAATGTCTAACAGTTAGATAGGTTTATAGGCTTATAAAAGAGTTTAGGAAACTCTTTTGTAAGGGACCTTGGAGTGTTATTCATGGTAATCACCAAGAGAAAAGAGAAAATTGTTCAAAAATGAAAACTTTAAAGAATAAGAACTTTAAAAGTGAAAAAGCCAAGATTATGAAAGAGTGTGTATAATGAAAACTTCTTGAATTTTTTTTATGATCAAGGTTAAAATGATCAAATGTAAAGAATTGTCTTCAGCATTGAACTTGTCCAAATTCTATGAATTAAATCGGTCAACACATCTACTTTCTAGAGGCATATTCAAGTAACCTAAATTACCTTCATAGTGATTTTCACTTCCTTCTATACATATAATAAGTAATCATAAAGCAATTTTTGTTCACTTTTATTTTTGTAAAGAAATATTTCATCATTTTAATGTAAAAATCACATCTAAAAATAATAAACCTAATTCACTTTTGAAATACAAATCTAAGAAACCATTTGTCTCAAACTTAGTAACCAAGTTCAATGGTTTAGTATGATACAAGTTCTTTTCTTGAACTTGTAAAAATCATCCTTGGTTTGAAAAGTTCTAAAATAAAAACTATAGAACTTTGATTAATCAAATAGTTGAGAGGATGATTGACCTTGTATGATAGCTTATTGAGCTCATCTTTGATGGCTAATGTTGGATTTGTTGTCAACACCATCTCAAATGGTTATATGTGTTGATTTGATATTATGAATACCGTTGAGATGTAGTGAGGTCATTGGAAGGAACCGGTGATGACAGGTTAAGCATGGCATTGAGGAGTCAACGTTGACCGTGACCTTAAATTTTATAGGTCAAGATTGACCATTAACCATTAACCGTTGACCCTAAATTTTAGGAAGTCAATATTGACCATTGACCTTAAATTTTAGGAATCAAATTTGGCCGTTGATTGTAGGGAAACATGTGGGAATTAACGATGATTGTTGATGATCGTGTAGCCTTAATCTCAAGGCTTTATAAATACCCTTATGTGTCTTGTAAGAAGGGTGTGTGTTGTAGAAAATTGAAAGAGCTAGCCAAAGAGAGAGGTGAGCGGCAAACTTAGGGAAAAAGAGAGGTGAATGACATAGAGGAGGCAGTCACCAGGTAAGGTGCAATTGGTCAAGGAAAGGAAGAAAGAAGGCAAGGCAGCTGCCCAAGGAGAGTGCAGCAACCACCAAGGAGAGAAGGCAAGGCAGTTGGCCAAGGAGAGTGCAGCAGCCACTAAGGAAAGAGGGCAAGGTAGCAAGCCAAGAAGAGAGTAGCAGCACATCCAGGAGGCTTCCCTGCAGCAGCAGCACATCTAAGAGGCTTCCCAGCAACAGTAGCACGTCCAGGAGGCTTCCTAGTAGCAGCAGCATGTCAAGGAGGGTATACTAGTACCAGCAACACGTCCCTGCATGTCTAGGAGGGTATACCAATAGCAGCACATGTCCTTGCAGGTCCAGGAGGGTATACCAGCACCAGTAGCATGTTCCTCCATGTCCAGGAGGGTATACCAGCAACAACATACGTCCCTGTAGGTCCATGAGGATATACTAGCAACAGCAGCACGTTCTTGCACGTTCAGGTGGGTATACTAGTAGCAATAGCACCTTAGGAGGCTTCCCAGCAGCAGGAGCATGCACGGGAATCAAGCAAAAAAAAAAAGCAGAGCTTGCAGTAGCGAATTAGTAGCCATTTGTAGAAAGTGTAGTAGCAAGTCCGGGAATCAACCAGCAAACCAGCAGCAGCGTGAGAAATCTGTTGCAACGTGTGGGGAGAGTAGCAGCAGCGCGAGAAATCTACTGCAATGCGCAGGGAGAGCAGTAGCGACGCAAGAAAACTGTAGTGCATGAGGAGAGCAGCAGCGACACGAGAAAACAGCTGTAATGCGTGGGGAGAGCAGCAGTGATGCGAGAAAAACTGTCGTAGTGTGCTGGGAGAGTAGTAGTAGCGTGAGAAAGCAGTAATAGTGTGCATGAACAGTAGCAGCGGTGCAAGCCAATGCTAGGAGCAGCACGTGTGAATAGCAGGAATAGCATGTGCGGACAGCAATAGTAGCTTGTGCAAAAAGTAGGCACAGTTTGTGCTGATAGCAGGTATAGCTTATGTAGACAGCAGGCACAGCTTGTGTGGACAACGAGTAGAGCTTGTGAGGGCAGCAACTATCAGCTTGTAGGGACAATAGGTGCATAGCACACACGGACAACAGGTGCATATCACGCGGACAACAGACATAACTTGTGCAAACAACGGACACAACACACACGGATAGTAGACACAACACGCGCAGATAGTAGGAATAGTGGTGCAGACAACAACTGTAGTGCGTGCGGACAGCAGCCACAGTGCACGCGGACAGCAGCCACAGAGAGCATAAATAGCTGGTGTAGAGAGCGAGGACAGTAGGAGTAGTGTATGCAGATGGCAGGCACAGTGTGTGCGAACAGCAGGTATAGGGCATGCGGACAGTAGGTGCATCGTGTGTGGATAGTAGGGGCGCAGACAATAGGCACAGCGCATATGGACAGTAGGTGCAGCATGTGTGGACAGCAGGAGCACGGACAGTAGGCACAGCATTAGCAGCACACGCGAACAGTAGTAGATAGGCACGACAGCCCGTACGGGCTGTATTAGCAATGCATGCGAATAGTAGTGGCAGCATTGCACAGACAGCATTAGCAGCGTGTGTGGACAGCAGCGACAGTGCATACGGACAGTGATAGCAGCATGTGCGGACAGCAATAGTAGTGTGTGCTGGCAGCAATAGCAGAATGTGCAAGCAGCAATAGTAGTGCATGCAAATAGCAATAGTAACAGGTCTGGTAGCTTGCAGTAGCAAGAGGAGAAATCGTGCTTGGCAGAAGGTCAAGTAGCTTGTAGTAGTAGAGGAGGAAACATAATTGGAAGCAAATCCTGTAGCTTATAGTAGCCGAGGAGAAAGCGTGCTTGGTAGCTTGCAACAGTCGAGGAGAAAATGTGCCTAGCAATAGAGGAGAGATTTTGCCAAGGTAGTAGGTGAGGCAGCACCAGCAGTGGGTGAGACAACATCGGCAACGAAGGAAGGAGAAGATTCATATTCTGCTCTAACAGTCTGTACACATTGAATGATCGTTCTCTAGAAAAGGTTTTTCCATAAAATCTTGATAATTTATTGAACAACGGGTGGGATACCTTTGGAGTGATCGGGAGATTAACTCCTTCACCAGGAGATCATTGTATGTGGTTAAGGAGTCATCCTTCCACAACCAAATTGTATCCCTTGATAACAAAAGTAGATTGTATAATTTAGGAGGGATCCTATCACACCGTGGACATAGCTCACACATTGTGGGTGAACCACGTAAAAACTGCTGTGTGTGCTTGGGTGCTTATGCATTGATTTATATTCATACTATCATGTTCACATAAAGGAGAAAGATAAAAATTAGATCATCAGTTCTAACAAGTAGAGGTTAAATTCGGATCGATTTGTAAAAAGCGCATATCTCACATTGATTCACCCCCTCTCTTAGTGTGAGACCTAAAATAGTCCTTATTAAGTGGTATCAGAGCCAGTTCCTCTGTTGATCCAATTTTTCTACTTTGAAGTGAAGTTGTGCATTGTTGTGTGAGTTTTTATCTTTACTGCTCCTTGAGATCATGGATAGCCTGAATAGTGCTAATAACAAGGGCATCCTTACGTTTGATGGACAAAATTATTAGTTATGGAAGAATAGGATGCTCCTATATTTGATGTCCCTTGGTCTTGATATGTTTGAGTTTGCTGTTAGTGACTTCATCCTTATTGCTGAAGGTGATCTTATGACGCTAGCTGATAAGAAGAACTTGAAGTGTGATGGAAAGGCAAGAAATGCCTTATATGCCTCCCTGTCAGATAAAGAATTCACCAAGGTAATGGGGTGCAACACAACCTAGTAAATCTGGGACAAACTGAAGAACATCTATGAAGGAGACAAGGTTGTGAAGGTAGCTAAGTTACAAATCTGGAGGAGCAAATTTGAAGACATAAAGATGTAGAATGATGAGACTGTGGATGCATTCTTCACAAGAATTAACGAGATTGTGTGTTCCATCAGAGACTATAAAGAGGAGATCCACGATGCCATTGTGATAAGGAAAATACTTAGAACCTTGCTAAAAGCTTACAATGCCAAAGTCTCTTCTATAGAAGATAAAGATTTGGATAGACTGCCTTTAGATGACTTGTATAGCATATTAGTGGCTTATAAAATGAGAATAGCCCCAATGAAGAAAGAAAAGAAGTCTAAAGTGGAGAAGGAGCTGGCCTTCAAGGCAATGAAGAAGTTAAAGATTAAAGACCGAGAAGAAGAATCCGACAACAGCTCTAAAGAAGAAGATGGTGATCCTCAACTAGATAAAGTTTTGGCGTACATTACCAATAATATGAGGAAAAGAAAAGGGAAGTATAAGGGAAAATTACCCTTGAAGTGTTTTAGTTGTGGTGATATAGGGCACTTTGCCATGGATTACCCAAAGAGAATAAAAGTAAGCAGTGATGATGATGATGAGCCTACCCCAAGGTGGAGAACAAAGAAATCTATCTATTCTAAAGTTGAAAATTCAAATGCCAAAGAAAAAAAGCAATTCTTTAGATCCAAAAGAAGAAATTATTTGAGCAAGTTGGATAAAGAGGATTTTGAAGAAGAAGTTGATGATGACGCTGCAAAGGATGTGCTGGTCGCTCAAGTAGATGATGACAAAGAATCTTCAAGTGAGGAGGAATCAATAGAAAAGGAAAAGGATAAGTTGTTGCAGTAACTTGAGAATGAGTTAAGAGCTTCTTTGCGAAAAAATAGCAAGCTGGAAAAAGAGGTGAAGCATCTTAGGAAGCTGTATGAAAATTCTGTTGTTGATAAATCTAATCTCCAAGTAAAAGAAAAGGAGTTTGAAGCAAAAGAGGAGTACTCGAAGAGGATTGAAGAGCTGATCGTACTTGAGGTTGAGCAAGGCAAGATATATGAAGATTTTGGTACTAAGGTGATTGCATAAGAGCAAGAGGTGCTGATTTTGCATGTTGAGCTTCACAAGGCCGAGTTTGGGCTAAAGAAGCATGAAGAAAGCTTTATGCAGGCCATGGAAATGAAAGGGGAGTCATCATCAGCAAGTGCCATCAAAGAGGATGTTACCTGAAAGTTGGATGAGTGTCTAAGTAATCAAAGACATCATTCCATGGGAAAGAAAGGATTTGGCTACATTGAGAAGCTGAGTGAGAAGGTAGAAGAAAAGAAGAAAATTGTGTTTGTACCCGAAAGCAAGCACAATGATGTAATGGAGAAGCGAGACCAACCCAAGTTAAAATGGGTTAGGAAAGATATGGTGGAGACTCCCATCCATAGGAGATAAATTGTTAAAGATAAAGAGAAGGTTGCCACACTAGTTGCTAAAGAAAGAAGACATGGACTTGGTAAAAGAAGTAAATCCAGGTTCAAAGGATTTTGCTAGAGCTGTGGTAAGTATGGGAACAAGGCTAATACTTGTTGGAATATTTGGCCTATAATGAAGAGGAATGTGAGGCAAGAGTCTAGGGCGAGACTCTGTCAAGAAAGGAGACAGTCTTAGGTGGAAAGAAGTCATATTCCATTGAGAAACAATTTTGATTTGTTGGGATAGATCTGTGGAAGATGTGAAAGGGTTAGACACATTGTTGAGGATTGCTTGACATTGCTCCCCAGTCAAGAAGTGCAAAGGATAACACGCCAACCATTGTTGCTCGATCAAAGAGTGGAAAGGAGAATACCTACACATGCTCCTATATTTGGCCAAAAAAGAAGAAGAGGAAGAGAAATGTCTATGGTTGTGGAAGTAGCCTTAAAAGCTTCCAAGAAAGAAAAACCATGTATCCTAAATAGTGTCTGCTCTTTACACATGATAGGAGACTCCAAGATGTTGAAGGTAGTAGCAAATTATGATAGAGGGTCCGTTAGATTTAGCAATGAAGGTGCCTTAAAGATTTAAGGTATCGGTGTTGCTGAAATTGGTGCAGAAATGCTGAAATCAAAGAAAGTGCTTTATGTTGAAGGGTTAAAACACAATCTTATTAGTGTTAGCCAGTTGTGTGATGATGGACATGAAGTTACTTTCAACAAGAGTGACTGTAAAGTAAAGAGATTAAGAGATGGTGCTATTCTTAGTAAGGGTAAAAGAACAAATGGAAACTTATATCAAGTTTCCAAAAGCAAAAGCACATGCTACATAAGCACTAAAGATGAGAATTTATTATGGTATGGAAGATTGGGACATCGTGGAAAAAAGAGGTTGAACTTAAGTATTTAGTCATACCCTAGAGGGTAAGGTATTCTCTAACCCTTTTCCCCTTCCCTCTTTTATTTTTCTTTGGATTTGTTGTCAAAGGGGGAGATATTTTGCATAAATCCAAATAGAGTATGGATTGATAAAAAGAGGGAGTAGCTTGATGGATAAAGGGGGAGAAGCAGAAAGGGGGAGTTAAACGAAGTTAAGGGAGATGCATGGTTTAGGGGGAGCTGTGAATGACTATATGTAGGGGATGTTATGCATGGTGGAGATTGTTAAGCCCATCTTTGATGGCTAATATTGGATTTGTTGTCAACAACATCTCACATGGTTATATGTGTTGATTTGATATTATGAATGCCACTGAGATGTAGTGAGGTCATTGGAAGAAACCGGTGATGACAGGTCAACCCTAGTGTTGAACAGTCAACGTTGACTGTGACCCTAAATTTTAGGGGTCAAAATTGACTGTTGATTGTTGACCATTGACCCTAAATTTTAGTAATCAAATCTAGTCATTGATTGCAAGGCAAGATGTGGGAATTAACGATGACCGTTGATGATCATGTAGCCCTAATATCAAGGCTTTATAAATACCCCTATATGTCTTGTAAGAAGGGTGTGTGCTGCAGAAAATTGAGAGCCAACCAAAGAGAGAGGTGAACGGCAAACCTAGGGAAAAAGAGAGGTCAATGGCAAAGAGGAGGTAGCCACCAAGCAAGGTGCAGTCGGCCAAGGAGAGGAAGAAAAAAGGCAAGGCAGCCAACTAAGAAGAGAGGAGCAGCACGTCCAGGAGGCTTCCTCGTAGCAGCAGCACGTTTAGGAGGTATACCAGCAGTAGCACACGTCCTTGCAGGTCCAAGAGGGTATACCAGCACTAGTAGCACGTTCTTGCATGTCCAAGAGGGTATACTAGCAACAGCACACGTCCCTGTAGGTCAAGGAGGGTAGAACAGCACTAGTAACACGTTCCTATACGTTTAGGAGGGTATACCAGCAGTAGCAGCATGTCCCTGCATGTCCAGGAGGGTATACTAGCACCAGTAGTACCTTAGGAGGCTTCCTAATAGCAAAAGCATGCCTGGGAATGAAGCAAAAAAAATTAGAATGTGCAGTAGCGAATCAGCAGCCACCTGCAAAAAGTGCAGCAACAGGTATGGGAATCAACCAGCAAACCAATAACAGCGCGAGAAATTTGCTGCAGTGCATGAGGAGAGCAGCTGCAGTGCATGGGGAGAGCAGTAGCAGTGCAAGAAATTTGTTGCTGTGCGCAAGAAGAGCAGCAGCAGTGTGAGAAAACTGCTGCAGTGCACAGGGAGAGCAGCTGCGGCATGAGAAAACTATTGCAGCAGACGAGGAGAGCAGCAGCAACACGAGAAAACAGTTGCAACATGCAGGGAGAGTAGCAGTGGCATGAGAAAAACTATTGTAGTCCACTGGGAGAGTAGTAGCGGTGCGAGAAAGCAGTAACAGTGTACACAGACAATAGCAGCTGTGTGAGCCGATAGCAGGAGTAGCACACGCAGATAGTAGGAAGAGCGTATGCAAACAGCAGTCACAATACATGTGGATAGCAGCAGCGGCTTGTGTAGACAGTAGGCACAGTTTGTATGAACAGCAGGTAAGCTTGTAAAGACAGTAGGCATAACTTGTGTAGACAGAAGGCACAGCTTGTGTGGATAGCAGGTAGAGCTTGTGAGGGTAGCGACTGTCAGCTTTTATGCACAACAGGTACAGCTTGTGCAGACGGCGGGCACAACTTGTGTAGACACTAGGTGTACAGCGTGCATGGACAGCTGGCGCAGAGCACATAGATGGTGGGCACAACTTGTGTGGACAGCGAGCACAGCATGCACGGATAGCAAGAATAGTGGGTGTGGACAGCAACCACAGTGCATGCAAACAGCAGGTGCAGAGAGCGCGGACAGTAGGAGCAGTGCGTGAGGACAGCAGGCACAGCGCACTCCGATAGCAGGAGCGCAGACAGCAGGCATAGTGCATGTAGACAGCAGGTGCAGCATGTGTGGACAGTAGTAGCACGGACAGCAGGCACATCACGTGTGGACAGTAGGCTGCAGTGATAGTGCATATAGACAGCATTAACAGCACACATAGATAGTAGTGGATAGACACAGCAGCCCATATGGACTGCATTAGCAACACGTGCGGATAGCAGCGACAGTGTGCACAGAAAACATTAGTAGTGCGCATGGACAACAACGATAATGTGTACGGACAGCAATAGCAGCATGTGTGGATAGCAATAGCAGCATGTGCCGGTAGCGATAGCAGAACGTGTAGGCAGCAACAGTAGCGTGTGCATGTAGCAATAACAGCAGGTCTAGTAGCTTGCAGTAGTAAGAGGGGAAAGCATGCTCGACAGAAAGTCCAGCAACAGAGGAGGAAACATACCTGGTAGCAAATTTGGTAGCTTGTAGCAGTCGAGGAGAAAGCGTGCCTGGTAACAAGTCTAGAAACTTGCAACAACCAAGGAGAAAACGTGCCCGGCAGCAGGTGAGGCAGCACCAGCAGTGGGTGAGACAACACTGGCAACGAAGGAAGGAGAAGATCCATATTCTACTCTAACAGTCTGTACACATTGATTGATCATTTTCCAGGAATGGTTTTTCCATAAACTTTTGATAATTTGTTGAACAACAAAGTGGGATATCCTTAGAGTGATCAGGAGATTAACTCTTTGATTGGGAGATCATTGTAAGTGGTTAAGGAGTTATCCTTCCACAACCAAATTGTATCCCTTGATAACAAGAGTGGATTATGTGATTTTGGAGGGATCCTATCACACTGTGGACCTAGCTCACACATTGTGGGTGAACCAGGTAAAAACTGTTGTGTGTGCATAGGTGCTTGTGTATCGATTTATATTTGTATTATCGCGCTCACATAAAGGAGAAAGATAAAAATTGGATCATCAGTTCTAACAAGCCATAGAGGTTAAATTTAGATCAATTTGTAAAAAGCACATATCTCACATTGATTTACCCCTCCTTTCAGTATGAGACCTAAAAAAGTCCTCATTATAGCTAATTGTAATGATGGATTTAGTGGTGGAGCAATGAGTGGTGCTATTAAAGATGATCTAGGCTTTGAAGATGACTCTATTAAGGATGGATTTGGCCTTACACTCTTTGGTTTCTCATCCATTCTCCTTATTAATACTTGTTTAATCCACTTGAATGGTATTTGATTTGGATCACTCCTTATAAGATTGATAAAAAGAGCAGGAAGAGAAGGAATTGATGGTGATAAGGATTTAGGTGACATTGGTGATGATGAATAATTAATAGTGACTTTTAGCCTTAGTTTTAAGGTTTTCAGTGAAGTAGAAAAGGAAGGACGAATGGTATCAATGTTACATGTTCTTATGGAGACCAAACTTGGCTTTTTTACATTGGGCTTCTCTTACTTCAAGGTTGACATAAATTTTAGTGCCACACTAATGAGTTTGAGAGATTGATACTTTTGAAGGTTGATTTTAAAGACATTAAAGGAGATTTAAAGATCTAAGGTTTGGATTTTGAAAAAAAAAAAAAATTATGTATGCATACACATGTAATCATACCACAAAACACATAGCAACTTGTCAAATCATAATACATAATTAAGGGACCAATTGAACTCAGTCATACCCAATTTTTATTTAATCTTCACAAACATATCCTCATTTAAGGGTTTGGTAAAAATATCAGCTAGTTGATCTTCACCGTTTATAAACTCTAGGTACACATCTCCCTTTAATACCTAATCCTTAATGAAATGGTACCGTAGGTCAAAGTGTTTGGTTTAGGCATGTTGTATGAGGTTTTGGTCATATTGATTGTACTTATGTTATCACAATTGATAGACAATATGAGAGTAGTGCAATTTAAAGTAATTAAGCATAGAAAGCTCCTATTGCCATGTTTCTTTCTTTTTATTCTCTCTTTCATAAAGTCTTAGTTTGAGAAACTCTCTTATGAGCAATCAGGTGTGACTTCTTTAGGCTAGATTAAATGTTACATATAAACAAGTAATAATCATAAAGTCCAAATTGTTGGTAGTGAGATTGAAAAGTGTTGTTCCCACAGCCTTATATGGGTTGTAATTGTTGTCAACTAGATTTAAGTGTGCAAGAAAGTAAAAGCTACATGGAAGGGCAAGAAAGTAAATCTGCATGGAAGGGTAAGAAAGTAAATCCGCTGTGTAAGGGCAAGAACATAAATCCGCCACATAAGCGCTATTAGGGTTTCGTAGAAGAGAGTATATAAAGACCTTGGAAGACAAAATGAGGGTAAGACCAACACAATTGAATATACGGCAAAACACAAAAGTATGTGTACAGCAAAATAGAGAAAACAGAAAAATACAACATATGGCTAAAGCACACCGACGACAAGAGAACGGTAGAACAGGGGACGGTAAAATAGAAAAGAAGAGGTCGGCAATTGAGCAAATCAGAGCAAACCGTGTGACGGCAAGAGAGAAAAACCCGTGAGGAACGACATACCACCGGCACACCAGCAGTTGGCGAGGAGACAACATGGCAAAGACGTAGAGAGAGAAACGGGTCGATGGCAAAACAGAGTGAACGAAGAATAAAGAGACCAGATCGGGAACGGGTGAGACCAGATCCGAGCTGGAATAGGTAAGACGAGACTAGATCGAGAACTGGTGAGACTAGATCCGAGCTGGAATGGGTGAGACGAGACCAGATCGGGAACGGGGGAGAGAGATCCGGCAGCTAGACGGTGGAAGAGACAAAAAACACAATCGTTGGAAGAAGGAGAAAAACCCAAACGGCCAAAAGAAAAACTGAACGAAGAACAACCATTGAGAGAGAGAGAAAGGGGAGACGGCCGAAAAAGTGAGCAGAACGGCAAAAATAGACAACTAGCGGAAACCCAAGAACGGCCAAATCGAAGTCAACAGGAAGGCGAGAAAAAGAAAACACGACCAAAATCAGAGATGGCTGGACGACAGAACAAAGGTGAACGGCCAAAGAAGAGTGAACGGATGGACGGTAAGAGAGAGAAATCCGGCTGGACAGCAAGAGAGAGAGAAACGGACAGGTGAGGTGGGCTGTGAAACAGTGAGATCAGGAGACGGGTGAAGCCATGAGATGGTGAAAGCAAGAGTTGTGTGAAACAACGGACAGCTTGCTTTGCTCTCCCGACGGTCTCCTCTTTCACGGTTTCTCCTCTCTTCCCTTATGGATGGTGTGCTATCTTCTCTCTTACGTGAGTCACACGATTTTCTCCAGCCGTCACACCTCTTTGCCGTGTGTTCTCTCTTGCCGTCCAGCCTTGCTTTGGCCGTTCTCCTCCTTGCTTGGCTGTCCACCCCTTTGCTGTTGGTTTTGTTTGGCCGTGTAGATTGGTTTAGACATTTACCTTATTTGGCCGTGTAGGTTGGTTTGGACGTTCACCTTTGGTTGGTCAGTTGTCTCCCTTTGGCTGTCCCTTTGTGTTTTGCTGTCTAGCTCTTGCTGTCCAGCCGTTCCTCCCTTGTTTTCTCTCTTTGGCCGGTCACCCTTTGTGTTTTGCCGTCCAGCACCTTCTGATTTGTGATTTGCCATTCACCTTTGGTTGCTGTCCAGCCGTGTCTTCTCCTTTGCAGGTGGTGGTTTGCCGTTTGCTCCCTTGTGTTTGCCAAGTGGTTTGCTTTGGACATCTCTTTGTTTGGCCGTCTCCTTCCTCACATTTTCTCTCTTTGGTCGGCTGGTTGTCTAGGTTTGCTATTTGTTTTGCTCAATTGCCGACTTGTCTTCATTTGTTGTCTTCTAATGGCCTTTATATACTCCTCCATGAAACCCTAATAGGGCTTACTTGCGGTGAATTTACTTTCTTGCCCTTCCATGTGGCTTTTATGTTCTTGCCCCTCCATGTGGCTTTTACTTTCTTGCCCTTCCATGTGGCTTTACTTTCTTGCATACTTAAACCTATTTGACAACAATTACAACCCATATAAGGCTGTGGGAACAACAGTTAAACTTATATATTAAGTTACCCTCTAGAGGTTGAGGTATGCCTCTAACCCCCCTCACCTTCCCTCTTTTATTATTCTTTAGATTTGTTGTCAAAGGGGGAGATATTTTGCATATATCCAAAGAGAGTATATAGTGATCAAAAAGGGGAGTAGTTTGATAAATTCAAGGGGGAAAATCAAATAAAGGGGGAGAAATTGTTAGGGGGAAGAAGCAGAAATTGTGGTTGTTTTTAATTGGTATCAGGCCTAGATGCAAAAAGGAAGATACATACTTCAGGGGGAGTTGTGAATGTCAAAAGTTAAGGTCTTTCTTTCTGTTGATACTACTATTTGTACTTAATTGCTGATTTATGGATTTAATGTGTTGCTAACAAAGTTGAGCCTATCTTTGATGGTTAATGTTAGATTTGTTGTCAATAGCATTTCATATATTTGTCTTTGTTGATTTAATGTTATGAGTGCCTTTGAGATGTATTTGCTATATTTACAAAGTGTTGGCAGCTGATTTATTTAAGGGTTAAGGAAGATGACGTTAGTGGAATGTAATGAGAATGAGGAAAGAAAGAAAGGCCAAAATCAGGATGCTGTCAAACCCATCTTGTACTGCCAAAAACGATGAGTTGATTCAGATTGCTATTAGTGTTTTGGTTGTAAAGAAAGTGCTAGTTGCTACCTCTGGCATTGCGTTTAGTAATGACATTGCAAGTCACTTGTTGGGTATAGGTCAATGCTAATTGTTTGGTCAACCCTAAAGTCAAGGAGTTAATGCTGATCGTTGATGGTAGGTCAACCCTAAATTCAAAGAATTAATGCTGACCGTTGACCCTAAATTTAAGGAATCAATGCCGACTGTTGATGATAGGGCAACCCTAAACTCAAGGCTTATAAATAACCATGTAATTGCCAAGAGAAGAGAATAAGAAAGGGCAAAAAAGAGAACAATAGGTAGCAACTGAAAAGAAAGAAAGAGGCAGCGATAAAAAAGAAAGAAAGAGTTGTAGAAATAGGAAGAAAAAGCTACAGAAACAAAAAGAAAGAGTTGCAGAAATAAAGAGAGAGAGAGAGAGCTGCAAAAATAGAAAGAGAGAGCAGCAGAAATAGAAAGAGAGAATTGGCAAAAAGGAGAGAATTGACAAAGAGTTGAGAACCTATAGAGGAGAGAACTGGCAGAGAGTTGAGAACCTACACAAGAGAGAACCAGTAGAAAGTTGAGAACTTGTAAAGAAGAGAACTAGTAGAGAGGAAAGAAACCTAACAGAGGTAGGAGAGAAACTTGGCAAAGGCATAGGAGAAACTTGACAGAGGCAGAGAGAAACCTGGCAGAGGTAGAGAGCTAAGACTGGTAGAGGCAGAGAGTTAAGACTAGTAGAGAGAGAATAGTGAGCACAACAAAGAGAAAGCTGTGAAACCGACAAAGAGAGGGCAAAGATCAGTGGTGAGGAAGGAGAGAATGGCAGTGAGGAGAGAACAACAAAAAGAAAGGATAAGTTTTTTATAATAGTAGCTTGTGCGCATGGATAGATTTTTCTCAGTGGAGTTTTTGTTATAACCTTTTTATGAACTTCTTTGAAAAAGAGTGGGAAACCCTTGGGGTGATTGGGAGATCATTGTAAGTGGTTAAGGAGTGATTCTTCCACAATAGTTAAGGAGAGATCCTTCCACTACATCAGTTATATCCTTTGATTAGAAGAATGGATCGTGTGATCTAGGAGAAATCCTATCACACCGTGGATGTAGCTCACACATTGTGGATGAACCACATACAAATTCTGTGTGTTCTTGGGTGCTTGCACTTACTTGATATTCATACGGTCATTCTTATATAAAGAACTAAGATAAAATTAGATTATAGACTTTAACAAGTTACAGACGTTTAATTTGGATAGATTTATAAAAAGTAAACATCTCACACTGATTCACCTCCTCCCCCTCTGAGTGTGAGACTCAAAAAGGTCCTTATCACAACTCAATAATGTTATGTGTGTGAAGCAAAGACTTTACTTTGATAACACTTGTTGATCCTCAAGGCAACCTAAAGAAAGGGTGAATTGGGTTTGTTCAATTTGGTCATTTAACCCACACTTAATCTCAATTCCAAAGATTAATAACAAGATAACAATAATAACAAGATAAACAATATAAATTACTAAAAGTAAAGAGAGATTAGGAAGAGAGTGTGTTGAGTGATTTATAGTTGTTTGACTTAAAATATGGGTCTATGTCCATTCCTCAATATTCATTCCTTTAAAGTTTAACTTTACTAACTCTTTCCTTTTGTTCTTTTTTTTTTCCGAGCAAAGAACACATTACACTAAGTTACATTGACTTTAATCATAACAAAACTTCCATGAAACTTTTATAAAAACACAATAGTTCTTTAACAATTAGAGACTTACACTTTATTACTTTTTTTCTATAATATTTTTGCTTTTTCACAACCTTAACTTTTCTATTTTAGATCTTTTACTCTTAATTTTTAACTTTGATCACTTTTCTTTTTCATTAGATATATACAATGAATAATTCTTCCAAGTCTTGTTTGTTCTCTTACAAAAGAGTTTCTTAAATTTTCTTATTTATAGAAAAACAAAACTAGTCATTGATTGATTCATTTCCACAAAAAAAAATTAATTTGTTAAAATAGTAGTATCAATCAAACTTTTTCTACCTTTTTTTTTACTAGTTGACCAATTGATACAATAGGTCAATTGATCCCAAATTTCTATCAACTTTTAATCTTCATAATTTTTGTTGTTCCCACAACCTTGTATGGGTTGTAATTGTTGTCAACTAGATTTAAGTGTGCAAGCAGAAGTATCTCATTCAAGCATTTAAGGGATGAGTTTTTCAGTAGAAAGAAAAGAGCAAGAAAAATAAATTAAGAAGGAGGATAATACTGAATTTTGAATGGAACAGCAATATGAAGCCACATGGAGGGGCAAGAAAGGAAATTCGTCGCAGCTTCAGTAAACCCTACTAGGGTTTACATAGAAGGGAGTAGATAAACCAAGACTTATCTCTTTGTTGAAGTGACCACCATAAGATAGAGAAACACGTAAGAGCAGACCAGAAAGAGAGGACGTGAGACTTGGAGAAGGTGAGACGTTAGAACAGACTAGACCTGGAAACTGTGAGACGTGAGAGCAGATCAGGACTAGGGAAGATGTGAGACTAGCGAAATGTGCAATGGGTGAGACCAAAGTAGAACGTGAGACCAGACCAAACTAGAAGGTGAGACCAGGTGAGACTAGACTAGACCAAAACGTGAGACTGGGTGAGACCTGGAAACGTGAGACTAGGTGAAACCAGACTTGACCAGAATGGTGAGACCTGGAAACGTGAGACTAGGTGAGACTAGACCAGACCAGAACGTGAGACTAGGTGAGACCTGGAAACGTGAGACCGGGTGAGACCAGACCTGATCAGAATGGTGAGACTAGTTGAGACCTGGAAACGTGAGACCAGGTGAGACCAAACCAGACCTGAAACGGGTGAGACTAGACCAAACCTGGAATGGGTGAGACCAGATTAGATCTGGAGCAGGTGAGACCAGGTGAGATCAGAATAGAAACATGCGACGGTGAAAAACAAACCAGAAACGTAAGAGATGAGAAAAGGGTGAAACACCGTGAGATCAGGTGAGGCATGAGACCAAGTGAGACATGAGACCAGGTGAGGTATGAGACCAGAAAAAGGTGAAACGTGTGACATCAGAACACACCGTGAGACCCAAAATTGGTGAGACCAGAAAAGGGTGAAATGGTGAGATGATGAGACGGTGAGACTAGGAGACAGGTGAGATCGTGAGACGGTGAGACCAGAAGTTGTGCGAGACAACCTAGAGAAGAAATTCGGTGAAGCATTTGAGAGAACTCAACCAAATTTTTAGATTTCTTCAAGAGAGGTTAGAGATTGTTTTGGTGATCTTCCAAGCGGTAGTGAAGCAGCCTATTTAAATCAAATAGAGGCAACACAAGGTAGAAGAAGGGTAGACATAGTAAGTGACACTTTTTGTATTGTGATTGCTTTGTATTTGCAATAGTGAAAGGAGTAGAAGATTAAGACATCCATTGTAATCATAAGGAATACTACACTGGTGTTCTCAAGTATAGTGAATTATCTTGGTAGAGGAAGAAAATCTACCACTGTGGAGTACGTCATATTGACGGAACCACGTAAATCTCTCGTGTCCTTGCTTTGAATTTACATTATGTGTTTTGAATTGAATTGTGAACACAGCTAAAGAATCATTAAACCCATAACCTAAAAGAAAACCTAGTCAAGAATAACCGATTCGTCTAATAAGCAAGATGTTTGAAAGGTAACTTTGGGGACTATTGTGATCAGTAGGTAACAATAGATCTACCTTAGTTGAATCTGGGAAAGAGTTCATTTTTGGCTTAAATTATCAGAGTTTTTTTTAAGGGGTGTGATACTAATTCACCCCCCTATCAGTATCACAGACTAGTAGATCCTTAGGTGAAGTTGGGAACTTCAATTGGTATCAGAGCATAGGCTCACCAGTTTGAAACTTAATAGCTTGGTGTACTAGTTTGAAGGGTTTCAGAAGTTTTAACTTGTTCAGCATACTGAGAAATGGATGCCAGTACCAGCACTAGCACTACTTACAACAAGAAGGTTCCAAACTTTAATGGAACCAACTACTATATGTGAAGAGCGAGAATGGAGGTGGTATTTGCAACCATGGGCATGAACGTGGTGAAATCTGTACAGGAGGGTTTTAAGCCTCCAAAAGAAGGTAAAGATCGAACCCCAGAGGAATTAAGGCGGTTTGAGATCAATGGGAAGGCCTCAAATGTCATCATTTCAGTATTGATAGATGCTGAATATGCTAAAGTTATGGACTGTAAATCTGCTAAGGAGATATAGGACATATTGTAGAAGGTCTATGAAGGTGATGGCAGAATGAAGGAGGCCAAGCTTCAAGTTTTCAAGGAGAGGTATAATCCCTCAGAATACAGAAGAATGAGACAATCCAAGAGTTCTTCACCAGGGTTATTGATGCTGTAAACGACCTTAGAAGTCATGGGAAGAACAAGAAGGACTCATTAATTGTGAAGAAAATTCTGAGAATTCTGCTTAAGAGGTTTGCCTTAAAGGTGGCAGCCATAGAGGAGAGTAGAGATCTTAATTCTATGTTACTGCATGATCTCCAGTGCGATCTTATTGCATATGAGATGAGAATAAAGTCAAGTGAAAGCTCCTCAACATCAAAGCTATCAAAGGAGGTAGCTTTCAAAGCTATGAGACACTTGAAGATAAAAGAAGAGGAAGAATCATCCAGTGAGGATGATGACGATGATGAGGAAGAAAGTGAAGGTGAAGTGTTGGCTTACTTCATAAGAAAATTCAAAAAGGGGTCTAAGAAGGGAAAAGGACAGTTGTCCTTGAGATATTATCATTGTGGGTAGACTGGACACTTTACTTCTCAGTGTAAAGTGAAACTTGATGATGAAGATGAGGATGGTGATGATGAGCAGAATTCAAAATGGAAAAGACCATCTTTCAAGTTAAGGAAGTCTAGTAAGAAGACTGCTAACCCACAGAAGAAGAAGAGAGGCTTATTTAAGAGTTATGTAAGCCAGACAAAAGAAGCTGATGAGGAGGATGATGTAGACTCATCAGATAAGCATGCCTTATGGCATCAGCTTGATGTGGTAGTTCAACCTCTGAAGAGGAAGAGGAGATTGATGAAGAAGAACAAAATCTTGAAGCTGAGTTAGAAGCAGCTTCAAAGGAGATAATCAGAAGGGGTGGAATCATAAAAAGGTTAGAGGCCCATATAAAACAAGTTGAAGCAAAGATTAAGGAAGCAGAAAGTCAAAAGGATGAAACAAGGGCTGAACATATTGACTTGAAGAACAGATCAAAATATGTGAAGACCTTACTATGGAGCTTGGCTCAAGGACTTCAATAATTGAAGAAATGGAGATAGAGTTGCTGAGACTTCAGCAACAACTCAAAAAGAGTGAAAAGAACTTACAGAAGCTTGAAGTGGTAGGAGAAACAAGCTCTGCAAGAGAAAAGAAGAATGAAGAGAAAGTGCAACAATTTGAGGGTGCATTGCCTAAAGATAATGAGACTTTGCCACAGAAGTTGAAAGAGAAGGTTAAGTCTCAGAAAGAAAAGACTGATCAGTTAGGAACAGTGACGACTGAAAATACAGAAGATTTGAAGAAGCAACCTAGGGTTGCAAACAAAAATGAAGAAAAGAAAGTCAACCAGCAAAGGGCTACGGCTGAACAGAAGAAGGAGAAGAAGGTGATTGAAATGAAAGTCACACAAGTAAAGAAGCTAGTAACCTTGCCTACACAACAAGTAATGAACAAAAGAAAACAAGTTGTGATTAAACCCAAGAAGAGGCAGTTTCAAGGTTACTGTCTTTATTGTGAAGTTTGGGGTTGAAATTCCTGACTTCTCCCTATGATCTATTAGTTTGTGATACTGAGAGGGGGGGTGAATCAGTATCACCACAAATCGCAATTCGCAGGTAAGTGAACAACTTCAACCTTTTCTTAAAAGCAAACTCTTTCTCAGACTTGACTAAGGTAGATCTATTGCTACCTACTAATCACAATAGTCCCCAAAGTCACCTTTCAGACACCTTGCCTAATAGACAATACGAATGTTTTTGTTTAGGTCTTCGTTAGGTTATGGGTTGGCTGATATTTTAGCTGCGTTCACTCAATTCAAAGCACAGAATGTAAAGTAAATTAAGGACACACGAGATTTACGTGGTTTCGTCAACGTGACGTACATCCACGGTGGTAGGGACTCTCCCTTACTGAGACTATGCACTATACTTGAAAATTCCAGTTACAATGGATGTCTTAATCCTCTGCTCCTTTCACTATTGCAATTATTAAGCAAGTACAATACAAAGAGTGTCACTTACTGTGTCTACCTTTCTTCTAGCTTGTCTTGCCTCTGTTGAATTGAAAGGCTGCTCCACTGTCACTTAGAAGTTCACCACAACGTTCTCTAACCTCTCTTGACGAAATCTGGAAATACATTGAGTTCTTTTTGATGCTTCGCCGAAGTTCTTCTCTACGTTGTATCACACAACTCCTACTTTCACCGTCTCATGGTCTCACCCATCTCCTAGTTTCACCATCTCACTGTTTCACAGCTTGCCCTCACGCTTCTGGTATGCTATTGCACGTCTGTTGGCCTGCACCACGCTTTTGGTTTTGCTAATTTAAGTCACATGGCCTGCCTCACTGCCGTTGCACTTTTGTTGGCCATCACCACTCTTTTGGTTTGGTTGGTTCAAGTCACATGGCCTACCTCACGCATCACCTAATCTCACACCTCACGGATACCAGGTCTGCTCTCCCCGTCGCTTGTTTCTGTTGTACCCCTGTTACATGCATGTTCTGGTTTGCTGGTCTCCCGTTTCAGCTTTGTTGGTCTCCTCAGCTTCATGGTTTTGTTGCACAGTTTTGCTGGTCTCCCTCATGGTTTTGCTGCACAGCTTCCCTGTTCGTTTTAGCTGCATTCCCCTGTTCGTTTCACACTTCTGCTGCACTCCCGTCCGTTTCACGATTCCACTTAGCTCCTGTCTGTCTCACGGTTTCTAGGTCTGGTCTCTCTTGTTACATGTCTCACGGCCTGGTCACCCGTTTCATCCAGGGATGGTGCATTTTTGGTTTTCTTCTCTTCCAGGTTTTACGCCTCACACCTCACCTGTTCGTTTCTGGTTTTTCTTGCAGCCGGTGGTCTCCTTTCTTTTTCTCTCTCGTTTCTCTTCAATGGCTCTCTCAGTTCTGGTTTTCACATTGTCTCCCTCTTTTGGTCTGTATTTGTGTCCTCTTCTCTAGTGTGTGTGTGTTTTTGCTCTTTCGATGGAGTCTCTCTCTCCTAGTGGTGTATGTCTGGTCTGGTCTGCTCTTCCGGTGGTGGGTTTCTCTCTCTTACGATGGTGGATGCCTCCTTTTATGGTTTGTATCCATTTAGCTCTCTCGGTGGTTTGGTTTTCACGTTGGCTCTCCCATCACCTTCCTTAGCCGCCTTTCGGCTGTCACCTATTTTCTCTCTTTTTCCCCTGTTTTGCTGTGTTGGTCTTGCTGTGCTGGTTTTCTCCTCCGGCCCGTCCAGTCCCTCTTCGGCTGTTCACCACTTTCTCTCTCCCAAGGTTGGGCTTTCTCTCTTTTTTGTGGGTGGTGTTTTCATTTCACTTCGTTGGCCATTCCTTTTTCTCTCCTTCCCCGGTGGTCTTTTTTTTTTTTTTTTTTTTTTTTTGCCTTGTCAGGTTTTTCTTTTGCTCCACCCTTTACTTGGCCGTATATAGTTTTTCTCTCCTTCTCCCGTCAGGTTTTTCTTTGCCATGCTCCTCTTATTTTTGCCGTGTATTCAATTGTGTTGGCCTTTACCCTAGTTTTGTCTTCCAAGGTCTTTATATACTCTCTTTCATAAAACCCTAATAGGGCTTACATGGCAGATTTACATTGTTGCCCTTATGTGGCGGATTTACTTTCTTTCCCTTCCATGCAGCTTTACCTTCTTGCCCTTCTATGTGGATTTACCTTCTTGCCTTTCCATGTGGCTTTACTTTCTTGCACACTTAAACCTAGTTGACAACAATTACAAACCATACAAGGCTGTAGGAACAACAATCTCCCCCTTTGTAATTATTGGCAACACTCATAACAAAAGCCATTATACAGCAGTTTTAACTCCCCTTAAATATGCACTCCCCCTTTCTTAATAGCTCCCCCTACACTGTTGCTTCTCTCCCCCTTTGCCAACCAATTACAAATCTGAAAAACTTGCAAAGTAGAGATGGAGGATTCACCCAGGCTTGAGGAGGCATTTGCACAAATAGACTCAATCTGTGCTTTTCAAACAGCTTTGTGGACAGAGATTTAATTAGATCTTGTGTAGCCTCTTCAACAAATTTAAGTTCAACTTGTGAGAGTAAAGCAGTAGCTCCCACAATTCTTCTTCTTGTTGTAACTCCTGCTGATGGGTCACCTATGATCTAATTTTCTTGATGAGCACTGGTCCACGTTTTCTTTGGCTTTCTTTCTTGCACCGGCTTAGTTGCAAAAGGATCTCTTTCTTCATCAATCACATACAAATTTCTAGCTGTTCTCTTCCTGGCTACAATAGTATTGTCTTCTTTACTCTTTACCTGACAACTTGTTTTTGTGAATATTACCTTATGGTCTTTATTGCATAGTTTGCTGACAAATGCTAGATTATATCTGAGTCCTTCAATATGCAGAACATCTTTCAGCTTTCCTTTTCCAATATTCGCTGACCCTTGACCACTGATGTTGAGTGAATCATCATTGCCAAACTTGACTCTGCCTTTTCTTGATTTGTTTAGCTTTGATAATTTACTCTTGTCTCCCGTCATGTGCAAAGTGCATCCACTATCAAGGATCCACTGCTTATCCTTACAATCAGCCTTTAGTGCAATTTCAGCTATATTAGTCACCTCCTTTTTTGTTCTATATTCCTTCTTTTGAAATTGCTGCAAGATAGCTTTCTCCTTTTTCTCAGCTTTGATTGCATCGATTGTTTTCACTGTGCCATTGAGTGCCTTCTCTTGCTCAGGGAGAAGTGTCATGCATCTCTTGGCATTATAGCCATCTTGCCTGCACCTTTCACACTGTTCCAAGTTTGCTAATACAGCAAACTTGTTCTTTGAAGCTACTGGTTTGGGCTTCCACCAACAATCCTTGTCAGTGTGTGCTTACCTTTTACAGTATGTGCAAGAACTTACGATAGGTGTTTTCCTCTGAGTTTTGTATTGTCTCTCCCTGTATGCAGCATCGTATGTTCTCGAGTTGGAGACATATACTGGCCTTCTCCACCAGCAGTTACTCGCCTTATAACCCCAAACTCCACAATAAAGGCAATGACCTTGAAACTGCCTCTTCTTGGGTCTGATCACAGCTTGTCTTCTTCTGTTCATCACTTGCTGTGTAGGCAAAGTAGCTAGCTTCTTTGCTTGTGTGACTTTCATTTCAGTCACCTTCTTCTCCTTCTTCTGTTCAGCCGTAGCCCTTTACTGGCTGACTTTTTTTTCTTCCTTCTTGTTTGCCACCCTAGGTTACTTCTTCAGATCTTCTTTATTCTCAGCTATCTTCTTCTAAGTCACAACCTTCTCTTTCAACTTCTATGGCACATTCTTATTTTCTTTAGCCAATGCAGCCTCATATTGCTGCACTTTCTCTACATTCTTCTCTCCTTTTGTAGAACTTGTTTCTCCTATCATTTCAAGCTTCTGCAAGTTCTCTTTGCTACTTTTGAGCTGTTGCTGAAGTCTTAGCAACTCTTTCTCCATTTCCTCAATTTTTTATGCCTTTGAGCCAAGCTCTACTGTAAGGTCTTCACATATTTTGATTTGTTCAACAAATTTATATGTGATTGATGAGGACAAAACAAACAGCTATTTACTTACAAAAGAAGAAGAAAATCAACTCTGACATAGGAGGCTGGGACACTTAACATAGAAGAACATGAGGAAGCTGACTACTACTCATGCAATTAGAGACATTCTAGACCTCAAGAGAGAGAGGGTATATGTCTGCTTAGCATGCTCTAAAGGAAAACAGGTCAGAAAGCACTATAAGACCAAAGAGTTCAGTTCTAAAGCAGTGCTTGACATTGTACATACTGATTTGTGCGAGCTGATGAGAACAAAAGGGTTGAATGGTAAGAGGTACTTCATCTTGTTTGTTGATGATTATTCCAGAAGGACCTGCATCATGCACCTCAAACATAAGTCAGAAGTTTTGAAATGCTTCATGAGATACAGAAGATTGGCTGAAAATGAGAGCGGAAAGAAGATCAAAGTATTGAGGTCAGATCAAGGCACCAAATTCACAAATGGAGCTTTTAAAGATTACCTTGAGAAGCATGGAATTCACCATCAAATGGTAGCAACAAGAAAACCTCAATAGAACGGGGTGGTAGAGGGGAAAAATAGAGCTGTGGTTGAAATGGCAAGAACTCTACTGCTAGAATCCAAGCTTCATATAAGATTTTGGACAGAAGCAACATTGACAGCCGTACACCTATTGAACAGAGTTTTACTAAGGCCCAATACTGATAAGACTCCATATGAGCTATGGAGTGGGAATAAGACAATAGCCAAGTATCTTAGAATCTTTGGTAGCCTATGTTTTATGAAGAACAAGGAGCAAAACTTGGGAAAATTCCATGTTAGGTCAGATGAAGGCATCTTTGTGGGATACTCAGCAAAGACAAAAGGTTACAGAGTTTTTTTGCATAAATTGGGAAAAATGGTCATTTCTAGTGATGTGAGAATAGATAAAAATTGGAAAACAATGCATAATGGAGAAGTTGAGGACAGTGAAGAAGATGACTTCAAGATAGATGAAGAATCAAACCAACATGAACAAAAGGGAAAAGAAGTAAGTTCAGACTCAGAGAAGAGTGAGTCTGAAGATGAAGAAAAAGATTCTCTTGCAACTAAGACTGTGCAAGAGAGAAAGACAAAGAAGACATGGATTAGTGCTCATCAAAGAAATCAGATCATAGGTGACCCATCAGCAAGAGTTATAATAAGAAGAAAAATTGTGGGAGCTATTGCTTTACTCTCACAAGTTGAACCTAAATCTATTAAATAGGCTGCACAAGACAAAGCCTGGGTCAAAACTATCAATGAGGAGTTGGATCAAATCGAGAAGAATGAAACATGGGAGCTGGTTCCGAGACCCACTAATAAGAATGTCATAGGAACAAAATGGGTATTTAAAAATAAACACAATGAAGATGGCAAGGTGGTGAGGAACAAGGCTACGCTGGTTTGCAAAGGCTACACTCAGATAGAAGAAGTAGATGTTGATGAAACTTTTGCACCAGTAGCAAGGTTGGAAACTATCAGAATGTTCTTAGCTTTGGTAACATATATGAGGTATAAAGTTTACTAGATGGATGTAAAATCAGCCTTTCTGAATGGACTCCTGAATGAAGAAGTGTATATTGAACAACCCAATGGAGTACAAATTAGTGAGGATGAGACACACGTGTACAAACTGAAGAAAGTTTTGTATGGCCTTAAACAAGCCCCAAGAGCATGGTACAATAGGCTGGACGCATATTTGAGAAGGTTGAACTTCAGAAGAGGAATAGTTGATAATAACCTATATGTGTTCAACTCAAAGAAAGGCCAACTAATAACCATAGTATATGTAGATGACATCATCTTTGGAGGGGATCACTCTGAGCTATGCCAAGAATTTAGGGGGAGCTGTTAAGGAAGGGGGAGTGCATATTTAGGGGGAGTTGTAATTCATCTGTTTTTGGATTATTACTCTAAGAGGATTATAAAGGACTGCTGCATAATGGCTTTTGTTGTGAGTGTTGCCAACAATTACAAAAGGGGAGATTGTTGTTCCTACAGCCTTGTATAGGTTGTAATTGTTGTCAACCAAATTTAAGTGTGTAAGCAGAAGTGGCTCATATCTCAGGAATTATAGGATAAGGGGTCTAAGAAAGGGAAAGGACAGTTGTCCTTAAGATGTTATCGTTGTGGGCAGACTGGACACTTTGCTTTTTAGTGCAAAGTGAAACTTGATGATGAAGATGAGGATAGGGATGATGAGTAGAATTCAAAATGGAGAAGACCATCATTCAAGTCAAGGAAGTCTGGTAAGAAGACTACTAACCCACAAAAGAAAAAGAGAGACTCATTTAAGAGCTATATGAGCCAGACAAAAGAAGCCGATGAGGAAGAAGATGTAGACTCATTAGATGAACATGCCTTTATGGCATTAGGTCGATGTGGTAGTTCAACCTCTGAAAAGGAAGAGGAGATTGATGAAAAAGAACTAGATCTTGAAGCTGAGTTAGAAGCAGCTTCAAAGGAGATAATCAGAAGGGGCAGAACCATAAGAAGGTTGGAGGCCCATATAAACCAAGTTGAAGTAAAGATTGAAGAAGCAGAAAGTCAAAAGGAAAAAACAAAGGCTGAACATATTGACTTGAAGAGAAGATTTGAAGAACAGATCAAAATATGTGAAGACCTTACTATGAAGCTTGGCACAAGGACTTCAACATTTAAAGAAATGGAGATAGAGTTACTGAGACTCCAGCAATAACTCAAAAAGAGTGAAGAGAACTTGCAGAAGCTTGAAGTGGGAGGAGAAATAAGCTCTGCAAGAGAAAAGAAGAATGAAGAGAAAGTGCAGCAATCTGAGGCTGTATTGCCTAAAGATAATGAGACTTTGCCACAGAAGTTGAAAGAGAAGGTTAAGTCTCAGAAAGAAAAGACTGATCAGCTAGGAACAGTGACGGCTGAAAATAAAGAAGATTTAAAGAAGCAACCTAAGGGTGTAAACAAAAATGAAGAAAAGAAAGTTAACTAGCAAAGGGCTACGGCTGAACAGAAGAAGGAGAAGAAGGTGATTAAAATGAAAGTCATACAAGCAAAGAAGCTAATAACCTTGCCTACACAGCAAGTAATGAACTAAAGAAAACAAGCTGTGATTAGACCTAAGAAGAGGCAGTTTCAAGGTTATTGTCTTTATTGTGGAGTTTGGGGTCATAAGGAAAGTAAATGCTGGTGGAGAAGGCCAGTATATGTCTCCAACTTGAGAAGATTTGATACTGCATACAGGAGGAGACAATACATAATTCAGAAGAGAATACCTGTCATGAGTTCTTACACATACTGTAAAAGGCAAGGACACACTGATAAGGATTGTTGGTGAAAGCCCAAACCAGTGGTTTCAAAAAACAAGTTTGTTATATTGGCAGAATTGGAACAGTGTGAAAGGTGTGGACAAGATGACCATAATGCCAAGAGATACATGACACTTCTACCTGAGCAAGAGAAGACACTCAATGGCACTGTGAAAGCAATTGGTACAGTTAAAGCTGAGAAAAGGAGAAAGCTATCTTCAAGCCAGTTCAAAAGAAGGAATATAAAGTTAAAAAGGAGGTGGCTAATATAGCTGAAATTGCACTAAAGGCTGACTACAAGGATAAGCAGTGGATCCTTGATAATGAATGCACTTCACACATGATAGGAGACAAGAGTAAATTATCAAAGCTGAACAAGTCAAGAGAAGGCAGAGTCAAGCTTGGCAATGATGATTCACTCAACATCAGTGGTCAAGGGTCAATAAATATTGGAAAAGGAAAGCTAAGAGATGTTCTGCACATTGAAGGACTCAAATATAATCTAGCATTTGTCAGCCAACTATGTAATGAAGACCATAAAGTGATATTCACAAAAATAGGTTGCCAAGTAAAGAGTAAAGAAGGCAATACTGTTGTAGCTAGGAAGAGAACAGCTGGAAATTTATATGTGATTGATGAGGACAAGACAAACAGCTGTTTACTTACAAAAGAAGAAGAAAATCAACCCTGGCATAGGAGGTTGGGACACTTAACATAGAAGAACATGAGGAAACTGACCACTACTCATGCAATCAGAGACATTCTAGACCTCAAGAGAGAGAGGGAGTATGTCTGCTCAGCATGCTCTAAAGGAAAACATGCCAGAAAGTAGTATAAGACCAAAGTCTGAAGCAGTGCTTGACATTGTACATACTGATTTGTGTGGGCTGATAAGAACAAAAGGGTTGAATGGTGAGAGGTACTTCATTTTGTTTGTTGATGATTATTCCAGAAGGACCTACATTATGCACCTCAAACACAAGTCAAAAGTTTTGAAATGCTTCAAGAGATATAGAAAATTGGCTAAAAATGAGAGTGGAAAGAAGATCAAAGTATTGAGGTCAGATCAAGGTACTGAATTCACAAATGGCGCTTTTGAAGATTACCTTAAGAAGTATGGAATTCACCATTGGATGGCAGCAGCAAGAACACCTTAATAGAACGGGGTGATAGAGAGGAAAAATAAAGCTATGGTTGAAATGGCAAGAACTCTATTGCTGGAATCCAAGTTTCACACAAGATTTTTTATAAAAGCAACATTTACAGCCGTGCACCTACTGAACAGAGTTTTACTAAGGCCCAATACTGATAAGACTCCATACAAGCTATGGAGTGGGAAGAAGACAACAGCCAAGTATCTTAGAATCTTTGGCAGCCCATGTTTTGTGAAGAACAAGGAGCAGAACTTGGGAAAATTCCATGCTAGGTCAGATGAAGGCATCTTTGTGGGATGCTCAGCAAAGACATAAGGTTACAGAATTTTGATGCATAAACTGGGAAAAGTGGTCACTTCCAGTGATGTGAGAATAGATGAAAACTGGAAAACAATGTATAATGGAGAAGCTGAGGACAGTGAAGATGATGACTTCAAGATAGATGAAGAATTTGACCAACATGAAGAAGAGGGAAAAGAAGTAAGTTCAGACTTAGAGAAGAGTGAGTCTGAAGATGAAGAAAGAGATTCTCTTGCAACTAAGACTATGCAAGAGAGAAAGACTAAGAAGACATGGAGCAGTGCTCATCAAGGAAATTAGATAATAGGTGACCCATTAGCAAGAGTTACAACAAGAAGAAGAATTGTGGGGGCTACTGCTTTACTCTCACAAGCTGAACCTAAATCTGTTGAAGAGGCTGTATAAGACAAAGCTTGGGTCAAAGCTATTGATGAGGAGCTGGATCAAATCGAGAAGAATGAAACATGGGAGTTGGTTCCAAGACCCATTAACAAGAATGTCATAGGAACAAAATGGGTGTTTTAAAATAAACACAATGAAGATGGCAAGGTGGTGAGGAACAAGGCTAGGTTGGTTTGCAAAGGCTACACTCAAATAGAAGGAGTAAATGTTAATGAAACTTTTGCACTAGTAGCAAGGTTGGAAACTATCAGAATGTTCTTAGCTTTGGCAGCACATAAGAGGTATAAAGTTTACCAGATGGATGTGAAATCAGCCTTTCTGAATGGGCTCCTGAAAGAAGAAGTGTATATTGAACAACCCGATGGAGTACAAATCAATAAGGATGAGACACACGTGTTCAAGCTGAAGAAAGCCTTGTATGGCCTTAAACAAGCCCCAAGAGCATGGTACAATAGGCTGGATGCGTATTTGAGAAGGTTGAACTTTAGAAGAGGAACAATTGATAATAACTTATATGTGTTCAACTCAGAGAAAGGCCAACTGATAACCATAGTATATGTAGATGACATCATTTTTGGAGGGGATCACTCTGAGCAATGCCAAGATTTTGCACAGAAGATGAGTGAGGAATTTGAGATGTCATTGATTGGAGAAATGACTTACTTTCTTGGATTACAGATAAAACAGTGTAAAGAAGGTATTTTTGTTTCTCATACACAATATGCCAAACAGATGCTGAAAAGGTTTGGCATGGAGAATAATAGACCTGTCAGTACCCCTTTGACAGTAGGCTGCAAGTTAACAAAAGATCAAGAAGAAAAGAGTACAAGCCCCACAGAAGTCTAGAAATACGTTGAGTTCTTTCAATGCTTTGCCGAATTCCTTCTCTACGTTGTTTCACACAGCTCTTGCTTTCACTGTCTCATGGTCTCACCCGTCTCCTGGTTCCACGGTCTTACTGTTTCACGGCCTGCCCTCACCTGTCTGTTTTTGGTTTTCTTCTGGTTGGTGGTTTGTTTTTCTTCGTCCACCCCTGTTCTGCCGTCGGCTCTTTCTTTTTTCGTCTCTGGTTTTCTCTCTTTCAGCCGATTTTCTCTCCTTTGCCGTGTCGTCCATTTGTCTCACATCGTCGCAGATCTGCTGTCTGCTTTTCCAGTGGTGTGTCTCTCTTCGTTCGTCTCTCTCTCTCTCTCGATTCTACCGGTGGTATCCCTTTTGGTCGTATCTGCTTTCCCTGTTTAGCCGTTGAGTTTTTCCTCTCCTTCGCCGTCCACTCTGATTTTGCCGTATATGATTTTTCTCCTCTTCCAACGGCTTTGCTGTTTTGCTCTTTCGGTCTTCCATCCAGCCCCCTTCAACCGTCTCGTATTTTCTCTCTTTTTCCCCTATTTTACTGACGGTGGTCTTGGTTGGCCGAATAGGATTTTGCCGTTTCGCTCTTCTGGTCTGTCGTCCAGTCGTCCAGCCCCTTTTAGCTGTTTCTCTATTTTTACCGACCGTATGTTTTGGCCGTCGGGTTTCTCTCTCCTTTCACTAGTCTGCTCCGATTTGCTCAATTTTCCGACCTCTGTTCTTCGTTCAGCCCCCTTTTCGACCGTCTCCTCTTTCTCTGTTGTTCCTACAGCCTTGTATGGGTTGTAATTGTTGTCAACTAGATTTAAGTGTACAAGAAAGCAAAGCCACATGGAAGGGCAAGAAAGTAAAAGTAAAGCCACATGGAGGGGCAAGAAAGTAAAAGTAAAGCCACATGGAGGGGCAAGAAAGTAAATCCGCTGCGTAAGGGCAAGAACGTAAATCCACCGCATAAGCCCTATTAGGGTTTCATGGAAGAGAGTATATGAAGACCTTGGAAGACAAAACTAGGGTAAGGCCAATACAATTGAATAAATGGCAAATACACCACCAGAGAGCAGAACGGTGAAAATATACAATCGGCAGAACGGCCAAAGAGCATATACAGTGGAAACACAATTGAATACACGGCAAAACACAAAAGTCTATGGACGGCCAAATAGAGAAAACAAAAAAACACAACATACGGCCAAAGCACACCGACGGCAAGCGAATGGTAGAATTGGGGATGGCAAAATAAAAAAGAAGCAGCTGTAGTGAATAGTGTAGCCATCAAGTGAATAGTAGTCGTCATCGAAGATAGGAGAGAAAATGAACCCATGGTCGAAAAAGAGGAGAGGTCGGCAAAAATAGAGAAAAGAGGAGACGGCTGAAAGGGCTGCATGACTGGCCGGAAGACCGGAAGAGCAAAACGGCAAAGCCGTTGGAAGAGAGAGAAAAATCATATACGGCCAAATTGGAGCAGACTGGCAAAAGGAGGGCGAAACCCGACGGCCAAAAATAGAAGGTCGACAGAATCGAGAAAGAGAGAGATGGACGAAGAGTGAGATTGGGAAACAGGAAACGGGTTGACATGGCTGGACGGTGAGAGAGAAAGCACAACACGACAAGAGAGAGAAATGGGTCGACGGCAAAACAGAGTGGACGATCGACGGAAAATCAGGACGACCGAAAATTAGATTTGGGGGCTGAACGAAGAACAAAGGTTTGAGAGAGAGAAAAGAGGTATACGACCAAAACAGAGGAGTCGACAAGGAGAGAGAAAACACGCCCAAATAAAGGAAAAGGAGAGAAAATCTGGAACAGCCAAAGAGGGGTGGACGAAGAGAGAGAGACCGTCGGCAGAACAGATGAAATCTGGCTGGACGGTGAGAAAGAAATCCAACTGGACGGTAAGAGAGAGAAATCCGGCTGGATAGCAAGAGAGAGAGAAATGGACAGGTGAGGCGTGAGACGTGAGACCACCGTCTGGAAGAAAACCAGAACTGTGAGGTGAGAGCAAAAACTAGAAACGCATCACCCCTAGAAGAGAAGAAAACCAGAACATGCATCGGCATGAGACCAAAACGTGCGATGGCGTGAGACAAGGAGACGGGTAAGACCGTGAAACGGTGAAAGCAGGAGCTGTGTGAAACAATATAGAGAAGGAATTCAGCGAAGAATTGAAAGAACTCAATGTATTTCCAGATTTCCTTAAAAGAGGTTAGAGAGCGTTATGGTGAACTTCTAAGCAGCGGTGGAGCAGCCTTTCAATTCAACAGAGGCAAGACAAGCTAGAAGAAGGGTAGACACAGTAAGTGATACTCTTTGTATTGTACCTACTTAGTAATTGCAATAGTGAAAGGAGTAAAGGATTAAGGCATCCATTGTAACTGGAATTCTCAAGTATAGTGGATAGTCTCGGTAAAGGAGAGTCCCTACCACCGTGGATGTATGTCACGTTGACGAAACCACGTAAATCTCATGTGTCCTTAATTTGCTTTACGTTCTATGTTTTAAATTGAGTTGTGAATGCAGACTGGACACTTTGCTTCTCAGTGCAAAGTGAAACTTGATGATGAAGATAAGGATGGTGATGATGAGCAGAATTCAAAATGGAGAAGACCATCATTCAAATCAAAGAAGTCCAGCAGGAAGACTGCCAACCCACAGAGGAAGAAGAGAGGCTCATTCAAGAGTTATGTGAGTCAGACAAAAGAAGCTGATGAGGAGGAAGATGAAGACTCATCAGATGAGCATGTCTTTATGGCATCAGCATAAGGTGGTAGCTCAACCTCTGAAGAGGAAGAGGAGGTTGATGAAGAAGAGCCAGATCTTGAAGTTGAGCTGGAAGCAGCTTCAAAAGAGATAATCAGAAGGGGCAGAACCATAAGAAGGTTGGAGGCTCATATAAAACAAGTTAAAGCAAAGTTTGAGGAAGTTGAAAGTCAAAAGGATGAAATAAGGGCTGAACATATTGACTTAAAGAGAAGATTTGAAGAACATATCAAAATATGTGAAGACCTTACTGTAGAGCTTAGCTCAAGGGATTCAAAAATTGAAGAAATGGAGAAAGAGTTGCTAAGACTTCAGCAACAACTCAAAAGTATTAAAGAGAACTTGCAGAAGCTTGAAATGATAGGAGAAAAAAGTTCTGTAAAAGGAGAGAAGAATGTAGAGAAAGTGCAACAATCTGAGGCTGCATTAGCTAAAGAAAATAAAAATGTGCCACAGAAGTTGAAAGAGAAGGTTGTGACTCAGAAGAAGATCTGAAAAAGCAACCTAGGGTGGCAAACAAGAAGGAAGAAAAGAAAGTCAGCCAGTAGAGTGCTACAATTGAACGGAAGAAGGAGAAGAAGGTGACTGAAATGAAAGTCACACAAGCAAAGAAGCCAGCTGCTTTGCCTACACAGCAGGTGATGAACAGAAGAAGACAAGCTGTGATCAGACCCAGGAAGAGGCAGTTTCAAGGTCATTGCCTTTATTGTGGAGTTTGGGGTCATAAGGCGAGTAACTGCTGGCGGAGAAGGCCAGTATATGTCCCCAACTTGAGAAGATCCGATGTTGCATACAGGGGGAGGCAGTACAGAATTTAGAGGAGAACATCTATCGTGAGTTCTTGCACATATTGTAAAAGGCAAGGACACACTAACGAGGATTATTGGTAGAAGCCCAAATCAGTGGCTTCAAAGAACCAGTTTGCTATATTAGCAGACTTGGAACATTGTGAAAGGTGTGGGCAGGATGGCCATAATGCCAAGAGATGCATGACACTTCTCCCTGAGCAAGAGACGACACTCAATGGCACAGTGAAAACAAGCGGTGTAGTCAAAGCTGAGAAAAAGGAGAAAGCTATCTTCTAGCTAGTTCAAAAGAAGGATTATAGAGTGAAAAGGGAGGTAGCTAATATAGCTGAAATTGCACTAAAGGCTGACTACAAGGATAAACAGTGGATCCTTAACAGTGGATGCACTTCACACATGATGGGAGATAAGAGTAAATTGTCAAAGCTAAACAAGTCAAGAGAAGGCAGAGTCAAGTTTGGCAATAATGATTTACTCAACATCAATGGTCAGGGGTTAGTGAATATTGGAAAAGGAAAGCTGAAAGATGTTCTGCACATTGAAGGACTTAGATATAATCTAGCATCTGTCAGCCAACTATGCAACGACGACCACAAAGTGATATTCACAAAAACAGGTTGCCAAGTAAAAAGTAAAGAAGGCAATACTGTTGCAGCCGGGAAGAGAACAGCTGGAAATTTATATGTGATTGATGAGGACAAGACAAACAGCTGTTTACTTACAAAAGAAGAAGAAAATCAACTTTGGCATAGGAGGCTGGGACACTTATCACAGAAGAACATGAGGAAGCTGTTCACCACTTATGCAATTAGAGATATTCCCAACCTCAGGAGAGAGAGAGAGAGAGAGTATGTTTGCTCAGCATGCTCTAAAGGAAAACATGTCAGAAAGCAGTATAAGACCAAAGAGTTCAGTTCTGAAGCAGTGCTTAACATTGTGCATACTGATTTGTGTGGACCGATGAGGACAAAAGGGTTGAATGGTGAGAGGTACTTCATCTTGTTTGTTGATGATTATTCTAAAAGGACATACATCATGAACCTCAAACACAAGTTAGAAGTTCTGAATTGCTTCAAGAGATATAGAAGATTGGCTAAAAATGAGAGTGGAAGAAAGATTAAAGTATTAAGGTTAGATCAAGGCACTAAATTTACAAATAAAGCTTTTGAAGATTACCTTGAGAAGCGTGGTATTGACCATCAGGTGGCAGCAGCAAGAACACCTCAATAGAACGGGGTGGTAGAGAGGAAAAATAGAGATGTGGTTGAAATGGCAAGAACTCTATTGTTGGAATCCAAGCTTCACACAAGATTTTGGACAGAAGCAACATTTACAGCCGTACATCTACTGAACAGAGTTTTACTAAGGCCCAATACTGATAAGACTCCATATGACCTATGGAGTGGGAAGAAGACAACAGCCAAGTATCTCAGAATCTTTGACAATTCATGTTTTGTGAAGAACAAGGAGCAAAACTTGGGAAAATGCAATGCTAGGTCTGATGAAGGCATCTTTGTGGGATACTCAGCAAAGACAAAAGGTTACAGGATTTTCTTGCATAAGCTGGGAAAAGTGATCACTTCCAGTGATGTGAGAATAGATGAGAACTGGAAAACAATGCAGAGTGGAGAAGCTGAGGACAATAAAGAAGATGACTTCAATGTAGATGAAGAAGCAGACCAACGTGAAGAAAAGGAACAAAAAGTAAGTTCAGACTCAGAGAAGTGTGAGTTTGAAGATGAAGAAAGAGATCCTCTTGCAACTAAGACGGTGTAAGAAAGAAAGCCAAAGAAAACGTGGACCAGTGCTCATCAAGAAAATCAGATCATAGGTGACCCATCAACAGGAGTTACAACAAGAAGAAGAATTGTGGGAGCTACTGCTTTACTCTCACGAGTTGAATCTAAATCTGTTGAAGAGGCTACACAAGATCTAACTAAATCTCTGTCCACAAAGTTGTTTGACAAGCATAGATTGAGTCTATCTATGCAAATGCCTCCTCAAGCCTGAAGTTCAGGTGAATCCTCCATCTCCACTTTGCGAGTTTTTCAAATTTGTAATTGGTTGGCAAAGGGGAAGAGAAGCAACAGCGCAGGGGGAGCTGTTAAGAAAGGGGGAGTGCATATTTAGGGGGAGTTGAAATTGCTGCATAGTGGCTTTTGTTATGAGTGTTGCCAACAATTACAAAAGGGGAGATTGTTGTTCCCACAACCTTGTATGGGTTGTAATTGTTGTCAACTAGGTTTAAGTGTGCAAGAGAGTAAAGCCACATGGAAGGGTAAGAAGGTAAAGCCATATGGAAGGGCAAGAACGTAAATCTGCTGCGGAAGCCCTATTAGGGTTTCATGGAAGAAAGTATATAAAGACCTTGGAAGACAAAACTAGGGCAAGGCCAACACAATTGAATACATGGCAAAACACAAGAGGAGTGGACGAAGAGAGAGAGAGAGACCGTTGGTAATTGAGCATTTGGCAAACACAAGACGGCAAAACATAGGAACCGGCCAAAGTGGTACACGGCAAAAAGAAGAGAAGCACGGCCAAAAATCAGATTTTGGGGCTAAACAAAGAATAGGGGTCGAGAGTGAGAAAATACGTGACGGCTGAAGGGGGCTGGACAACTGGACAGCAGGCCAAAGAAGAGCCACCACCGGCTGGAAGAGAGGAAACCAGCACGGCAAAACCAGCACGGCAGAACAGGGGAAGGAGGGAAAAATCCGACAGCCCAAAGAAGAGAAAGAGACCATCGGCAAAACAGAGCATCCGACTGAAAGAGAGGAAGGAACCATCCAAACACAAAAGAGAAACCATCCAACACAAGAGAGATTTAGCAAAATACAAAACATTGGAGGAGCAACCGGCCAAACCCGAAACGACAACACACCACTTGCAAAAGAAAGGAGAGACGACAAAAGAGTATACACGACAAAAAACAGGTGCTAGTCGGCCAAAGAGACAAAGCAAAGCAAGAGGAGTCGGCCAAAACCTAGAGCAACCGTCCAAAAAGAGGAAAACCGTCCAAAGAGAGGAACTGTCCAAGCAAGGAGACAACCGGCCAAACATAAGCTACACTTTAAGATAGTGTGACCAGCCAAAGAGAGAAAAACAAGGGAGGAACGGCTGGACAGCAAGTGCTGGACGGCAAAACCACCACTGGCTGAAAGAGAGAGGACATCCAACCAACCTACACAGCCAAGCAAAGAGGTGAACGACCAAATAGGTGTGGACAGCAAGGAGGAGAACGACTAAGCAAGAGTGGACAGCCAAAGCAAGGTGGACGGCTAGGAGATAGCACGACAAGGAGACAACACACGGCAAAAGGAGATAACACCAAGGGATACCTTGGACAGCAAGGGAAACCATGTGACGGCTGGAGAAAACCTTGTGACTCACGTAAGAGAGAAGATAGCACATTGTCCGTAAGGGAAGAGAGGAGAAACCGTGAAAGAGGAGACCACCAGGAGAGCAAACTGAGCTGCCCAGAGGTGTGAAATGGACAAGGGCAAACCAGAAACGTACATGATGCGTGTGACCAGCAAGGCGTGCAAACCAGAAACATACGTGGGACGTGAAACGCCAAACGAGAAGTGTGCGTGAGGCGTGTGACTAGCAAAGGGTGCAAACCAGAAACGTGCGTGAGACGTGTAATGCCAAACCAGAAATGTGAGGCAGGCCGTGAGACGTGGAACGACAAACTAGAAACGTGAGGCGAGACATGAGATAAGTAGACGGGTGAGACCGTGAGACAGTGAAAGCAAGAGCTGTGTGAGACAACCTAAAGAAGAATTCGGGGAAGCATCGGAAAGAACTCAACGTATTTTCAGACTTCTTCAAAAGAGGTTAGAGAGCATTGCGGTGAACTTTTAAGTGGCAGTGGAGTAGCCTTTCAATTCAACAGAGGCAAGACAAGCTAGAAGAAGGGTAGACACAGTAAGTGACACTCTTTGTATTGTATTTGCTTAGTAATTGCAATAGTGAAAGGAGCAGAGGATTAAGGCATCCATTGTAACTGGAATTTTCAAGTATAGTGGATAGTCTCAGTAAGGGAGAGTCCCTACTACCGTGGATGTATGTCACGTTGATGGAACCACGTAAATCTCGTATGTCCTTAATTTGCTTTACGTTCTGTGTTTTGAATTGAGTTGTGAACGTAGTTAAAGTATCAGCTAACCCATAACCTAATGAAGACCTAAATAAGAACATCCGAATTGTCTATTAGTCAAGGTGTCTGAAAGGTGACTTTGGGGACTATTGTGATTAGTAGGTAGCAATAAATCTACCTTAGTCAAATCTAAGAAAGAGTTCGCTTTTAAGAAGAGGTTGAAGTTGTTCACATATTTGCGAATTGTGGTGATACTGATTCACCCCCCTCTTAGTATCACAGACTAGTAGATCCTAGGGTGAAGTTGGGAACTTCAGAAGTCACATTCCACTGAGAAACAGGTTTGATATGTTGGAAGAAATTTGTGAAAGATGCGAAAGGGCTTGACATACTATTGAGAAATGCTTGACATTGCTACCCAATCAAAGAATACAAAGGAGAACACCTACATATGCTTCTAGGTTTGGCCAAAGAAGAAAAAGAGGAAGGGAAATGGCCATGGTTGTGGAAGTAGCCTTAAAAGCTTCCAAGAAAGAAAAGTCATAGATCTTGGATAGTGGTTGCTCTTCACACATGACAGGAGACTCCAAGTTATTGAAGGAAGTAGTAAAATATGATGGTGGATTAGTCACATTTGGCAATGATGGTGCCTTAAAGATTAAAGGTGTTGATGTTGCTGAAATTGGTGTAAAAAAGCTGAAATCGAAGGAAGTGTTTTATGTTGAAGGGCTAAAACACAATCTTATCAGTGTCAGCCAACTTTCTGATGATGGACATGAAATTACCTTCAGCAAGAGTGGATATACAGTAAAGAGATTAAGTGATGTTATTGTTCTTACTAAGGGTGAAAGAACAAATGGAAACTTATGCCAAGTTTCTAAAAGTAAAAACACATGTTACATGAGCACCAAAAATGAGAATTTGCTATAGCATAGGAGATTGAGACATCTTGGACAAATAAGGCTGAACAAGTTGTCCAAAAATAAAGCTATGAAAGATGTACCCAAGCTGAGAAGAGAAAAAAATGCAATTTGTAGCACTTGTCAAAAAGGGAAAATGGTGGATGTTACCCACAAAAATGAGGAGATTCAAACAAAGAAGCCATTGGAGCAAATTGCAAATATATTCAGCAAACCTTTGTTAAGAGAGATGTTCCAAAAGTTAAGGCAAAATTTATGTGTTTAGCCATCCCTTAGAGGCTAAGGTATGCCTCTAACCCCTCTCCCCTTCTTTCTTTTATTATTCTTTGGATTTATTGTCAAAAGGGAAGATATTTTGCATAAATCCAAATAGAGTATATACTGATTAAAAAGGGAGTAGCTTGATAAATAAAAGAGGAGAAATTATCAAGGGGGAGAAGTAAAAGAAAAGGGGAGTTTGTTTCAAAATTAGAATCATGCCCACATGCAAAAAGGGAAATGCATGTTTCAAGGGAAGTGCATTGTTGATTGTTGGATTTAATGTGTTGCCAACACATCTAAAGGGGGAGATTGTTGAGTCCATCTTTGATGGTTAATGTTGGATTTGTTGTCAACAGCATCTCACACAGTTGTTCTTGTTAATTTCATGTTATAAATGCCATTGAGATGCAAAGAGGTTGGTCAAAACTGTTGATGGTAGATTAACTTTAAAGTCAATGAGTCAATATTAACTGTAGAACCTAAATTTTAGGAAGTCAATGTTAACCATTGACCCTAAATTTTAAGAATCAAATATGACTGTTGATTGTAAGGCAACCCTTAGGAATCAATGCCAATCATTGATGATTGGGCAACCCTAAAACTCAAAGCCTATAAATACATCCATGTATCTTTCAAAAGATGTGTGTGCTGCAGAAAAATTAAGAGAAAATAGCAAAGAGAGAACGACTAAAAGAGAGGTGCATGGCAACCAACTAAAGAAAGGTGCAGCAACAAACCAAAAAGTGCAGCAGCCATTAGCTCGACCAAAGAGTGTAGCAACCATTAGCCCTACTAAAGGAAGAAGAAGGTGTAATAGCTATCAGCCCCACCAAATGAAGAAAAAGATGCAACAGCAGTTAGTAACCATAATTGAACCAAAAGGAGAAGGAGATGGTGTAGCAACTACCGAAAGGAAAAGGTACAGCAGTCACTGAAAGGAAAAGGTGCAACAGCCACCAAGGAAAAAGGTGCAGCAGCCACCAAGGAAGAAGGTGCAGTAGCCAACGAAAGGAGAAGGTGTAGCAACCACCAAAAAAGAAGGTGCAGTAGCCACCAAAAGGAAAAGGTGCAGCGATAACCAAAGAAACCTAAGGCAAAAGGTGCAACAGCAACTAAAAGGACAAGGAGGCAACCGCACCAAAGGAGAAGGCAGTAGCAATTGTAGCAAGGAGAAGGAAACAATTGCAGCAAAGAAAGGGTAGCAATTGCAGTAAGAAAAAGGTAGCAATTACAACAAGGAGAAGGCAACAATTGTAACAAAGAGAAGGCAAAAATTGCAGCAAAAGGAAGGAGGAGCGGTTGCAGAAAGAAGAAGCGTGCAGCAGCTTGTAACAACAGGTGAGGCAGCACTAGTAGTAAAGGAAGAGAACCTGCCAAGGCAAAAGCAAACAGTACCAATAACAGAGGAGAAAGCTTACCTCGACAGTAGGTGAGGCAACACTAGTAATAGAGGAAGAGAACTTACCAAGGCAGAAGTAGGCAGGACTAGCAGTAGAGGAAGAGAACCTGCCAAGGAAGAAGCAAGCAACACTAGTAGCAGAGGGAGAAAACTTACCAAGGCAGAAAGAGGTAGCATTGATAACAAAAAGAGAGAACCTACAGCAGAGATAACCTGCAGTGAAGAGAACCTACAGCCGAGAGAACCTACAGAGGAGAGAACCTGCAAAAAAGAGAACATGTAAAGGAGAAATAGTACTAACAGCATAGAGAACCTGCAGAGAAGAGATTAGCAAAGTTTAAGCAAAGACCAGCAGTAAGGAAGGAGAGGATCCGCTTTTTGCAATAGCAGTCTGTACATATTAAGTGAACTTTCTCTGGGAAGTCTTAGTCATAACCTTTTTATAAACTTCTTGAAAAAGGATGGGAGACCCTTTGAGTAATCAGGAGATCATTATAAGTAGTTAAGGAATGATCCTTCCACAACATCAACTGTATCCCTTGATAACAAGAGTGGATTGTATGATATAGGAGTGATCCTATCATACCGTGGACGCAATTCACACATTATGGGTGAACCACATAAAAATCTCTATGTGTTTTCTAATGCTCAAGTTTGATTGATATCCATATAGCCGCTCTCACATAAAGAAGCAAAATAAAAATTAGATCATTAATTCTAACAAGTCATAGAGGTTAATCCGGATAGATTTGTAAAAAGCGAGTTTCTCACACTGATTCACCCCCTCCCCCTCTTAGTGTGAGACCTAAGAAGATTCTCATCAAATACATTAATGAATTCAAAGTATTATTACATAATACATTATCAACTATTATCAGTACAATCAAGGTTCATTCAGAGAATACATTCTCTACATAGTGCTAGTTGTGGACTTTTATATTGATCAACTATCATTATATCAATTAGTATTTTATAGGTACTCTTTGTTTTTAAACTTTTTCATTTATGATAAAATATATCCATTAAAGTTTAAATCAAAATGTTTAATCACTTTTAAATGGTTGGATTTTTTATACATGTGCATGTAATTCTTTGTTTTTTCAAGTACCTTAATACTTTCTTTTTGACTTTTACACCTATCTAACATTTCATTTGCAAAATTGATATTTGATCTAGTACAGACTAGTATATATATTAAGTTACCAACAATAAAGGCATATAAAGTAGATTTTATTTTCTTACATTTTACCTAATTCCTAAAATTATATGAGACTAAATTTATCACCCTTTTATATAGGAATGATTCAGGTGAAAACTTAGTCATATTCAATTTCTCAAAATAACTTTTTTAAGACAATCCTAATTATCATTATGATCTATCATAGAACATTTGTATTACTATCAAATAAGATGTCTCTCTCTTATTTTTCATAATAAAAGTCTTTCAAATAAATTTTTTAATCTCATGCAATATACTTAAAACATTAATAGCAAACAATATATCATCAATATATAACACTATAAAACAAACTTACTCTTACTAATCTTTTGAAATATGCACTGATCAACGATGTTCTTTCTTAAATCCAAAAGATGTTATGATATGATTAAATATAATATATCATTGTAGGGAAACTTGTTTTAGTTTATATATTAACTTCATTAATCCATACATTATTTGATCTTTACCTTTTACAAAAAAAACAAAAAACCTTAAGGTTAATTTATGTAAATTTCCTCTTTAAGAATTTTATTAAGAAAAGTGGTTTTCACATATATATGGTACAACTCTAAATCATACTGAACCACTAGTATCATAATTATCTTTAATGAATACTTTCTATAACATGTGAAGATGAAATTAGATACTTATTGATTCCAATATCAAAATCTTGATTCTCATAAATAAATCACACAATTCTTTCAAATAGTTGCTCTCCTTTCTCTTTGAGATTTTTTAATACTACTCCTTATGGTTTATTTACACTAGTTAATTATGAGTTAGTTTTTTTAAGAAGTAATTCTTCATTTAAATGTTATTCAATTTTTAAAATAATATTTAGTATCATAGTGGATGAATAAATTATTATAGGTAAAGAATATCTATCCTAATTTCTCACTATCTTCACCATTATCAATTAATCTTAAATTACCAGTTTTTACAATTTTTGAATTATAGTTATATACCCTTTAGATATCTCTGAACAACCTATAAAGTAATCATCAATTGTTCATAATTCTAATTTATTTCTATATGGATTCTTGCTTTTGTTAGGTAATCCAAAACATTTAAGTGCTTTAAATTAGGTTTCTTTCTTGTCTATAATTTAATAATAGTACTTTAAATTGTTTTATTAGGAATCCTATTTAACAAATACTTTACGATTTTAAATGCATACATTTATAAAGATTTAGGTAAAGAAGAATTACTTATCTTGCTCTTAACCATATTCATTAATATTTAATTATGCCTTTTTGTCATACATTTTGCTAAGGTATGCATGACATAGTTTATTGTATATGTATGTCATGATTTTTAAGGAATTTCATAAATGGACTGGACCATTGCCCTAAATCCTTATATTTTCTATAATATTCACCACCTATATCAAATCTTATGTCTATTTATTCAAGAAGTTAGGTACTTCTTACGATTTCTTTCATGCTTTATTTGGTTTACTTATACTTAATGCAATCTATATACATTATAAGATTAAGTAATTGAAATTTTCATTTATTATATTACACTTAATTCTTATATTATAAGACACAGTAAGCAAGGATTTTTTTAAACTTTATCATCTTTTAGTTAACATAAAATATTAATATGAATATATTAAAAAAATTTGTATTCTTATATCAACTACAATTGAATCATAATGTATAATTGCATCATTATAAAGGTATGAATAGTAATGCCGGAATGAAGCCACCAAGTATTATGAGGAATTTCAATTAAATTTGATTCAAAACATACGAAAGTCTTTAAATTACTTTTCTTTTTTAATTAAATCTTATATTTTTGATAATCTCCCTTATAATAATTAACTTTCTTTGAAGTTTCCGACTTTTTCCTAGGATCTACTAATTTATGATATTGAGAGGGGGGGTAAATCAGTATCACCACAATTTGCAATTCACAAGTAAGTGAATAACTTCAACCTCTTCTTAAAAGTGAACTCTTTCCCAGATTCGACTAAGGTAGATCTATTGTTACTTACTAATCACAATAGTCCCCAAAGTCACCTTTCAGACACCTTGCCTAATAGACAATTTGGATGTTCTTGTTTAGGTCTTTGTTAGTGAAGTTCCCGACTTCTCCCTAGGATCTACTAGTTTGTGATACTGAGAGGGGGGTGAATCAGTATCACCACAATTCGCAATTCGCAGGTAAGTGAACAACTTCAATCTCTTCTTAAAAGCGAACTCTTTTTCAGACTCGACTAAGGTAGATCTATTGCTACCTACTAATCACAATAGTCCCCAAAGTTACCTTTCAGACACCTTGCTTAATAGACAATTTGGATGTTCTTGTTTAAGTCTTCGTTAGGTTATGAGTTGGCTGATACTTTAGCTGCGTTCATAACTCAATTCAAAGCACAGAACGTAAAGCAAATTAAGAACACACGAGATTTACGTGGTTCCGTCAACGTGATGTACATCCACGGTGGTAGGGACTCTCCCTTACCGAGACTATCCACTATAATTGTGAATACAGGTTACAATGGATGTCTTTAATTCTCTGCTCCTTTCATTATTGCAATTACTAAGCAAGTACAATACAAAGAGTGTCACTTACTATGTCTACCCTTCTTCTAACTTGTCTTACCTTTGTTGAATTGAAAGGCTGCTCCACTGCCGCTTAGAAGTTCATCGCAACGCTCTCTAACCTCTCTTGAAGAAGTTTGGAAATACGTTGAGTTCAATCCTTCACCGAATTTCTTCTCTACGTTGTCTCACACAATTCATGCTTTCACCGTCTTACGGTTTCACCTATCTCCTTGTCTCACAATCTCACTGTCTCACGGCTCGCCTGCTCGTTTCTCTCTCTCTCTTGCTGTCTAGCTGGATTTCTCTCTCTTATCGCCAGATTTCTCTTTTCCGTTCACCCACTTGGCCATCACGGATTTCCTCCCTTTTCTGCCGGTGGTCTGCTTTTCTTCGTCCTGTCGTCCAGCCCCGTCTAGCTGTTACTCTTCTTCCCGTCGACTCCTCTGTTCTAGCCGTATACCTCTTTTCTCTCTCTTCCAACGGCCGT
>CM038604.1:6289522-6312103 GCA_021533255.1 Ceriops tagal
ATGCCATATTTGATTTTCTTCTTCTTTTGTAAGTAAATAGTTGTTTGTCTTATCCTCATCAATCACATACAAATGTCCAGCTGTTCTCTTCCCGGCTGCAACAGTATTGCCTTCTTTACTCTTTATTTGGCAACCTATTTGCATAGTTGGCTAACAAATTTTAGATTATATCTGAGTCCTTTAATGTACAGAACATCTTTCAGCTTTCCTTTTCCAATATTCACTGACCCCTGACCATTGATGTTGAGTGAATCATCATTGCCAAACTTGACTCTGCCTTCTTTTGACTTGTTTAGCTTTGATAATTTACTCTTGTCTCCCGTCATATGTGAAGTGCATCCACTGTTAAGGATCCACTGCTTATCTTTGCAATCAGCCTTTAGTGCAATTTCAGTTATATTAGCCACTGCTTAAACTTGTAATAATAGCTAACTTACTTATCAATAATTCAAGTCCACATTTATAAAATATAAGTAAATATTGAATTTTTCATATTATTTTGAGAAGTTTAAGTCAAAAAACAAAACAATAGATGAAACATGCAAGTATATAAAACTAGTTGCATAGTTATAAATGCTCATAATTAATCATAAGTCAAATAAAATAATCAAAGTATAGTATTTTTTTTAAAATTCTATAGTGCATTATCATAAGTAATTCCATTAAGTTTTATAGGAAATTAAATACTTTTAATGAAATATAATTGATACTTTGATAAACAAATATATTTTCCAAAAACATTAGGTTACCTTAATCATGTTATTAGTTATGAAATAACAATTTATCTATGAGTAAATTTTAAAGTTCCAATGATTCCAATAATTTTCTATTCAAAGATATTTCATTAAAATTATGAATAAAGAACTTATTTATACTTCTTATTAAACATATTATTTTGGCCACTTTATTAACTAACAAATATAATAATAATATATGCATGTTAGTTCAAACATTCTAGTTTTGTCATTTTGGTGGCGATTAAACTATAATTATAATATATGCATGACTTTAAACATAATAGTTTGGTAACTTTGGTGACTAATTATAATTTTAAATACATGTATATAAAAATATAACTTAATATTCATTAACAACAAATATTATAACATCTAAGTTCATAAGTGTAATATTAATACATACCATCTATATTTATTTAAATTGAAATTATAATAATATAGCATAAGGCTTATAAAATAATACAATTTTTTTCTCCTTCACATAAAATACGACTAAACTTTAAATAATGAAATAAAGAACTATTAATTTTTTAAGCATAAATAATCATCATTCATTATCTAACATTTTAATTAACCAATGAGAGTTCATTTATCTTAATAAATCATTCTTTATTTTAGCCTTTTACTCTAATCATATGTTTTCTAATAGAATTTTTGTGTGTTAAAAAAAAAGATGGCTATATATATATATACACAAAATTACATAGTTTAACTCAAATGTATTTATTAATACTGAAATTAATTTTAAAATTATAGCTCTTAATAGTGTAACAATATACATAATTGTTTTTTTACTAATTAGATGACATTTTAATTAAATTTTTTATACAAAATTATTTAAAATATCTTAACATTAAAAACTTATAACAAAACTCATTGACCTTTTTGAAATGAAATTGTAGGTATCCAAATGAAACATACCACTATACAAACAAACCTAATCATGTCTCTATAGTCCATATAATGGCGTACAATGCTAAGGGATCACTGTAATAAAAGCCATGTTCAAAGGTACAAGTAAAGTTGTGTTCTTTTATGTCTAAATTTTTTTAATATTTTGTATGACTAGTTTTTTGAAAGAATAAAAAACTTTGAGCAAAACTTTATGCATTTGGCATTGAAGACAAGGCAATTTGGTAAATAGAACTTGTTAACCACCAGGTTGAGCATGTTTATCCAAATCAAGTTGATATTGATTTGAGTTGATGATAAAAGGCTTGCTGTCACAAAGTTAGGCTTTGCTCGTGTGGCACTTAGTCAATCTTGTGAGAGAAGATGAGCTAAGTAAGCCTTGGAGCGTTTGAGTGAATCAACAGAAGACGTGTGAGGGGCAAGTAAGCGAATTGGAAGTACTTGAGAGAACAAGAGAGAGAGCAAAAGAGAGCCTTGCAAGTGAACTTGTATTGAGAGAAAGGATTCATGCTGTACAAATCAGAGGAGTGACCTATTTATACAACTCAAAAGAAAGTCCTAGAATAGAATATTCTTGGTATTTACAAGGAGTATTCTAGATAAGCATTTAATATGGTCCCTTCCAGAATTCTCTAGGCAATTGTAGTGCATTCTGCATACTTCTGCATGCTTTTGGGACCTTTCGTAGATAGCAAAGGGCTGGACAATGCTAGCAGCTCGCAGAGGTTTAGTCATGGCCCGAATTTGCACCTCAAGGATACGTGAATGGGCCAGATCAACATATCTTTGTAACATCCTCCCCCACTTAATTCTGCAACCTCCTTGTCGCATTTTCAGCCTTAAATTGCCGAATATGATTGACAAACTGCCAAAGCTGGTCCTCTCATTCCCAACTAGCCTCTTGGTCTAGCAAATCTTTCCATTTCACTAAGTATTCGGTGTAGTTGGGAACTCCCCTTCTTCAAATCACTCTATCAGCAAGGATGTGTTCTACCTCCTTGTTGAATTTGGTGACCACAGCCGTTGGTGCGCACTTGGACTCGTTTCAGCTTGGATCCTCTTCATCTCCATAGAAAGGCTTTAAAAGACTTACATAAAAAATGTTGTGGATCTTCAGTTTTTGAGGGAGTTGGACTTGATAGGCGGCCTTTCCCACATGCTTGATGATAGGAAATGGCCCTTCGTACTTCCGTACCAAGCCCTTGTGTACTTTGCGTAGAGACTTGAATTGGTTGGGCAGTAGTTTCACCATTACTATGTCTCCCGTTGCATACTCTTTCGAGCGTCACTTAGAGTCAACCCATCTTTTCATCTTCTTGGCCACTTTTTCAAGGCAAGCCCTTGTTATGTCCGCTTCCTCATGCCATTCTTTAACGAACTTTAAGGTAGACGGGTTGTTGCCAATGTAGGGAGAGGCAATAACACTTGGAGTTAGCGGCTGTTGTCCTATGACAATCTTAAACGGACTTTTGTTTATAGCCTCGCTCCTCTAAAGGTTGTATAAGAATTGGGCAGCGTCGAGTAGTTTCGCCCAATCTCGTTGGTGAGCACTGACATAGTGCCTTAAGTATTGTTCAAGCAAGGCATTGACTCGCTCAATCTGTCCATTACTTTAAGGATGGAAGCTTGTTGAGAAGTTTAAGTCGGTTCCCAGCAAATTGGATAGCTCGCACCAGAATTTACTCGTAAAACGGAGATCTCTGTCATTGATTATGCTTTTTGGCACGCCCCATAGCTATACTATGTTCTTGAAGAATAGGCGAGCAATTTCGTCCACCTTGCAATCAACGGGGGCTGGAATGAAGGTGCCATACTTGCTGAACCGATCAACTACCACCATGATGCTTCCACATCCTTTAGACTTTGGTAGAACCACAATAAAATCCATTAAGACACTTTCCCAAGGCTTCTCAGGAATGGGTAGTGGCTCAAGTAGGCCGGTTGGTGGCTAATATTTTACCTTGTCTTATTGGCAAACCAAGCAAGTTCGCATATAGGCCTTGATGTCCGTATGCATATGTGGTCAGAAGTAATGTTGTTGGACAAGAGCAAGGGTTCGTGCCATACCTGGGTGACCAGCCCATAGGGAATCATGACATTCCTTGAGGATTTCCTTTCACAAGTTTCCCTACTTCGACACGAAGACTCGATTTTCGACCGTCATTAGGACTCTATCGTCCACCCAAAATCGACGAGTCTTCCCCTCACTAGCCAATCTCAGCAAATTGTTAGCCAGTTTGTCTTGTCCTATACCTTCCTTGATTCGTTCAAGGAGGTTGCTCTTATGGGTACTAGTGGCAAGGGCAGCTAGTTCCGCCTTTCTGTTCAGCGCATCAGCAATAACATTGATTTGACTTGGCTTATACTGTAATGTGTAGTCGAATTTAGCCAAGAATTCTTGCCAACGAGCTTGCTTAGGGGTGAGTTTCTTCTGGGTCTGGAAGTAGCTTGTAGCAACATTATCCGTCATTATCATGAACTTACTTCCAAGGAGATAATGTCTCGAAGTGCGCAAGCAGTGGATGACGGCGGTCATCTCTTTGTCCTGGATAGTATACCATTTCTCCGTGTTGTTCAACTTGCGACTTTCATAGGCAATGGGATGCCTATCTTGCATCAAGACTCCCCAAATGGCGAAGTCGAATGCATCAGTATAGACTTCGAAAGGCTTTTCGTAGTCCGACAGAACCACGATAGGTTCCTTGGAGATTGTTTGCTTTAATCTCTCGAAGGAAGCTTGGCATTCCTTCGTATAATGCCAAGTGTGGTTCTTCTTCAGTAGGTCAGTTAAGGGTGCAACTACGGCAGAGTATCCCTTGATGAACCGACAATAGTAATTGATAAGCCCCAGGAAGGATCACAGTTTCGGGACCTTGGTTAGAGGCTCCCATTGTTGGATCCATCAACAGCCTACCATCCTTGATTCAATGGCCAAGGAAGTCCACCTCTTGCTTGGCAAACAAGCACTTCTCCTTCTTGATGAACAACTCATTTTCCTGTAGAGCTTGGAAGACTTGCTTGAGGTGCTCAACGTGCTCCTCAAGTGTGTTGCTATACACCATAATGTCATCCAAGTAAACCACCACGAACTTGTCAAGGAAAGGATGTAGTACCTTGTTCATGAGTGCGCAGAAGGTGGTTGGTGCATTGGTGAGGCCAAAGGGCATGACTAAGAACTCGAACGCTCCGTAACATGTCACGCAGGCTGTCTTTGGTTCATCACCATATGCTATGCGGACCTGGTAGTAACCTGATCACAAATCTAACTTAGTGAAGTATCTTGCCTTTTCGAGTTGGTCGAAAAGATTAGCTATCAAGGGGATTGGATACTTGTTCTTGATAGTGACCTTATTCAAGGCTTGGTAGTCGATACACATACATAGCAATCTGTCCTTCTTCTTTTGGAAAAGGACTGGGGCACCAAATGGGGCTTTCGACGGTCAAATGAAGCCCGAATCAATCAGATCATGGAGCTGCTTTCTCAATTCAGCAAGCTCCGAAGGTGCCATGCGATAAGGGCCTATGGTAAGAGGGTTGGCATTAGGTTCCAACTTAATGTGGTGATCCACATTTCGCTTTAGTGGAAGCTTCTTTAGTAATTCGGAAGGCATGACATCCTTGAACTTGGTAAGGACAGCCTGAATGGGTTATGGCAGTGCAGGAGTTGGTGCTGCTACGTCTTCCCCATCACTTAGCTCCATTATGGTTGCGACATAGTCGGGACTCGACTTGAGACCACTTTTGAATTACAAGGTCAAGATCATCGATGGTTGAGATCTCTCCTTACGCTTCAAGGGAACTACATGGATCTTGCGAGCGTCGACGACCACAAGAGAACTTGAAGCAGGAACGGGAAAAGCCAAGGCTTCGCAAAAAAATGCAAGACCTAACACCACTTTGAAATCATCCATGAGAACGACGGTAAAATCTAACTTACCAGTCCATTCACCAATCCGAACAGCAACTCCGTGTGTTATGCCTTGGATAAGCCTAACTTCCAAGTTTACCGCTTTGATGGTGCCATTTCCCTTCATTAGTTTGAGGCCTAGACGTTTGGCCTCTTGTACGTCCATGAAGTTGTGCGTTGACCCTGTATCTAGCATCGCACAAGCTGATTTACCCTCGATGGCAATATTAGCGTACAACAGTCCCTTCTCCTTGGTGACTATTGGGGAGAAACGCTTCGAGAGATTACCCAACTATTAGATAGATCCCATGTCCACTTGGGTTTCTTCATTGGCCTTTTCTGAGTTGAGTACTGCCATCATAGCATTCATTGCTTTACGATTGGGGCAATCCTTTACCTAGTGCGGTCCATCACAGATGAAACAGGGTCTAGGAGGATTAGCTAAGTTGTACTTACCCGCAAACTTCTTCTCATGCTTGGGACGGTCACTTGAGGGTTTCTGTTTTCCACCCTTGTTACGACCAGAATCTTGCTTCTTACGCCCGGTTTTCTCTCCCCCACTTTTGCTAGAGTTTGGCTTTTTGCTCTTGGAGTAAGCAAAGTAATCGATGAAGGTTTCGGCAGCAGCGATGGTAGCATCCAAGGTCTACACTTCACGTCTATCCAGCTCGACTCTTGCCCAATCCTTCAAGCCGTCTTTAAAGTAGAAGAGAAGCTCCTTATCGAACATCTCAATTTCAAGCATGAGGGTAGTAAATTCCTTAATGTAGTCAGAAATACTACATGTCTGATATAGGCGACGCAACTTTCCTCTAACTTCACTATCTGCATTGTGAGGCACAAAGTACCTACGCACTTCAGCCTTGAATTGTTCCCAAGTGTTAATGATACATAAGCCTTTCTCCCCGTTCGGAATGCTTCCGTCTCCACCAGAGTTGGGCAGCATCCCTTAGGAAGATTAGGGCGTTGCCTACCTTGGCTAGGTCGTCAACAACCCCCATGGCCTCAAAGTACTGCTCAAGGCCAAACAAGAATTTTTCCACGACAATGGCATTGCATGTGCTGTTGTACATGGCAGGCTTAGGGACCTTTAAACTATGTATTGCTGTGGTAATGCTAGTAGTAGCAGCTATACTAGCAAGTGAGTTGTTTCGGCGCAGAGACTCCATCTCCCTATGGAGGTCGTGAATCTCTCCCTCAACAAACTCATGTAGGTTGGCCAGACCTTGATTTAGAGAGCATATTTCTCTCCTAAACGAGCAGCCAAACTCCTCGATCATGACTTTGGCAGCCTGTATGATCTTTGCATTCTCATGGATCAAGTTATCGACTTGATCGCTAAGGTCGCCCACAACAAAGCTTATGTCAGTAATGCTCCTTTCTAAGTTACCAACACGAAAGTCCATGGTTTTCTTTGTTGGAGCCTTGGACTTGCTACATTTGGCTGGAGCATGTTGCTCCTCACGCCCATAAGCTTGTTGTCATGCTTGTTGCTCATCAATAATGGTCTCAACAAATCCTTCTTCGCTTGCTATACTCACAACTCAAATAAGAACAAAGTTGAAGATAGGATTCAACCATGCTCTGATACCAACTATCACGGAGTTAGGCTTTGCTAATGCTAACCCACGTGGAACTTAGTCAATCTTGCGAGAGAAGATGAGCTAAGTAAGCCTGGGAGAGTTTGAGTGAATCAGCAAAAGACGTGTGAGGGGCAAGTGAGTGAATTGGAAGGACTCAAGAGAATAAGAGAGAGAGCACAAGAGAGCTTTGCAAGTGAACTTGTACTGAGAGAAAGGATTCGTGCTATACAAATGAAAGGGGTGACATATTTATACAACTCAAAAGAAAGTCCTAGAATGGAATATTCTTGGTATTTACAAGGAGTATTCTAGATAAGCATTTAATATGGTCCCTTCCAGAATTCTCTAGGCAATTGTAGTGCATTTTGCATACTTCTACATGCTTTTGGGAGCTTTCATAGATAGCAAAGGGGCTGGACAATGCTAGTAGCTTGCAGAGTTTTAGTCTTGGCCCGAATTTGCACCTTAAGGATTCGTGAATGGGCCGAATCAACATATCCTTGTGACGTTGCACTCCTATTCCTTACATTACCACCCAAATAACCCACTATTATTGCATCTTTTTTTTTGGTGTCTAGATTTCCCTGATCTATTTGTACATAAAAATAAAAACAACTGTGAAGGTTTAAACTTAGGTCTAGTAGATTAAGGAAATTGTGTGGTTAAAATACACAGAAAACTAGTTTGTGCTCACTTGGCCTCAAATTGTTCAAAATTCATACATTTGATAATGTTCATAGTAACATATGTTTATTGGCTATGATTTCTAACATAGTTAATGTCCAATTTAATGGGGTGAAAATTTTGTAAGAGTGAAGACTAATTAATATTATGTAGGGGTAAATATATAATTTGTCTCTATGTAAGAGTTATCTTAGCTCTTTGTATAAAAAGGCATGTTTATTATGTAATCTGAAAAAAAAAAGGAACTCTAAAATAGTAAAAATTTCAATGCAACTAAGGACATATGAACATTTAGGCTCCAAACCATGAAATTTTTTTTTTGTTCATTTCTTTTTTATTTCTTTTTGACTATTTTGTTTCCCAATAACTAATACCAAAGCTTTGATTCTAAAGGGGCCAAAGGAGTAGTGGGAGTGATAACATTAGAAAAAGAAAAAGTGAGGATCGATAATTTCAATAGTATTAATTTCTATTTCTACAAGATGCAAATGGAAAATTATTTGTACCAAAAAAAGTTACATCAACCTCTTTTGGGAAAGAATCTAGAATCAATGAGAAGATTGGGAGTTATTGGATAAACAAGCCTTGGAAGTTATTTAATTGATGCTGGCATGAAACATTGTTGTCAATGTCCAAACGGAGAAGACAATTATAGGACTGAGAAGGACATTGATTCACACATACAAAGAACCATTCAGTTCTAATAAGGTATATCTAATAAGAAAATTATTTGATCTAAAGATGAAAGAGGATACCTCTTTTACAAATCATATAAACAAATTTAATTTAATTTCTAATTAATTAAGCTCGATGAATATAAATTTTGATAAAAAGATTAAGGCTTTGATCCTATTATACTCATTATTGAAAAGTTGGAATGTGACTGTAACTATACCAAAAAAAGTTACATCAACCTCTTTTGGGAAAGAATCTAAAATTGATGAGTAAGAAAGATAGGGAGTTGTTGGATAAACAAGCCTTGAGAGTCATTCGATTGATGCTAGCATGAAATCTTGCTGTCAATGTCCAAACGGAGAAGACAATTATAAGATTAAGAAGGACATTGATTTACACATACAAAGAACCATCCAGTTCTATCTAATGAGAAAATTATTTGATCTAAAGATGAAAGAAGATACCTCTTTTACAAATCATATAAACAAGTTTAATTTAATTTCTAATTAATTAAGCTCGGTGAATATAAATTTTGATAAAAAGATTAGGGCTTTGATCCTATTATACTCATTGCTGAAAAGTTGGAATGTGACTGTAACTATAATAAGTAATTTGTTTGATTTGCAATAGTTATAGTTTAGTGTAGTTCAAGATTTCATTCTGAGCAAAGATATTCATAAAAGAGAATTAGGTATATCATCCAACTCTAGTTCTGCCTTGAGTATTGAAGGCAAAGGAAGAACACATTAATCTGATGACAGTAATAGCAAATTAAAATCTAAAAAAAGGAGTAAATCAAAATCTGGCATTACGTGTTAGAATTGTGATCGTACTAGTCACTTTAAGAAAGACTACAAGTAGTCACTTCAAAAAAGTTCATCTTACTAATAATGAACTGTTAAATATAGTGGGAAAAGGTGATGTTAATATAAAGACATTAAAACGGATATGTGTAGAAGTTAAAGAATGTCAAATGCATCTTAAGATTTAAAAGGGAATTTAATCTCTATAAGGCAACTTGATAAAGAAGGACATTCAACAACCTATGTTGGTGGGTCATATAAAATCATCAAAGGAGCAATGGTGATAACAAAAGGAAATAATATTGAGACACTCTATGTAACCTCAAATATAAAGGATTTAGTGGGAGTTGTTAAGTTAGAAATTGATTCCAAGATATGGTATTGTAGGCTTAAACATATGACTAAGAAAGGAAGAAAGGTACTTGCAACAAAGGGCAACTTATTAGCTATAAAAATTGTGGATGTTAGCATTTGTAAGGATTAAAATATTCAATGAAATATTATCTATAAAAATAGACATATTGCAAAATTGGATAGTGTAAGAAAGCATGCCATAAGAGGGGAATATATTGAACTGGAAGAAATTTTAAAGGATGATGTTGGTAAAGTAGTGTCAAAAAATTTGATAATTATCCCAATATAGTCAAAGCCATCTACACTAATGGCATAAGTAACAAAATCTGGTAAAATATCTAAACCTCCATAACGATTCTTTCCTTACTTGTATTATTTAGTGTTAACTAATAGAGGTGAGTTAAAATACTTTGATGAAGTAATATAAGTTAAAAATTTTGCTAATTAGAAGTTAGTTATGGAAGAAGAAATGAGTTTACTATTAAAAAATCATACATGGAAGGTAACCCAATTACCAAAAGGCAAAAGGACATTAAACAATAAGTGGGTATACTGAGTTAAAGAAGAACATAATGGAAGTAAGAAATATAAGGTAAGGTTGATTATGAAGGGATTTTCAATAAAAGGAAGGCATTGACTATACTAAAAAATTTTCTCTGGTTATGAAAATTTATATTTAGAGTAGCTTAATGTAAAAATAGCTTTCCTGTATGGTGATTTAGAGGAAGATATTTATATGATGTAACCAGAAGGATTTTCAATTCTTAAATAAGAAAATTTTATATGCAAACTTAATAAAAACTTATATGTGTTAAAGAAAGCTCTTAGACAATGATATAAGAAATTTGATATCTTTATATCTAATCACAATTGTTGAAGATGTGATATAAATCATTGTTGTTATTTAAAAAAAATCTTTTAAAAAAAATAGTTTTTCACCTCTCTTTTCTTTTTTTTCATTTAAATTCTTGGTTTGTGTGAATTTATTATTAAGAGTTAATGTAAAAAAAACCCACCTTATTGTAAGTTAATAAATAAATCATGATTTTAAAAATTTAATAATTTAGACATTATAGGATTTTTTGATAAAAAATTTACCATAATTTAATACCAAATAGATATAAACCATTAATAATAATAAATTGACACATTGATAGGGTTTATATAATGATATGTACTAAAGATAAAAGAATATAACGATGTTTATGTTAGATAGATGATTGATTACACTTTATGGATCTTTTAAAATTGATTTATTTATAAATCAATTAAAATTGTTAACTATTTTTAACTAAATATGAATTTTTTAAATTCTAAATTTGAAAAAGGTGATATAGACTAACACTCTTCCATACATCCCTAAATTTTTAATAAAACCTTAATTATTAATATAACATGAAGTTGAGAGTGTGAGATAAAACTTTTTAGCTAAAGAGAGTGAAAAAGAATGCAAGAAACAAAGAAAGAAAGTGTAAGAGAAATTTAGAGATATATGTACCCTCAAAAGTTAAAGTGTTGATTACAAAGATGAAGGAAAGTAAAAGTATGAAATTTACAAGTAGGATGTCATCTTTTACAAGTACAAAATTAGATAACATTCTTTGTAATTATGGAGTCACAACTCAATTGTATACCTCATGAAGTAAAAATAATCCCAAACTAGAAGTTTTAGGATGTTGTTATTAGAAGCAAAACAATTACAAATTCTTCAAATGCTTTGATCTAGAAATCAATGAATCTTATAAAGGGGGGATTAGGTCACTGAGGAATATAAACAAAACGTTAAATGCTAGAGTTGAGAGTGTTAATAAGTGCATTAATCTTCATGCAAATTATGTTCAATTACTAGAAAAAGATATTAATATGACGAAGAAAATCCAATTGATGGGTGATGAATTGGGTCAATTAAAAGTTAATTATACTGAGCTAAAAATGGTGAACACAATCTTCTTCAAAGATAATGCTCGTTTTAAAGGTATTACATGGTGTTTTGGAGAAGTAATTGTATTATGTTTCTTCTTTTTCTTAAGCGTGTTTGCTATTGTTCATTAAACACTTAAGAATGCAACCTCATGTTTCTAGGCATGACTTAAATAATGGATTTATAAAGATATTTATTTACATTTGGTTATGCATGTTTAATAAAATGTTAGGATTATAAAATATAAATGTAATTTGTGGAATTAAGAGTTTGTAATTAAAACTTACATTTAAATGTAAGTTTAAATTAGAGATATTAAGAGTTTGTAATTGGAACTCAATTTGGCCAATTCAAAACTACTAAGGAAAGGTTTTGAATACCAATTCGTATAACCAAAAATACTATGTTTACAAAAAGGTTTGAATGTCAATTCACATTTGAATATTATGCATACTAATCTAACCAATATTATGCAAAGTAAAAAATTGACTATCAAACATCTAGGCCTTGACAAAAAGATTAAGTAAACCAAAAATGGTAAGCTGCCAAAAGGATAATTAAACTCAATTCTAACATCAATTGCACAATTTATTTGCATGTGCTAAATGGCTAAGCCTTACTGCTGTGATTGCTAGCAATTATATTTAATTGTAGAGAATCCTAAGGAGTCATGTCCTTTATTTGTTTAGGTCCAAAAATAAAGGTTTGTGGATAAATGGAAGGCTTTTGCAAAATGAAATAAACATTCAACAATACTTTTTATTATGATGTATGCTTTATTTTTTATCAATTATTAATCAAGCATGTATAGATCACATATCCTATATACATTTCTAGTTCTTATATGCCTTATCTCTAATGTAACCCCTTTTTTTTTTCACTATAGCGAAAAGTATATCTAACTCTTAATGATTGGTTTATCCTCTCCTTACTACATATGTTCTCATACTTAGTCTAACCTTTTTCTTACCTTACAATATTAATGTTAATCAACTATTGGTTTACCTTAATAATAGAAATTAATAATCTTCCTAAATGATAAGTGATGCTTAGTTGAATTAAAAATTTTGACCCTAAATGTGCCTTAATAGTTTGTACACCAATAACTTAGGCATATTGATTTGTTGTGGTTTCTTTCCTTAGTCTCCCTTTTTTTTTGGCCTGTAACACTAATCACAATCATAAATATAATGTCTACAAACTATTGAAAATAATGAGCATACATATTTTTTATATTAAAATGTCTTACTTAAGTTAGCTTTCCTTACAATGGTTATACTTAGCTTGCATGTGATTGTTGATTTGAAGTCCCTTTTTGGTGTCCCTCTTTTCTTGGATTATAGTGAAAAATAGTATTTATCAAAATATAAGACTCTAGTTATATATAAATCAATTGTTAATGTATCATTTGCATAATGACTTACTATTATGTTCTTTGGTGTTGGAATATCCGCTCTTAGATAACCTTTTTGTTATGTCCAAATTGCTTACATTTTTGACATCTCATCTCAATTCCTATTCTTGACATATGTTCAAGCCTTTTGGGAGACTTTTCTTTATCCCTCCTTGCCTTCTTTAGTCTGCCTAGTATGGTTCTAAATAAAGGTGACAACATTGTGTAATTCTTAATTACAAGCCATATGTTGCATCCATTCAGAGTCTCAATAAACTTGCTATACACTACCATATATGTTGTGCATTTGGAGCAATCATTAACATGATCATCTAAGTTTCAGCTTAGATGATTAATACATGACATAATATGTTTATAAGAAATCCCTATCAAATCTCAAGCTTTATATGTGCATAATTTCGAATCAATATCTACAATATACCTATCATTATTGCAGGATGCTTCAAACTTATACTCCCATTTAACCTAGCAAAATGCATCCTGGATTCAAGTTTAATTTGGTTAAATTTTTTCCTAATACAAGGATAGATTACATAAATACTGTCTTCTATTAATTTTATCTTTTGCCCAATTTTTTCCATCAAAGCAACTTTCATGTCTTCTAATATGTTGATAATACTCTATGTCTTTACTTCAACAATATACCTATTAAAGCAATCAAATAAAATTATTGTCCATAAAATCACATTTGGTCCAAGTTGAAGTATGTTGTCACAAACTTTTTGACATCCTTATTAGCAAAATCATTAAAATGATTTTGAGCTCAATTCCTTCATATTTCCAATGGCTACTTTAAACTCAACTATATTTGTGTTTCTAACAACTCTCCAAAAGCATTTTTTTCAATGAATTACCCTTAAATTTCTTATGCCAATTTGCATATACATGTTTGATACAATTTCTATGTTTAGAAAGTGGTAATAATTCTTTTACAATGTCAAGGATACCTTGCACAGCAAACCATTGGGTTAAATGCTATATGATCACAGGATTATAGATAAACCATAATTATCATCAAGAAATAAACAATTAACCCAATATTATTAAATCTAGTAAGTATACCTTTTGTTGGTTACTTATAATTGTCCATCCTAAACTAATTGGGAGACCAAGATCTTCTACAAAACAACTTAAGGCCAAGTAGTAATGTTTTCCTTTGTAACAATTGCCCAAGCAATAGAAAACATTTGGTTGTTCTCATTCTTACCTATTGTACTTAATAAGGCACCTCTTAGAAGAGTTTTCAAAAAACAACCATCAAGCTTTATTATTGACTTGTATCTAGTCTTAAAATCGTCCTTCAATGCTTTAAAATCAATATTAATTAGGACTTAAAAATATAGTCTAATTAAAATTGAATCAATTCTAATCATTTATTTTTAATTTTAATTAGGGTTATATTGAAAATTTAGGATTATATAGAAGGGTGTTAGTTTATTTTGCCTTTTAAAAATTTGAAATTTGAAAAAATTAAATAATTTTAGTTAATTATTAGTTAATAATTTTAGTTAATTTATAAATAAATTAGTTTTAAAAGATTTACAAGGCACATTGTCACATTTTTTTATCTTTAGTACTTGTCATCATATAAGTTTAATCAATATATCACATCATTATTGTTAATAGTTCCGTTCATTTGGTATAAATTTGTGACAAATTTATTATCAAAAAATTTTACAATATCTAAATTGTTAAATTTTTAAAATTATAATACATTTGTTATATTGCAATAAGATAGCATTTTTTTATTACTTATGAATAATGAATTGATTAAAAGTAAGTCTGCCTAATCATTGACACGTGGAGGATATCCTTTCGGTGGTCAAGAGCCATGACCCGCTTCGCATATTTGGAAAGAAATATTGGGAATTGAAAGGGCAAAAAGCATAAATAAGAAAAACACTTAGATAATACCAATTGGTTAGAATAGTTATTTTATGAAATTTGCATTAAAAAAATAAAAATTGAAATTGTGTACACACATACGAACTTCTCTTTAGATTGAAAAAAACACTCATATATTATACTTGATTCATAAATAATACTTAGAAACCTTTTTATCCTCTACAAGTTAAAATTAAGAAATGATAGAGATGCAAAGACCGTTGAACTTTTCAGACTTCTTCTGAAGATGGGGTTCAAATTAAACCCGAAAGGATTGAACCTCTGTCCGTTTCCTTCTTCTGAGCCCGTCCATCAATCTTATCCGAAGCAGGTACACGTCGAGAATATTTAGGTCTGGCCCTCAGAGCATGCCCTCCGATTGTCCTTCTACAGGCAAGCATATAATTGAAAGGTGGCGTCACAAGGTCACTGAAAGTTGGAGCCATGCACATGCCATTCCTGCCCACCCCCGTTTGTTCTCTCTCTCCAGCCCCACTTCCTGACCCTTTCAACTTTTCATTTCTATTTGCAAAGACTAATGGCCTCATTTTAATCCATTTTCAGCCCCATCACTGCCAGCAAAACTCGCACAAAAATCACGCTACAATCCACTACATAATAACTCACTTCCCATTAATAGTTGTAGTTAGATGCACTATTATGCTTCCTCTCGATCACACTATATGCCCCATGGTTCATTAATCTTCCTCCCTATTGCCTATCCCCTCCCTCCTCCCTCTACCCCAGTTTGTTTCTCCTGCAATTGTGCTACAGATAGGGTGCCACGGGAGGATGCTGACATGCCAAGACATTGCAATGGATTTGCCTGGGACAAGTGATCAAATGATCATTACTAAGACCAGCAGCTTGCATGAATGAGTGGATCACGGTTGGACCTACAAACCTAAAACCTTTCTTCACCATGTCTTTGCTTATGGCTTCTGATTTCGAGGTCTTCACAGGGATTTTGTGGCATGATTTGTATTGGGTGCGGATAGGCTTGTAATTAACAAATCCCCACAAGTATTTGTCATATGATCCAAATTCTTTCTTGACCTGTAAAATTAACTAGACTTGTATTAACAAAACCTCAATCACTATCTAAAAAAGTTTCTTTAGGCCCAACTCTAAATAATTATGGACTTGTTATGTGGAAATAGAACTAGCTCCAAGTTGGGGTCTACAGGGTAATTTTAAGTTATTTGATTGGATCAAACCCGCAGAAGTTCACTCATTTAAGGAACTAACTTATGCTGCTTTCTTTTTAGAGGTTGGTCAATGGTCATAAATAAAACAGACGGGGAGGTTGGTAAAAAAAAAGGGAAAGTGGTTGAAATGACTATTAACAAAGAATTAAGCATGTATGAAAAGCCATAGCTTCATCCGTTACCTCGAGAATCCGTTTAGAATTATGAACCACCCTCCGAACTAGGCTTATGTCTATGCCAAACTCGGCACCAGTTGATAGTATTTTCTTTTCAGTGAATTTGGCAACCTCCTCTGCTTCAAACTCTGAAAAAGCCTCCCTGCAGTAGCCATTAACTAGTTAGTCACCCTTGATCGTTACACCAAAGGAAACATAATTTAAGTAACTTTGCTCTCTTCGAACACTCATTGACACCCACCTGAATGCTTGCCTTTTCCTTAAAACTGAAGTCCAATCTAACCCAACCTGTGCACCAGTCAGCACCAGCAATTCAAACAATTTCCTGATCAAATAAACAAGTGGGTTCCGTAAGTAAGCTGTGTAGATTTATGTCATTGTGTGTGTGTGTGTGTGAGAGAGAGAGAGTGAGAGAGAGAGAGTGAGAGTGAGAGAGAGATCGCTCACTTATCATCACGAGCAGGAACCCCCCATTCTTCATCATGATAAGCAACATAGATAGGATCTAGAGAAGGAATAAAATCGATCAATTGTTTGCATTTTAACACACTTTAGTACACAGAAAGACGATTTCAAGCAAATGATTTGTGCGTGCTTGTGGAAACCTATGATACCTGAATTGGGAGTGATAAAATTACATTTCTTTTCCTCTCGAGTGGCAATATTCGTTGAAGGAGAATCAGCTGGTACAACCTTTCCTTCATACTTGGCATGCTTTGTTCTACCATAATGAGCAATACGCATTTTTCTCAGTTCTTGCATAGTTGCAACTTGTTCTCTCCTTGCCGCTGCTATGCTTCCAGGAGCCTGAACCGTCAAAGAGGAAGAGCCTTTCACGGAACAGAGTTCAGCAGAATGTGCAACCCCACCAGCAGGATCGGATTTCTTTGACTTCTTAACCACTCTTGTCACTTTGGCTGTGCTTCTTGGTCTCAAAACCTTCTCAGCACTAGAATTCAACCCACCAAGATAGTTACCTCTTTTAAGCGCTGGTTGTCTCGGTGATTTCAGCTTGGGAGAGATAGGAGGGGACAGTGGATACTTGTTAGTGCATGGATTAGCAGGTGGTAGTAGTGGAGGTTCTGATGCAAATTCAGGTTGAGGACTGGGAGACTTAGGGGTGTTCTTTTTCAATGAATTACGCCTCTCCAAGGTGGGACCTTGGATGGATTTTGGCTGAAGGACGGGACGGCCATTGATTTTAGCGATTGTTGTGGTTATGTTGCTGCCTTGGTGCAGCCTGACTTTTGAGGAACACATTCTATGAATGTGTGTGTGCGTTGGCGCTGAAGGTGGGGGGGGTGTGCGGTGGTTTCCGTGTAGATTATGAGAGTGAAATATTTGGATTGCAAGAAATTGTTGGGAGAGATAAAAAAGGCAATGAGATGGTGGACATAAGGAGGGTTTGGGCAGGACATGGTGTTTATAAAGAAGAATGTGGGGACGGTGTAGAGGAAGCTGTAACATGGGTGGGTTGGGGTCTGCCATACGCCGCTCTTGTGACGGGCATTGCTTTTGGGTGGAAATGTGAACGCAAGGTGACAACAATTGACTTCCTCCTAAGTGGATCTAGATTAGAATTGTTATTTTGGAGTGAAGAAAAAGAAAGTTGTGGGGGATGGTGGTGGTGGTGCCAATGCCAGCCCTCTCATGGACCATCCAATTCCCACTCTTTTTTGTGCCTTTACTGCTCAATAGTTCATCACTCTTTCCTATTCCCCAATCCGTGGTGGGGATCAAGGAGAGACTGACCAACCATAACATCTTTTTAGGGGCTTGCTGGAATCCTCAAGGCTATGACAAGTACTTGAGGGGAAAGTAGAATTAGTTTTGGTTTGATCGGGGTTTAATTTAGTTGTTGAGCTAAACAATTTGAAGTGGTTGAAAGCTTTTCATGATTTATACACTTACCAGATACCTGCGCTTCACCCACCCTTCTGTTCTAGTTAGTGAGCAATGGCATTTATAGATCCTAGGGTGCAAACCTGAGGCGCTTTTAGGATATATACACAGATCAGCGATGGCTCGTTCCCATTTTAATTCAGGACATATAGCCACCCTATGCGTGTGTTTCCATCGACACAAAAGCTGGAAATATATAACCAAAAGCTTGACTGGCAAGATAATTTTTGCTGGGTACCCAAAACATCTCTCCCAGATCTATAAACAAATTTACAACGATAGGGCTTTGATTTTGATTGGTATTGATTTTTTCTTATTGTCTGGAAAGCAAGGCAGAGGGGGTACTTCTCAAATGGCGAAAAGAGGCAGAGGCGGCTCGGCAGTGAAGGAAAAGGAAAGCGTCAAGGGTAGGCTCTTTATCTAGCGTTATAAGTTTGATGAGTTCCATTTTTAAAAGCACTTTATTCAATTTGAAAAAACAAAAGGGCACTTTATTCGATTTTTTTCCTCGAAAAAATGAGGCCACCCAGCATTTTCCAAAAACAAAAGTATAGTGAATGGTTCTGGTTACTCATATAACTCGAGGCTTTACCGGTGATATTGAAACTAATGAATCTATTTATAGAATTGTGGGTAATCTCAGATTGATGGAGCAGGTCAGATTGATTTCGACTACTACTTCAATACCCTTCAATAACCCAACGGTGACCAACGGTTCCTGTCGTCCAATACAGTGAGTAGTAAAATCCAAACATGGAAAAATTAATGCACAGGGTATCTTACAAATCTGTACTGGAACAAGTTCAATCATAACATGAATTAGGGTGCCACTGACTAGGACTGTTTTAATAGCATCGAACAACCAAGTCACCGTTCAGTCGAAATCCGATAACAGTTGGATAAATTGAAGTCAAATCTAATGCAACCGATTTTACACTTCTTAAAGATTATTACTTGCACCCCTTGTCCGAGTAGTTGATAACTCGAGGATGACATGGTTTTGACATATAGGTCATAAGTTCAATCCTTTTACTTTTGTTAAGAATTCAGTTCGAAAATTTGTGTTAAAAACATGAAAAGAAAAGGTCCACCCGCATAGTTAGAATTTGGAATTTCTTAACTATAAAAACTTTAATATCACATTAAAGAGATTAGCTAACTCAAAAATTTAAATTATTAAATAAAATGCACGCGCTTACAAATTCACCCCACCTAGTGTAAATTTCTAAAAGGCATGATTTCGGAGGGTTTCACCCTATAAGGCTCCTGCTGACAACGGTGGATCCCAGTGATTAGGGCTGTCTTAATACCAATGCGCGCAATTCAGCACTCATCAGCAGTAGCCTTGGTGTCCAACCCAAAATCTTTCCGCCGTCAAGTGTGCTTTAGACTAAGCACATGATCTTACGAAGGATAAGGCTACATGGGGTCATTAGTGTCAAGAACAAAGCTTTTAGGCTCTGCCATCATCCACAGTGTGCTAACTTTGTTAGATTAGAGCAGGGTCCAGACGATTTTGCCATCCACAGCACATGTTGTAGGTAGAACACCTAACAGATAATCGTTTCATTGTTATACAACTGCCTGTACATATTTTGAGATCCATTACAAAATATGTCAAGTACTAAGAATTTGGTGTCTTTCCTTTCTAGAACATATACGGAAGCAGAGGTGCTGCACTCAGCTGCAGGGGAACTGCAGAGTTGCGTATAACAGAAGCTATTGGTGGAAAAATTAAAAAAAAAAAAAAAAAGACAGGAACGCAGTGTTCAATTTAATCTATCGTTCCAAGTTTTCAAAAATAAATGAAGAAAAAGAACGAACTTCCTCGAAAGCCCTTTTGAGACTGCGGTAGTCAATTTCCATTTGCTTTTCTCCCGTGAAATTAAATACAATGCGGCCATATTTGGACATGCCTGGCAGCAGGAGATGGGAACTAACTATAGAAATCCCTCCAGTCAATCTCAATTAAATGTCATCTTCAGATAGGAAACACAAAAGCAAGACATATGTTTCTCCCGCATATTTGCTTCAATTCTGAATTGCAAATCTAAAACAGAATCCACTAAGAACACGCAATTGATATTTAAATCTCGTTTTCAAATTGTTTTGACAACAAGGAAGCGCTCATTCATTAATTATTAAATCGTCCTTTATTTTCCTGATAAAATTTCTAACAAACTGGAACTTTGGACGTCACACCACGTCATAGGCTGATTAATTTAGAGTTAATAGTAGAAGTTTTAAAAAGTCGGGGGTAAAATTTTGAAGCCCGAATTTGGAAGCAACAAAAACCTTGCAAAAAAAAAAAATTATACTGTAGTATTTCAAAATTGTAATGTATGTTGATCGAAATGTGTTGCATGATTCCGAAATTTTGCTACAACGTTTTTTTTTTTTTACATCAAAGCATATGCGATGTAGATCACATTCGACTTGAAATAGTTTGATTTGTCATCTGCACTTTTCAAGCACTCTAAAAATTGACTCAATTATAATCAAAATTACTAAAAATATGTTACTTCAAATTGTTACAGTTTAGATAAATTTCTACACCAAAAGTAAACATATACAATATGAATGCCACTGGACTCGAAATCCTCATATCTATCGTTTTCCAGTATTCACTTACCCCAAAACTTACCAAATTTTACCTAAAATCACGAGAAACATTTATGAATCTTCAAGTTTACTTTTCATTTCGGTCGACCGGTACTCTAGGCGTTGCCTGTAGCGATGCCTAGCAGTGCCTATGTACAGTCCCATACTCGGAAAGAAAGTAACATGGATCTGAAAAAAACTGAATATGAATTATAAATTAGCTACTAGTTTTACCGATACAAGTAACCGATCCAGTTTAATTCTTTCAACCTTGGTCACTGTATAGTGGTGGCCACCATAGCATGAATCACTATGATGGGAGTTTCTTGGAAAGAAGCATCAGGAATTGCCCCAAGTCAAAGGATACACGCAAGTTGATTGACTATGAACAAAAATCAGAACTGCAACCGTAGTGGCTTTGCTGTAGACACTGCACATTCTTTCCCAGGGATCCTGGAAAATGTCGGTGCCTTATTTTCTATAGCAATTCATGGAGGTTCTACTTCCAAGAAGGGCAAGGAAACAGTCAGAGAGTTTCCATGTACGTACGATGAGGAGTTCTGTCTACTTTAATGCAGGGTACCGAATAATGGGTATTTTTTTATTTAAATTGTCTTCGGAGGAACTCCCCGTCAAACTGCATTATTGTACGTAGAGAATCCACGAGTTGATCCTGTCTTGTGTTACTGAACTACTGCAGTTTTGCAGCAGCTCGTCAAGTGGGGCCCCAAAAGTACAGGTCAATCATCTGGCTACGTAGTCTAAGTTGGGACAACCACAACGCCCACATGGTTGCCAATGATATACGCGTGGGGTTGCAGGCCACAGAAGCTCTGGGACACGGATACTATCGCCATTCCATGGACCCCAGCATCTGGTTTAAGTAGCCTCTGATATTGGTCAAATGTTGATGACGTAAGCCTCTACAATGTGTCTAATTAAATTTAAATTTTCGCGTTACGCAAAATTTGGCTATGTATTAAAAATATTAAAATAAAATTCTCAAATATATATTTTAATAATATATATATTTATATTTAATTTAAATTTGAGAAAAAAATAATTAATTGAAATTCAAATTAATTTAAATATTAATTATAGTTAGTATCTTAATGATTAAAAAATCTTTTAAGTTTAGATTTATTTTTAGAGATTAAATAAAATTAAATGTGAGTAATAAACTAAATTTAAAATTTTAGATATTATTGTTACTTTACTTAAGTTATGAATTTTAAAGAAAATTAAAATTTAAATCAAATTTATTAATATTTTTAGAATTAAAAAAGTAATATAATAAAATTCAAAGGGATTTAAATTATAAGTATTTTTTATTTAATTCTTTTTAAGAAAAAAGGGACTTAAATTATGAATTTTTTTCCTTTTTTAAGAAAACAAAAGAAGAATTTGTGTTTTTTTCAAGAAAAAAGTGAATTTGGGAAAAATTCTTTTTCATTTACTTTTAAGAAAACAAAAAAAAAAATCCAAAGATAGTTTTATTTTGGAATTTTTTTTCTTTTTGTCTCTTATTTTCCTTAATTTGTAAATTAAGAGAAACATGTCACTTAAAAAAATTGACGACATTGTAGAAGGATAATAAGTTAAGTTTCTCTTAGCTTTATATGTTTCTAATAACAATCAATTGAGTTAATTTGCTTTCAATTTAGATTTGGAAAAAAGGTAATTGAGTAAGATTAAAATTGATTTGAATTATTACTCATAACTAATACTTTAGTTAAAATTAAGAGTTTTTCATGTTTAGATTTGTGATAAAGATGCTATTTAAGTAAAATCAATGACATGTTAAAATGGGAATAACTTAA
>CM038604.1:6312113-6324227 GCA_021533255.1 Ceriops tagal
TGCTATTTAAGTAAAATCAATGACATGTTAAAATGGGAATAACTTAACTTTCTCTTCGTTTCTATAATAACTTAACTTTTTCTTTGTTGCTATTTATATTAGTTCTAGAGTTTGTGCGATATATAAGTTTTTCTTTTAATTTGTGTCATAATGTGAAAACTTTAAAATAAAGACTGAAAATTTTAATTTAATAAAATTAAAAAAAAAGAACATTCAAATGTGACAAAAGTTTTAGCTATTACCTAGATACAACAATACTCGATCTATTCTAATGTTTTTAAGCACTTTTGTATATGAAATTAATTTTTTTGGAAATATTGGTTTATAAGTTCTTTGGAAACAGTAACTTATAACATATATTAGACTAGTTTAATATTTCTTCATAAGTTAAAAATGCTATTTTAGGTATACAAATTTCAAAATGATAAAAATAAAATCATCCACTTAAAGAGATGGTGGGAATGGGAAAAAAACTAAAGGAAGCCATGATTCATAATTGATTTTATAAACTACATTATAACTCTTAACTCTCATGTGTAGGAATGGAGAAAAACTAGCGACAATCATGATTGAGAATCAATTTTATAGCCTACACTATAACTCTTAACTCTCAAGTGCTTATTCTTAGCCTTAGAGTTCTTGTATGCTCCTTTTAATGTTTTTCATTCACTCAAAGACCCTTTAAAGAGAATTAATTGCTTGGATACCATTTTATTGGTTAGTTACAAGATTTTAATGTAATTTGGTTGTTGGAAAAATAAAGATCTCAACAAGACCAAAAAGAAGCAAAAAAAACTAAAAGTCTTAAAGATAAAAAGAGTCAACAAAGAAAGAGATATGTCTTAGGTTCAACCTCTTTAAAATCAACATATTTCACTTTACATGATTTGACACAAATAACAAGTACATCATACTTACTACCATACTTTCTTGCTTAAGAAAGAAGTTTAACCAAAATTACAAGTAAGCTTAACTTTCCTGTTTGTTGATTGATTACTTGCTTAAAGAAATGAAAGTATGAAGTTCCCGACTTTTCCCTAAGATCTACTAGTTTGTGATACTGAGAGGGGGAGTGAATCAGTATCACCACAATTCGCAATTCGCAGGTAAGTGAATAACTTCAATCTCTTCTTAAAAGTGAACTCTTTCTTAAACTCAACTAAGGTAGATCTATTGCTACCTACTAATCACAATAGTCTCCAAAGTCACCTTTTAGACACTTTGCCTAATAGACAATACGGATGTTCTTGTTTACATCTTCATTAGGTTATGAGTTGGCTGATACTTTAACTGTGTTCACAACTTAATTCAAATCACAAAATGTAAAACAAATTAAGGACACACGAGATTTACATGGTTCCATCAACGTGACGTATATTCACGATGGTAGGGACTCTCCCTCTACCGAGACTATCCACTATACTTGAAAATTTTAGTTACAATGGATGTCTTAATCCTATGCTCCTTTCACTATTGCAACCACTAAGCAAGTACAATACAAAGAGTGTCACTTACTGTGTCTACCCTTCTTCTAGCTTGTCTTACCTCTGTTGAATTGAAAGGCTGCTCCACTGCCGCTTAGAAGTTCATCGCAATGCTCTCTAACCTCTTTTGAAGAAATCTGGAAATACGTTGAGTTCTTTCAATATTTCACTGAATTCCTTCTCTACATTGTTTCACATAACCCCTGCTTTCACCGTCTCACGGTCTAACTCGTCTCCTTGTCTCACAGCTCACCTCACGTTTCTGGTTTGCCATTCTTCGTCTCACGGCTTGCCTCACGTTTCTGGTTTGGCGTTACATGTCTCATGCACGTTTTTGGTTTGCACCCTTTGCTTTTCACGCCTCACGTACGTTTCTGGTTTGCACACCTTGCTGGTCACATGCCTCACGCACGTTTCTGGTTTGCACTTGTCTGTTTAACACCTCCGGACAGCTTGGTTCAAGTCACACGGCCTACCTCACTACCGTTGCACGTTTGTTGGCTTGTACCACTCTTCTGATTTTTCTGGTTTAAGTCACACGGCCTGTTTGTTTCTGGTTTTAGTCGTCGCATGTTCCTGTTCATTTCTCTCCAGGTGGTGTTTACGTTTTCTCTTCCAGGATGTATCGTCTCTCATGGGTTGTCTCTCTCACCGTCTAGCCGGGTGCTCTGATTTTTGTGTTTTTTTCGTTTTGTTGGTTTTTGCCGAGAGATCGTTTGGCTGGATATCCCCTGTTTTGTTGTTTACTACTTTGGTCGGTTCCTCTGTTCCGTGTTCTCTCTTGCCGTCTGTTCTTTGTTTTGCCGTGTTGTTTTGGACGTATGTCTCCTTTGGCCGGTCACTCTCCTTTGCCTTCCACTATGTGTTCTACTGTGCTAGTTTTGCTGTCCAGCCTTTGTGTTTTGTCGGTTGTCTCTTGTGTTGGACGGACTCTCTCTTCCTTTTCGGTAGTGTTCTTCGTCTTGTAGGGTTTTGCCGAGTGATCACCTTGGTTGGCCGGTTGCTTTAGGTTTGCCACTCCAAAGCTCAATTTCTAACTCATCTTGGTTTGACGTCTTTTTTTTGTTTTCTCTTTGGTCGCCCAGTTGCTTTCTCTTGCTTGTTTTCCAAGTGGTTCCTCTAGGTTTTTCGTTTTGCTCAATTGCCAACACCCTTCTTCTTCTTGTCAACGGCTACCCTATTTGCTCGACGACTTCCCCTCTTCTCCCTTTTTCTCTCTCTTCATCCGTCGGCTGCTCCTCTTCTCCCTTTTTTTTCTTCATCCGTCGGGTTTTTCTTTGCCATGATGGTTAACAAATGCTCAATTGTCGTGCTCCTCTTCTTTTTACCATGTATTCAATTGTGTTGGCCTTACCCTAATTTTGTCTTCCAAGGTCTTTATATACTCTCTTCCATGAAACCTTAATAGGGTTTACACGACGGATTTACGTTCTTGCCCCTCCAAGGCTTACGCGGCGAATTTACCTTCTTGCCCTTCTATGTGGATTTACCTTCTTGCTCTTCCATATGACTTTACTTTCTTGCACACTTAAACCTAGTTGACAACAATTACAATCCATACAAGGATGTGGGAACAATAAAATCCCCCTTTGTAATTGTTGGAAATACTCATAACAAAAGCCACTATGCAGTAGTTTCAACTCCCCCTAAAGATGCATTCCCCCTTTCTCAACAGCTCCCCCTGCACTGTTACTTCTCTCCCCCTTTGCCAACCAATTACAAATTTGAAAAACTCACAAAGTAAAGATGGAGGATTCACCTGAACTTCAGGCTTGAGAGGCATTTGCACAGATAGACTCAATCTGTGCTTTTCAAACAACTCTGTGGACAGAGATTTAGTTAGATCTTATGTAACATCTTCAACAGATTTAGGTTCAACTTCTGAGAGTAAAGTAGTAGCTCCCATAATTCTCCTTCTTGTTGTAACTCCTGCTGATGGGTCACCTATGATCTGATTTTCTTGATGAGCACTGGTCCACATTTTCTTTGGCTTTCTTTCTTGCACAGTCTTAGTTGCAAGAGGATCTCTTTCTTCATCAATCACATACAAATTTCCTGCTGTTCTCTTCCTGACTATAGTAGTATTGCCTTCTTTACTCTTTACCTAGTAACCTGTTTTTGTGAATATTACCTTATGGTCTTCATTACATAGTTTGCTGACAGATGCTAGATTATATCTAAGTCCTTTAATGTGCAGAACATCTTTCAGCTTTCCTCTTCCAATGTTTACTAACCCCTGACCATTGATGTTGAGTGAATCATCATTGCCAAACTTGACTCTACCTTCTCTTGATTTGTTTAGTTTTGATAATTTACTCTTGTCTCCCGTTATGTGCGAAGTGCATCTACTATCAAGGATCCACTGCTTATCCTTGTAATCAGCCTTTAGTGCAATTTCAGCTATATTAGCCACCTCCCTTTTTGCTTTATATTCTTTCTTTCGAACTGGCTGGAAGATAGCTTTCTCCTTTTTCTCAGCTTTGACCGCACCGCTTATTTTTACTATGCCATTGAGTGCTTTCTCTTGCTCAGGGAGAAGCGTCAAGCATCTCTTGGCATTATGGCTATCCTGCTCGCACCTTTCACACTATTCCAAGTTTGCCAATATAGCAAACTGGTTCTTTGAAGCTACTGGTTTGGGCTTCCATTAACACTCCTTGTCAATGTGTCCTTGCTTTTTACAGTATGTGCAAGAACTCACGACAGGTGTTCTCCTCTGAATTTTGTATGTAGCATCGTATCTTCTCAAGTTGGAGACATTACTGGCCTTCTCCACCAACAGTTACTTGCCTTATGACCCTAAACAACACAATAAAGACAGTGACCTTGAAACTGCCTCTTCTTAGATCTACTCATAGCTTGTTTTCTTCTGTTCATTACATGCTGTGTAAGCAAAGTTGCTGGCTTCTTTGCTTGTGTGGCTTTCATTTCAGCCACCTTCTTCTCCTTCTTCTGTTCAGCCATTGCCCTTGGCCAGTTGACTTTCTTTTCTTTTTGAGACGTAGCAGCTATGGGCTACTACTCTTTAACCACATATATCATTTTTGGCCCTGGCTTTGGTTTGATAACTATCTTCTCTTCTCTAGTTATCTTCACCTGAGTCACAGCCTTCTCTTTCAACTTCTGTGGCAAAGTCTCATTCTTCTTTTCTCTTGCAGAGCTTGTTTTTTTTACCACTTCAAACTTCTACAAGTTCTCCTTACTCTTTTTGAGTTGTTGCTGAAGTCTCAGCAACTCTATCTCCATTTCTTCAATTGTTGAGTCCTTGAGCCAAGCTCTATTATAAGGTCTTCACATATTTTGATTTTTTCTTCAAATCTTCTCTTCAAGTCAATATGTTCAGTCCTTATTTCATCCTTTTGACTTTCAGCTTCCTCAGACTTTGCTTCAACTTGTTTTATGTGAGCCTCCAACCTTTTTATGGTTCTACCCCTTCTGATTATCTCCTTTGAAGCTGCTTCCAGCTCAGCTTCAAGATCTGGCTCTTCTTCATCAACCTCTTTTTCCTCTTCAGAGGTTGAGCTACCACCTTGTGTTGATGCCATAAAGACATGCTCATCTGATGAGTCTTCATCTTCCTCCTCATCAGCTTCTTTTGTCTAACTCATATAACTCTTGAATGAGCCTCTCTTCTTCCTCTATGGGTTAACAATCTTCTTACTAGACTTCTTTGATTTGAATGATGATCTTCTCCATCTTGAATTCTGCTCATCATCACCATCCTTATCTTCATCATCAAGTTTCACTTTGCACTGAGAAGTAAAGTGTCCAGTCTACCCACAGTGATAACATCTTAAGGACAACTGTCCTTTTCCCTTCTTAGACCCCTTTTTGAACTTCCTTGTGAAGTATGCCAATATTTCACCTTCACTTTCTTTCTCATCATTATCATCATCCTCACTGGATGATTCTTCCTCTTTGTTTATCTTCAAGTGTTTCATAGCTTTGAAAGCTGCCTCTTTTGATACCTTCGTTGTTGAGGAGCCCTCAGTTGACTTTATTCTCATCTCATATGCAATGAGATTGCACTGGAGATCATGCAGAGACATAGAATTGAGATGTCTACTCTCCTTTATGACTGCTACCTTTAGGGCAAACCTCTCAGGCAGAATTCTTAGAATTTTCTTCACAATAGATGAGTCCTTCTTGTTCTTCCCATGAATTCTAAAGTCGTTTATAGCATCAATAACCATGGTGAAGAACTCTTGGATTGTCTCATTCTTCTACATTATGAGAGATTCATATCTCTCCTTGAACACTTGAAGCTTAACCTCCTTCATTCTGCCATCACCTTCATAGACTTTCTGCAATCTGTCCCATATCTCCTTGGCAGATTTGCAGTCCATAACTTTAGTGTACTCAGCATCTGTCAATGCTGAAATGATGACATTTGAAGCCTTCCCATTTATCTCAAACTGCCTTAACTCCTCCGGGGTTGGGTCTTTACTTTCTTCCGGAGCCACAAAACCCTTATGTGCGCATTTCACCACATTTATGCCCATGGTTGCAAATACCACTTGCATTCTTGCTCTCCACATATGATAGTTGGTTCCGTTGAAGATTGGAACCTTCTTGCTGTAAGTGGAGCTAGTGCTGGTACCGGCTTCCATTTCTCAGTATGCTAGACAAATCAAACTTCTAGATTCCTTCAAACTAGTACACCAAGCTGTTAAGCTTCAAACTGGTGAACCAGTGCTCTGATACCAATTGAAGTTTTCGACTTCTCCTTAGGATCTACTAGTTTGTGATACTGAAAGGGGGGGTGAATCAGTATCACCACAATTCGCAATTCGCAGGTAAGTGAACAACTTTAATCTCTTCTTAAAAGCGAACTCTTTCTCAGACTCGACTAAGGTAGATCTATTGCTACCTACTAATCACAATAGTCCCTAAAGTCACCTTTCAGACACCTTGCCTAATAGATAATACAGATGTTCTTGTTTAGGTCTTCGTTAGGTTATGGGTTCGCTGATACTTTAGCTGCGTTCACAACTCAATTCAATCACAACTCAACTCAATTCTAACCTTTCTTGAAGAAATCTGGAAATACGTTGAGTTTTTTCAATGCTTCACCGAATTCCTTCTCTACGTTGTTTCACACAACCCCTGCTTTCACCGTCTCACGGTCTCACCCGTCTCCTTGTCTCACGGCTTGCCTCACATTTCTGGTTTGCCGTTCTTTGTCTCACAGCTTGCCTCACGTTTTTGGTCTGGCGTTACATGTCTCATGCACGTTTCTGGTTTACATCCATTGCTGGTTTCACGCCTGACGTATGTTTCTGGTTTGCACGCCTTGCTAGTCATATGCCTCACGCACGTTTCTGGTTTGCAGTTGTTTGTTTAACACCTCCAAACAGCTTGGTTGAAGTCACACGGCCTGCCTCACTGCCATTGCACGTCTGCTGGCCTGCACCACTCTTCTAATTTTTCTGGTTTAAGTCACACGACCTGTTCGTTTCTAGTTTTAGCCGTCGCACATTCCTGTCTATTTCTCTCCATGTGATGTTTACATTTTCTCTTCCAGGATTTATCGTCTCTCACGGGTTGTCTCTCTCACCGTCTAGTCGGGTGCTCTATGTTTTGTGTTTTTCTATTTTGCTGGTTTTTGTCGAGAGATCGTTTGGCTAGAATCCTATGTTTTGCCATTTACTACTTTGGCCGGTTCCTCTGTTCCGTGTTCTCTCTTGCCATTCATTCTTTGTTTTGCCGTGCTATTTTGGACGTATGTCTCCTTTGGCCGGTCACTCTCTTTTGCCATCCACTATGTGTTCTACCATGCTGGTTTTGCCGTCTAGCCTTTGTGTTTTGCTGGTTGTCTCTTGTGTTGGACAGACTCTCTCTTCCTTTTCGGTGGTGTTTTTCGTCTTGTAGGGTTTTGCCGAGTGATCACCTTGGTTGGCCGGTTGCTCTAGGTTTGCCGTTCCAAAGCTCAATTTCTGACTCACCTTGGTTTGACGTCTTCTTTTTGTCTTCTCTTTGGTCGCTTGGTTGCTTTCTCTTGCTTATTTTCCGAGTGGTTCCTCTAGGATTTTTGTTTTGCTCAATTGTCGACACCCTTCTTCTTCTCGTCAACGACTACCCTATTTGCTCGACAACTTCCCCTCTTCTACCTTTTTCTCTCTATTCGTCTGTCGGCTGCTCCTCTTCTCCCTTTTTTTTCTTTGTCCGTCGAGTTTTTCTTTGCCGTGCTCCTCTTCTTTTTGCCGTGTATTCAATTGTGTTGGCCTTACCCTAATTTTGTCTTCCAAGGTCTTTATATACTCTCTTCCATGAAACCTTAATAGGGCTTACGCGGCGAATTTACATTCTTGCCCTTCCATGTGGATTTACCTTCTTGCCCTTCCATGTGGCTTTACTTTCTTACACACTTAAACCTAGTTGACAACAATTACAACCCATACAAGGCTATGGGAACAACAAAGTAAATATGTCCATACTTTTACGTAATGATGGACTTACAAAGCAATAAAATATACAACTAAGGATACTAAAAGATTACAATGGAACAAAACTTATGTTGCAATTTGTTAATTTGTAATTGTCATAATAGGTTTTGCTAGCAATCAAACTTTGCCTTCAACAAGTCTTCAATGTTTAATATCATTCTATTGAACCCATCTTTAATGACTAATATTAGATTTGTCTATTCCTTAGATTATGTGAGGACCCGTTTGGCCAATGATGCTAAGGTTGCAAAGAAGGGAGGACAGAGGTAGTTCAATGGCTTTGTGGATGTTTACAAGAAAATGTTGGCATCTGATGGCATTGTTGGGTTTATTATGGATTTAACATCTCTTGTGTAGGGATTATTGTTTATCGTGACTTATATTTTGGAATGCGTGACTCTTTAAAACTAGTGGTGTTGATTGAAAAGTTGTAGGAGAGTTTCATTGCCAGCTTTGCCCTTGTTTGGCTTATTACCAATGGTGCTGGTCTTGCATCCTACCCCATTGACACTGTCTGTAGAAGAATGATGATGACCTTTAGTAAAGCTATCAAGTATAATAGCTCTCTTCATACATTTGGTTAGATCTTGAAGAATAAGGGTACTAAATCTCTCTTTAAAGGTGCTAGTGCAAATATCCTCTGTGCCATTGTTGGTGCTGGTGTACTTGCTGGTTATGACAAGTTACAATTGATTGTGCTTGGAAAGAAGTATGGATCTAGTGGTGCTTAGTCACTTGTTAAGTATAAGTCAATGCTGACTGTTGACCTTAAATTTAAGAGTCAATGCAAACCGTTGACTCTAAATTCAAGGAATCAATACTGATTATTAATGGTAGGGTAACCTTAAATTCAAGGCAATAAACCCCCATGAAGCTGCCAAGAGAGGGCATGAATTGTAAAATTGAAAATAGAGAAATAGAAAGCTAAAGTAGAGGAAAAAAGAGAGAGAGAACAACAAAGAGTAGCCACTAAAAAGAAAAGAAAGTGTATAGCAGAAACCTACAAAGGAGAAAATTTGTAGAGGAAAGAACTTGTAGAAGAGAGAACCTGTAAAGGAGAGAAACTTAGTAAAGGCAGGAGAGAAAGCCAACAAAGGAAGGAGAGAAACTCAATAGAGGCAAGAGAGAAACCCTACAAAGGCAAAAGAGAAACCCTGTAAAGGCAAATAGAAACTCGGTAAAGCAAGAGAGAGACCCTATAGAGGCAAAGAGAAACCCAATAGAGGTAGAGAGCTGAGATCGACAAAGGCTAAGAGTTTAGAATCGACAGAAAGTATAAACGGCTAAAAGTTCAAAATCGGCAGAGAGTTGAGACTGGCAAAGGCAAAGAGAAAGCTATGAAACATGACAGAGAGAGAGAGAGCAGAGAGCATAACAAAGAGAAAGCTGTGAAATCGATAGTGAAAAAGGTGAGATCGGTAAAGCTTGAGTAGAGATTGGCAGTGAAAAAGGAGAGAATAGTAGAAAACTTGAGTAGATACTGTTAGTGAGGAAGGAGAAGACCAATTTTCTGCAACAGCAGCCTGTACACATAGAGAGATCTTTCTCAGGGAAGTTTTTATTATAATCTTTTTATATACTTTTTGAAAAAGGGTGGGAAACCCTTGGAGTGATTGGGAGATCATTGTAAGTAATTAAGGAGTGATCCTTCCACAATGGTTAAGGAGAGATCCTTCCACAACATTAGTTATATCCCTTGATAACAAGAGTGGATCATGTGATCTAGGAGTGATCTTATCACATCGTTGACGTAACTTACACATTGTGGGTGAACTATATAAATATTTTGTATGTTTTCAGGTGTTTGTACTTACTTGATATCTATATGACCATTGTCACATAAAAAAGTGAGATAAAAACAAATCATATACTTTAATAGGTCATAAAGGTTTAATTTGGACAGATTTGTAAAAAATAAACATCTCACATTGATTCACCCCTTCCCTCTCTTAGTGTGAGACCTAATAAGGCTCTTATCAATTGGTATTAAAGCCTTGGGTTCCTCTATTGATCCCTTTTGCTTACTTAGATTTGAAATTGTTTGTTGCTATTGTGAATCTTTACATCTACTACTGGTTAATATCATGGAAAGCATAAATAGTGTTAATAGCAAGGGTATTCCTACATTTGATGAATAAAATTATCAATTATGGAAGAATAAAATGCTCCTATATTTGCTGTCACTTGGTCTAGTTGTGTTTGAATTTGCTATTAGTGGCTTTACTTTTGTTGCTAAAGGTGCTACTATGATGCCTACTGATAAAAAGAATTTAGAGTATGATGGAAAGGTTAGAAATACCTTATATGTCTTCTTATTAGACAAAGAATTTACCAAGGTGATAGGGTGTAATACAACCAAACAAATTTAGAACAAATTGAAGAATATTTATCAAAGAGACAAGGCTGTAAAGGAAGCTAAGTTACAAATTTAGAGTAGCAGATTTGAAAATATAAAGATGTTGAATAATGAATCTTTGGATGCTTTTTTTACAAGAGTAAATGAAATTGTATGCTCTATTAGAGGTTATGGAGAGGAAATCAACAATGCTATTGTAATAAGGAAGATATTTAGAACCTTATTAGAAGTGTTTAATGTCAAAGTTTCCTCCATAGAAGACAAAGATTTAGATAGGCTACCTTTAGATGATTTACACAACATAGTGGTGGCTTATGAAATGAGAATAGCCTCAATGAAGAAAGAAAAGAAGCCTAAGGCAGAGAAGGAGTTGACCTTCAAGGCAATGAAAAAATTAAAGATTAAAGAACAAGAAGAAGAATTTGATAACAGCTCTGAAGTAGAAGATGGTGATACTAAACTTGATAAAGTCATGACAAACATCACCAAAAATATGAAGAAAGGAAAAGGGAAGTATAAGAAAAAATTACCCTTGAAGTACTTTAGTTGTAGAGGCATTGGACACTTTGTAGTGGATTGCCCAAAAAGAAAAGAAGCAAATAGTGATGATGATGATGAGTCGGCCCTAAGAAGGAGAACAAAGAAATCTAGCTATTCTAAAATTGGGAATTCAAGTGTCAAAGGAAAAATGAAACTCTTCAGATTTAAAAGAAGAAATTTCTTGAGCAAGCTGGATGAAGAAGATTCTAAAGAAGAAACTAATGATGATTCTGATGATAATGTTAAAGAAAATGTGCTGGTTGCATAAATAAATGATGAAAAAGAATCCTTAAGTGATGAGGAATTAGCTAAAAAGGAAGAGAAAAAGTTGGTGCAACAACTTGAGAATGAATTAAGAGCTTGTTTGCACAAAAATAACAAGTTGGAAAAGGGGGTAAAGAATCTCAAGAAATTGAATAAAAATTTTACTATTGATAAATCTGATTTCCAACTAAAAGAAAAAGAGTTTGAAGTAAAAGAGAAGGAGTACTTGAAAAGAATTGAGGGGCTAAATGTACTTGAAGCAAAGCAAGGCAAAATACACAAAAATCTTGGTGTTAAGGTGATTGCACAAGAGCAAGAAGTGCTGAATTTGCAAGCCAAGCTCCACAAGGCTAAATCTGAATTAAAGAAGTATGAAGAAAGCTTTATACAGGTCGTGGACATGAGAGGAGAGTCGTCTTCAGCAAATGCTATCAAAGAGGATGCTACTAAAAAGTTGGATGAGTGTCTAAGCAAACAAAGACCTCATTCAATGGGAAAGAAAGGGCTTGGCTATATTGAAAAGTCAAATGAGATGGTAGAAGAGAAGAAGAAAATTGTGTTTGTACTTGAAAGTAAACACAAAGAAAAGATAAAATTGAAAAAAGTTGATGTTATGGAGAAGAGAAACCAACCCAACCTAAAATGGGTTAGGAAAGATGTGATGAAAACTCCTATCCAAAGAAGACAGGTTGTCAAGGATAGAAAGAAGGTTGTCACAACAGGTACTAAAGTTAAGAGATATGAACTTGTTGAAAGAAGAAAATTTAGATTTGAAGGATTTTACTAGTATTGTAGTAAGTATGAGCACAAGGGTAGTGTGTGCTAGAGCAATAGGCTTACAATAAAGAGGAAAGTGAGGCAAGAGTTTAGGGGGAGTGTTGTTCCCACAGCCTTGTATAGGTTGTAATTGTTGTCAACTAGATTTAAGTGTGCAAGTAATTTGACATGGAAGGGCAAGAAAGTAAAGCCACATGGAGGGGCATGAGAGTAATTTGAAACTACATGGCAAGAGAGTAATTTGAAG
>CM038604.1:6324327-6346827 GCA_021533255.1 Ceriops tagal
CCATAATGCCAAGAGATGCATGACACTTCTCCCTGAGCAAGAGAAGGCACTCAATGGCACAGTGAAAGCAATTGGTATAGTCAAAGCTAAGAAAAAGGAAAAAGCTATCTTCCAGCCAGTTCAAAGGAAAGAATATAAAGCAAAAAGGGAGGTAGCTAATATAGCTGAAATTGCATTAAAAGCTAACTACAAGGATAAGCAATGGATCCTTGATAGTGAATGCACTTCACACATGACAGGAGATAAGAGTAAATTATCAAAGCTAAACAAGTCAAGAGAAGGCAGAGTCAAGTTTGGCAATGATGATTCACTCAACATCAGTGGTCAGGGGTCAGTAAATATTGGAAAAGGAAAGCTGAAAGATGTTTTGCATGTTGAAGGACTCAGATATAATCTAGCATCTGTCAGCCAATTATGCAACGAAGACGACAAAGTGATATTCACAAAAACAGGTTGCTAAGTAAAGAGTAAAGAAGGCATTACTATTGCAGCCGGGAAGAGAATAGCTAGAAATTTATATGTGATTGATGAGGACAAGACAAACAGCTGTTTACTCACCAAAGAAGAAGAAAATCAACTCTAGCATAAAAGGCTAGGACACTTAACATAGAAGAATATGAGGAAACTAACCACTACTCATACAATCAGAGACATTCCCGACCTCAGGAGAGAGAGAGAGTATGTTTGCTCAGCATGCTCTAAAGGAAAACATGCCAGAAAGTAGTATAAAATCAAAGAGTTTAGTTCTGAAGCAGTGCTTGACATTGTGCATACTGATTTGTGTGGACCGATGAGGATAAAAGGGTTGAATGGTGAGAGGTACTTCATCTTGTTTATTGATGACTATTCTAGAAGGACTGCATCATGCACCTCAAACACAAGTCAGAAGTTCTGAATTAATTCAAGAGATACAGAAGATTGGCTGAAAATGAGAGTAGATGGAAGATCATAGTATTGAGGTCAGATCAAGGCACTAAATTTACAAATGAAACTTTTGAAGATTACATTGAAAAGCATGGTATTCGTCACCAAATGGCAGCAGCAAGAACACCTCAACAGAACGGGGTGGTAGAACGGAAAAATAGAGATGTGGTTGAAATGGCAAGAACTCTACTGCTGGAATCCAAGATTCACACAAGATTTTGGATAGAAGAAACATTTACAGCTGTACATCTACTGAATAAAGTCTTACTAAGGCCCAATACTGATAAGACTCTATATGAGCTATGGAGTGGGAAGAAGACAACAACCAAGTATCTCAGAATCTTTGACAGCTCATGTTTTGTGAAGAATAAGGAGCAAAACTTGGGAAAATTCAATGCTAGCTCTGATGAAGGCATCTTTATGGGATACTCAGCAAAGACAAAGGGTTATAGAGTTTTCCTGCATAAGCTGGAAAAAGTGATCACGTCTAGTGATGTGAGAATAGATGAGAATTGGAAAACAATGCAGAATGGAGAAGCTGAGGACAATGAAGAAGATGACTTCAAGATAGATGAAGAATCAGACCAACCTGAAGAAAAGGAATAAGAAGTAAGTTCAGACTTGGAAAAGAATGAGTCTGAAGATGAAGAAAGAGATCCTCTTGCAACTAAGACTGTGCAAGAAAGAAGGACAAAGAAAATGTGGACCAGTGCTCATCAAGGAAATCAGATCATAGGTGACCCATTAGCAGGAGTTACAACAAGAAGAAGAATTGTGGGAGCTACTGCTTTACTCTCACAAGTTGAACCTAAATCTGTTGAAAAGGCTACACAAGACAAAGCCTAGGTCAATGCTATCAATGAGGAGCTGGATCAAATTGAGAAGAATGAAACATGGGAGCTGGTTCCAAGACCCACTAAGGAGTTGTTTGAAAAGCACAGAATGAGTCTGTCTGTGCAAATGCCTCCTCAAGCCTAAAGTTCAGGTGAATCCTCCATCTCTACTTTGCAAGTTTTTTTTGTAATTGGTTGGCAAAGGGGGAGAGAAGCAACAGTGCAGGGAGAGCTGTTAAGAAAGGGGGAGTGCATATTTAGGGGGAGTTGTAATTGCTGCATAATGGCTTTTGTTATAAGTGTTGCCAATAATTACAAAGGGAGAGATTGTTGTTCCCATAGCCTTGTATGGGTTGTAATTGTTGTCAACTAGATTTAAGTGTGCAAGTAATTTGACATGGAGGGGCAAAAACGTAAGGCCACATGGAGGGGCAAGAGAGTAATTTAAAGCTACGTAGAGGGGCAAGAAAGTAAAACCACAACTTTGCAAGAGAAAAAGAAAACCCTACATGGAATATACATAATTGGGGTTTGCAAAAGAGAAAATGGGGGGACGGCAGCACAATACAGAAGAAGAAGGGGGCTGGATGGCAAAATAGTGTGATACCACCGGCTGGAGGAGAAAACCGTGTGACGGCAAGAGAGAGAAACCCATGAGGAACGGCAGACCACTGGCACAACAGTGGTCAGCGAGGAGATGACACGACATGGAGAAAACTGTGTGACGACAAGAGAGAGAAACCCGTGAGGAATGGCTCACCACTGGCAAAAAAGGGAGAAAATCCGTGACTGCCAAAATCAGAGACGGGGCTGAATGGTAGAATAGGGGCTAGACGGTAGAATGAAGGGTGGACGAAAAAAGAAAGGGGTGGACGGGAAAAACAGAAACCACCGGTAGAGAGAAAGAAAACTCGATTTGGCCAACCAAATGAGTACAGAAAAATAGGACACCAACAGAAAAGAGAAAAACCCGATACGGCTAGAAGGGGTGGACAGCAAAGAGGTGAACGGCCGAAGGAGAGTTGACGACACAGGAAAACAGTGAACGGCTAGACGGTGAGACAGATCCGGTTGGACGGTGAGAGAGATCCGGCTGGACAGCATGAGACCAAAATGTGCGTTGGCATGAGACCAAAACGTGCGACAACATGAGACCAGAACGTGCGACGGCGTGAGACTAGAAACGTGCGTGAGGCGTGAGACCAGCAAAGCGGGCAAACCAGAAACGTGTGTGAGACGTGAAACGCCAATCCAGAAATGTGAGGTAGGCCGTGAGATCAGGAGACGGGTGAAGCCGTGAGATGGTGAAAGTAGGAGTTGTGTGAAACAACCTAGAGAAGGAATTTGGTGAAGCATTGGAAAGAACTCAATGTATTTCCAGATTTCTTCAAGAGAGGTTAGAGAGTGTTGTGGTGGATTTCTAAACGGCAGTGAAGTAGCCTGTTCAATTCAACAAAGGCAAGACAAGCTAGAAGAAGGGTAGACACAGTAAGTGACACTCTTCGTATTGTACTTGCTTTGTTTTTGCAATAGTGAAAGGAACAGAGGATTAAGACATCCATTGTAACTACATTGTGAACATCGGGAGTACCACACTGGTATTCTCAAGTATAATGGATTGTCTCGGTAGAAAAAGAGTCCCTACCACCGTGGACGTACGTCATATTGATGGAACCATGTCAACTTTTGTGTCCTTACTTTGATTTACATTCTGTGTTTTGAATTGAGTTGTGAACGCAGCTAAAGTATCATCGAACCCATAACCTAAAGAAGACCTAATCAAGAACATCCAATCTGTCTAATAGGTAAGGTGTTTGAAAGGTGACTTTGGGGACTATTATGATTAGTAGGTAACAATAGATCTACCTTAGTCGAATCTGAGAAAGAGTTTGCTTTTAAGAAGAGGTTGAAGTTGTTCACATACCTGCGTATTGACAAGAGCAAAAGTATTAAAAAAGTAGAATACTTTGGCTTAAGTTATCAGAGTGTGTTTTAAGGGGTGTGATACTAATTTACCCCCCCTCTCAATATCACAGACTAGTAGATCCTAGAGTGAAGTCAGAAACTTCAGGGAGACTCTATCAAGAAAGGAGATAGCTTCAAGTGAAAAGAATCCTAATTTCACTAAGAAACATATTTGATATATTGGAAGAAATTTATGGAAAATGTGAAAAGGCTAGACATACTGCTGAGGAATACTTGACATTGCTATCCAGTTAAAGAATGCAAAGGAGAAACCTACATATGCTCTTACATTTGGCCAAGGAAGAAGAAGAGGAAGGGAAATGGCAATGGTTATGGAAGTAGCTTTAAAAGCTTCCAAGAAAAAAAAAAGTCATAGATTCTTGACAGTGACTACTCTTCACACATGACAAGAGACTCCAAGGTGTGTTGAAGGAAGTAGAAAAATATAATAGAGGGTCAGTCACATTTGGTAATGATGGTGCCTTAAAGATTAAAAGTGTTGGTACTACTGAAATTGGTGTAGAAAAAATAAAATAAGAGGAAGTGCTTTATGTTGAAGGGCTAAAACACAATCTAATCAGTGTTAGCCAACTTTGTGATGATAGGCATGAAGTTACTTTCAGCAAGAGTGGTTATAAAGTAAAACAATTAAGTAATGGTGTTATTCTTACAAAGGGAGAAAGAACAAATGGAAATTTATACCAAGTTTCTAACAACAAAACACATGCTACATAAGTATCAAAGATGAGAATTTGTTGTGGCATAAAAGATTGGGACATCTTGGACAAAAAGGGCTAAACAAATTGTCCAAAAATGAAGCTGTAAAAGATATACCTAAGCTGAGAAGGCAAAGATCCAAAGACTATGTATTGATCAAAAGGGGGAGTAACTTGATAAATCCAAAGGGAAAAATCAAATAAAGAGGGAAAATTGTCAAGGGGAAGAAGTAGAAAAAAGGAGGAGTTAAAGGTTGTTTCCAATTGGTATCATGCTCATATGCAAAAAGGGAGATGTATGTTTTAGGGGGAGTTGTTCCTTTTTGCTGACACTGTTGCTTGTGCTTAATTACTGATTTATGGATTTAATATATTACCAACAAATCCAAAGAGGGAGATTGTTGAACCCATCTTTGATGGCTAATATTGAATTTGTTGTCAATAGCATTTCATATATTTGTCTATTCCCTAGATTATGTGAGGACTCGTCTAGCCAATGATGCCAAGGCTACAAAGAAGGGAGGACAAAGGTAGTTCAATGGCTTTATGGATGTCTACAAGAAGACATTGGCATCTAATGGCATTATTGGGCTTTATTGTGGATTTAACATTTCTTATGTAAGAATTATTGTTTATCGTGGCCTATATTTTGGAATATATAGCTCTTTGAAGACAATGGTGTTGACTTGAAAGTTGCAAGATAGTTTCTTCGCCAGCTTTGCCTTTGGTTAGCTTATTACCAACGGTGCTGGTCTTACATCTTGCCCTATTGACACTATCTATAGAAGAATGATGATGACCTCTGGTGAAGTTGTCAAGTATAACTGCTCTTTCAATGCATTTGCTTAGATCTTAAAGAATGAGGGTGCTAAATATCTCTTCAAGGGTGTTAGTGCAAACATCCTTTGTGCCATTGTTGGTGCTGGTTACTGTTGCAGCTGATCGTGTATGGAAAGAAGTATGGATCTGGTGATGCTTAGTCATTTGTTGGGTATGAGTTAATACTGACCGTTGACCCAAAATTCAAGGAGCCAATGCTAACTATTGACTCTAAATTCAATGAGCCAATGCTGACTATTGACCTTAAATTAAAGGAATCAATGCTGATCATTGATGGTTAGGTAACCTTACACTCAAGGCATATTAACACCTATGGAGCTGCAAAAGAGAGCGTGAGTTGTAGAAACGAAATAAAGAAACAAAAAGCTAGAGCAAAGCAAAAAAAAAAAAAAAAAAAAGAGAATGACAAAGTAGCCACCAAAAAGAAAAGGAAAGAATGACAGAGAGTAGCCACAAAAAAAAAAAAATAAGTGCATGATAGAAAGAAGGAGAGACATCAGCAGTGACAGTAAGAAGGAGAGACAGCAATAGTGGTAGAAAAGGAAGAAAAAAGACAGAAACCTACAAAGGAGAGAACTTGCAATAGAGAGAACCTACAAAGGAGAGAACTTGTAGAAGAGAGAACTTGTAGAAGAGGGAACTTGAAAAAGAGAGAATCTGCAAAGGAGAGAACTAGCAAAAAGTTGAGAAGTTGTAGAGGAAAGAAACCCAGCAGAGGCAAGAGAGATACTCGATAGCGGAAGGAGAGAAACCTTGCAGGGGCAAGAGAGAAACCTAATAAAGGTAAAAAAGAAACCCAACAAAGGTAGAAAAACCTGATAAAGGCAGGAGAGAAACCCGATAAAGGTAGAAGAGAAACTCGTAGAGGCAGAGAGAAACCTGGTAGGGGTAGAGTGCTGAGATTGGCAGAGGTTGAGAATTCAGAACTGGCAGAAAGTGTGAGTGACTGAGAGTTCAGAATTAGCAAAGAGTTGAGACTGGCAAAGGCAAAGAGAAAGATGTGAAACATGATAGAAAGCGAGCAGGGAGCCAAACAAAGAGAAAGCTATGAAATAGGTAATGAAGAAGGAGAGAGTGGCAGAGTTTAAGTAGAGACTAATAGTGAAGAAGGAAAGAATGGTAGAAAGCTTGAGTAGAGATCGGCAGTGAGGAAGGAGAAGATTAGTTTTTTGCAACAACAGCTTGTGCACATAGATAGATATTTCTTAAGGAAGTTTTTGTTATAATTTTTTTTATGTACTTCTTGAAAAAGGGTGGGAAACCCCTAAAGTGATTGGGAGATCATTGTAAGTGGTTAAGGAGTGATCCTGCCACAGTGGTTAAAGAGAGATCCTTCCACAACATTAGCTATATCCCTTGATAACAAGAGTGGATCGTGTGATTTAGGAGTAATCCTATCACACCGTGGATCTAGCTTATACATTGTGCGTAAACCACGTAAAAATTCTGTGTGTTCTAGGGTGCTTGTGTTTACTTGATATCCATATGGCTATTCTCACATAAAAAAGCAACATAAAAACAAATCATAGACTTTAACAGGTCACAGCGGTTTAATTTGAATAGATTTGTAAAAGGTAAACATTTCACACTAATTCACCCCCTCCCCCTCTCAGTGTAAGACCTAAGAAGGTCTTTATCATATTCTCTATTAATTCCCTAGCTAAATTAATGAGTAAATAATAGGGTTAGTTTTAAGTTAAAATCAGTACAATTATGGCGCTTTAGCATAACACACATGTCTTGAAGTTTACGCAAATTTATATCTTTATACTTACTATATAGCCATAATTAACTTTGTATGCAAATCAAGAGAATATGTAATATTGCCTTAAAGTTAAAATGTCAAAGTCATTTTCATCTAAAATATTAAGGTTTGTTTTAAAATTTACTATGATGATAGGTTTTCCCTTTAAGCAAGTTCCTTTTTGGTTGTAACATTTTGGATGATACCCATTCCAAGCCATTTGTTAAGCATGAATTTTGATAATCTACTTTGCTCAACTCAACATATTTACCTATTAGACTACTAAGCCAGTTTTGCTCTAGATTTAACCCATGCATTCCCCTTTTGTTTTATAATTTTGTATATTATGTTCTTACTAATATGGATAAGGCCAAAACTACACTTAAGACAGCCACACATCTAAAGTCCAATATTAGTTTCCAAATACATAAAAATTATTGTTGTTCCCATAACCTTGTATGGGTTGTAATTGTTGTCAACTGGGTTTAAGTGTGTAAGAAAGTAAAGCCACATGGAAGGGCAAGAATGTAACTCCGTCGCGTAAGCCCTATTAGGGTTTCATGGAAGAGAGTATATAAAGACCTTGGAAAACAAAATTAGGGTAGGACCAACAAAATTGAATACACGATAAAACACCAAACCCTACATAGAAGAACACCACCTGCAAAAGAAAAGAGTAGCCGTAGTGAACAGTATAGCCGTCAAGAGAGAGAAGGAGGAGACGGTCGACAGCCGGGCTGAACGAAGAACAATTGTTGAGAGAGAGAGAAAGAGGAGATGGCCGGGCTGAATGAAGAACAAAGGACGAAGAGAGAGAAAAAGGGAGAAGAGGAGCAACTGTCGGACGAAGAGAGAGAAAACACTTGGAAGAGAGAGAAGAGCCATTGACGGAAAGAAGAAGAGAAAAAGAAAATTGTAATCATCGTCGGGCGAAGGAGAGAAGAGGACCAAAAAAAAAAGGAAAACCGGCACACTATCGATATGCCTAAAATCCACCCAAAGAAGAGAGAGAGCTATCGACGGTAAAAGGAGAGACAAAACGTAGCCATCGTTGGAGATAGGAGAGAAAACAAAAATTGAGCAAATTGGAGTAGACCGGCAGAAGAAGAAACCAGACGGCCATAGAAGAGAGAAATACCAACGGCAACAAAGAATAACTGTCGAGAAAGAGAGAGAAAGAGGAGACAGCCGGAACAGAGGAGTCGATGGGAAGGAGAGAGAAAACACAGCCAAATAAGGGAAAAGGAGAGAAAATCTGGAACGGCCATAGAAGGGTGGACAAAGAAAGAGAAATCCAACGATAAGAGAGAGAAATATGGCTGGATAGCAAGAGAGAGAGAAATGGACAGGCGAGCCGTGAGACAAGGAGACGAGTGAGACCGTAAGACGATGAAAGCAGGAGTTATGTGATACAACGTAGAGAAGAACTTCGGCGAAGCATCAGAAGGAACTCAACGTATTTCCAGATTTCTTCAAGAGAGGTTAGAGAGCGTTGCAGTGAACTTCTAAGCGGCAGTGGAGCAACCTTTCAAATCAACAGAGGCAAGACAAGCTAGAAGAAGGGTAGATACAGTAAGTGACACTCTTTGTATTGTACTTGCTTAGTAATTGCAATAGTGAAAGGAGCAAAGGATTAAAACATCCATTGTAACTGGAATTCTCAAGTATAGTGGATTGTCTCGATAGAAGGAGAGTCCCTACCACTGTGGATGTACGTCACGTTGACGAAACCACATAAATCTCGTGTGTCCTTAATTTGCTTTACGTTCTGTGTTTTGAATTAAGTTGTGAACGTAGCTAAAGTATCAGCCAACCCATAACCTAACGAAGACCTAAACAAGAACATCCAAATTGTCTATTAGGCAAGGTGTCTGAAAGGTGACTTTGTGGACTATTGTGATTAGTAGGTAGCAATAAATCTACCTTAGTCAAGTCTGAGAAAGAGTTCGCTTTTAAGAAGAGGTTGAAGTTGTTCACTTACCTGCGAATTGTGAATTGTGGTGATACTAATTCACCCCCCTTCTCAGTATCATAAACTAGTAGATCCTAGGGAGAAGTCAGGAACTTTAATTGGTATCAGAGCACAGGTTCACCAATTTGAAGCTTAACAACTTGGTGTACTAGTTTGAAGGGATCTAAAAGTTTGACTTGTTCAGCATACTGAGAAATGGAAGCTGGTACCAGCACTAGCACCACTTACAGCAAGAAGGTTCCAATCTTCAATGGAACCAACTCCCATATGTGAAGAGCAAGAATGCAAGTGGTATTTGCAATCATGGGCATGAACGTGGTGAAACGCGTACAAGAGGGTTTTGTGGCCCCAAAAGAAGGTGAAGACCCAACCCTAGAGGAGTTAAGGCAGTTTGAGATAAATGGGAAGGCCTCAAATGTTATCATTTCAGCATTAACAGATGCTGAGTATGCTAAAGTTATGGACTACAAATCTGCCAAGGAGATATGGGACAGATTGCAGAAAGTCTATGAAAGTGATGACAAAATGAAGGAGGCTAAGCTTCAAGTTTTCAAGGAGAGATATGAATCTCTCAGAATGCAGAAAAATGAGACTGTCCAAGAGTTCTTCACCAGGGTTACTGATGCTGTAAATGACCTTAGAAGTCATGGGAAGAACAAAAAGGACTCATCTATTGTGAAGAAAATTCTGAGAATTCTGCCTGAGAGGTTTGCCTCAAAGGTAGCAGCCATAGAGAAGAGTAGAGATCTCAATTCTATGTCTCTGCATGATCTCTAGTTCAATCTCATTGCATATGAGATGAGAATAAAGTCAACTGAGAGCTCCTCAACATCAAAGGTATCAAAAGAGGCAGCTTTCAAAGCTATGAAACACTTGAAGATAAAAGAAGAGGAAGAATCATCCAGTGAGGATGATGATGGTGATGAGGAAGAAAGTGAAGGTGAAGTGTTGGCTTACTTCATAAGGAAATTCAAAAAAGGGTCTAAGAAGGGCAAAGGACAATTGTCCTTGAGATGTTATCGCTGTAGGCAGACTGGACACTTTGCTTCTCATTGCAAAATGAAACTTGATGATGAAGATAAGGATGGTGATGATAAGCAGAATTCAAAATAGAGAAGATCATCATTCAAATCAAAGAAGTTTAGTAAGAAGATTGCCAACCCATAGAGGAAGAAGAGAGGCTCATTCAAGAGTTATGTGAGTCAGACAAAAGAAGCTGATGCGGAGGAAGATGAAGACTCATCATATAAGCATGTCTTTATGGCATCAGTTCAAGGTGGTAGTTCAACCTCTGAAGAGGAAGAGAAGGTTGATGAAGAAGAACTAGATCTTGAAGCTAAGTTGGAAGCAGCTTCAAAGGAGATAATCAGAAGGGGCAGAACCATAAAAAGGTTGGAGGCTCACATAAAACAAGTTGAAGCAAAGTCTGAGGAAGCTGAAAGTCAAAAGGATGAAATAAGGGCTGAACATATTGACTTCAAGAGAAGATTTGAAGAACAAATCAAAATATGTGAAGACCTTACTAGAGAGCTTGGCTCAAGGACTTCAACAATTGAAGAATTGGAGATAGAGTTGCTGAGACTTCAGCAACAACTCAAAAAGAGTAAGGAGAACTTGCAGAAACTTGAAGTGGTAGGAGAAACATGCTCTGCAAGAGAAAAGAAGAATGAGACTTTGCCTCAAAAGTTGAAAGAGAAGGCTGTGACTCAAGTGAAGATAACTGAAGAAGAGAAGACAGTTATCAAACCAAAGCTAGGGCCAAAAATGATGTATGTGGTTAAAGAGTAGCAACTCATAGCTGCTACGTCTCAAAAAGAAAAGAAGGTCAGCCAGCAAAGGGCTACAATTGAACAGAAGAAGGTGACTGAAATGAAAGTCACATAAGCAAAGAAGCCAGCTACATTGCCTACACAGCAAGTAATGAACAAAAGAAAACAAGCTGTGAGTAGACCCAAGAAAAGGCAGTTTTAAGGTCATTGTCTTTATTGTGGAGTTTAGGGTCATAAGGCGAGTAACTGCTAGTGGAGAAGGCCAGTATATGTCTCCAACTTGAGAAGATACGACACTGCATACAAGGGGAGACAATACAAAACTCAGAGGAGAACACCTATCGTGAGTTCTTGCACATATTGTAAAAGGCAAGGACACACTGACGAGGGTTGTTGGTGGAAGCCCAAACCAGTAGATTCAAAGAACAAGTTTGTTATATTGGTAGACTTGGAACAGTGTGAAAGGTGCGAGCAGGATGGCCATAATGCCAAGAGATGCATGACACTTCTCCCTGAGCAAGAGAAGGCACTCAATGGCACAGTGAAAAGAAGCAGTGTAGTCAAAGCTAAGAAAAAGGAGAAAGCTATCTTCCAGCCAATTCAAAAGAAAGAATATAAAGTTAAAAGGAAGGTGGCTAATATAGCTGAAATTGCACTAAAGGTTGATTGCAAGGATAAGCAATGGATCCTTGATAGTGGATGCACTTTGCACATAACGAGAGATAAGAGTAAATTATCAAAGTTATACAAATCAAGAGAAGGCAGAGTCAAGTTTGGCAATGATGATTCACTCAATATCAGTGGTCAGGGGTCAGTGAATATTGGAAAAGGAAAGCTGAAAGATGTTCTGCACGTTGAAGGACTTAGATATAATCTAGCATCTGTCAACCAACTATGCAACGACAACCATAAAGTGATATTCACAAAAACAGGTTGCCAAGTAAAGAGTCAAGAAGGCAATATTGTTGCAGCTGGGAAGAGAACAGCTGGAAATTTGTAAGTGATTGATGAGGATAAGACAAACAGTTGTCTACTTACAAAGGAAGAAGAAAATCAGCTTTGGCATAGGAGGCTGGGACACTTATCACAGAAGAACATGAGGAAGCTGACCACTACTCATGCAATCAGAGACATTCCCGACCTCGGGAGAGAGAAAGAGTACAAGACCAAAGAGTTCAGTTTTGAAGCAGTGCTTGACATTGTGCATACTAATTTGTGTGGACTGATGAGGACAAAAGAGTTGAAAGGTGAGAGGTACTTCATTTTATTTGTTGATGATTATTCAAGAAGGACCTACCTCATGCACCTCAAATAAAAGTCAAAAGTTCTGAATTGCTTCAAGAGATACAGAAGATTGGTTGAAAATGAGAGTGGAAGGAAGATCAAAGTATTGAGGTCAGATCAAGCCACTGAATTTACAAATGAAACTTTTGAAGATTACCTTAAGAAGCATGGTATTCATCATCAGATGGCAGCAGCAAGAACACTTCAACAGAACGGGGTGGTAGAGAGGAAGAATAGAGCTGTGGTTGAAATGGCAAGAACTCTACTACTAGAATCCAAGCTTCACACAAGATTTTGGATAGAAGCAACATTTACAGCCATACGTTTATTGAACAGAGTTTTACTAAGGCCCAATACTGATAAGACTCCATATGAGCTATGGAGTGGGAAGAAGACAACAACCAAGTATTTCAAAATCTTTGGCAGCCTATGTTTTGTGAAGAACAAGGAGCAAAACTTGGGAAAATTCAACACTAGGTCTGATGAAGGCATCTTTTTGGGATACTCAGAAAAGACAAAAGGTTATAGAGTTTTCCTGCATAAGTTGGGAAAAGTAATCACTTCTAGTGATGTGAGAATAGATGAGAACTGGAAAACAATGCAAAATGGAGAAGTTGAGGAAAATGAAGAAGATGACTTCAATGTAGATGAAGAATCAAACCAACTTGAAGAAAAGGAACAAGAAATAAGTTCAGACTTGAAGAAGAGTGAGTCTGAAGATGAAGAAAGAGATCCTCTTGCAACTAAGACTGTACAAGAAAGAAAGCCAAAGAAAACATGGACTAGTGCTCATCAAGAAAATCAGATCATAGGTGACACATCAGTAGGAGTTACAACAAGAAGAAGAATTGTGGGAGCTACTGCTTTACTCTCACAAGTTGAACCTATATCTGTTGAAGAGGTTACACAAGATCTAACTAAACCTCTGTTCACAGAGCTGTTTGAAAAGCACAAATTGAGTCTATCTGTGCAAATGCCTCCTCAAGCCTGAAGTTCAAGTGAATCCTCCATCTCTACTTTGCGAGTTTTTTAGATTTGTAATTGGTTGGCAAAGGGGGAGAGAAGCAACAGTGTAGGGGGAGCTGTTAAGAAAGGGGGAGTGCATATTTAGGGGGAATTGAAACTGCTGCATAGTAGCTTTTGTTATGAGTGTTGCCAACAATTACAAAGGGGGAGATTATTGTTCCCACAGCCTTGTATGGGTTGTAATTGTTGTCAACTAGGTTTAAATGTGCAAGAAGTAAAGTCATATGGAAGGGCAAGAAGGTAAATCCACATGGAAGGGCAAGAACGTAAATTCACTGCGGAAGCCCTATTAGGGTTTCATGGAAGAGAGTATATAAAGACCTTGGAAAACAAAATTAGGGTAAGGCCAACACAATTGAATACACGGCAAAACACCAAACCCTACACAGAAGAACACCACTTGCAAAAGAAAAGAGTAGTCGTAGTGAACAGTGTAGTCGTCGAGTGAATAGTAGCTATCGTGAACAGTGTAACCATTGAGAGAGAGAAGGAGGAGATGGTCGACGGCTGGGCTAAACGAAGAACAACTGTCAAGAAAGAGAGAAAGAGGAGACGGTTGGGCTGAACGAAGAACAAAGGACAAAGAGAGAGAAAAAAGGAGAAGAGGAGCAGCTGTCGGATGAAGAAAGAGAAAACACTTGGAAGATAGAGAAAAGCCATCGACGGGAAGAAGAAGAGAAAAAGAAAATTGTAGCCGTTGTTTGGTGAAGGAGAGAAGAGTACCAAAAGAAAAAACAAAAAAAGGAAAACCGACACACCACCGATACGCCCAAAATCCACCCAAAGAAGAGAGAGAGCCATCGACAGAAGGAGAGAGAAAACGTAGTCGTCGTCAAAGATAGGAGAGAAAACGAAAATTGACCAAATCAAAGCAAACCGGCGGAAGAAGAAATCAGATGGCCATAGAAGAGAGAGATACCGACGACAACAAAGAACAACCGTCGAGAGAGAGAGAGAAAGAGAGAAAAAGGAGACGGCTGGAACAGAGGAGTCGATAGGAAGGAGAGAGAAAACACGACCAAATAAGGGAAAAGGAGAGAAAATTTGGAATAGCCAAAGAGGGGTGGACGAAGAGAGAGAAATCCAGCGGTAAGAGAGAGAAATCCGGCAGGACGGTGAGAGAAATCCGGCAGTTAGAGAGAGAAATCCAGCTAGACAGCAAGAGAGAGAGAAACGGATAGGCGAGCCATGAGATAGTGAGATTGTGAGATAAGGAGACGGGTGAGACCGTGAGACGATGAAAGCAGGAGTTGTGTGATACAATGTAGAGAAGAACTTCAACGAAGCATCGGAAGGAACTCAACGTATTTCCAGATTTCTTCAAGAGAGGTTAGAGAGCGTTGCGGTGAACTTCTAAGCGACAGTGGAGCAACCTTTCAATTCAACAAAAGCAAGAAAAGGTAGAAGAAGGGTAGACACAGTAAGTGACACTCTTTGTATTGTATTTGCTTAGTAATTGCAATAGTGAAAGGAGCAAAGGATTAAGACATCCATTGTAACTGGAATTCTTAAGTATAGTGGATTGTCTCGGTAGAGGGAGAGTCCCTACCACCGTGGATATATGTCACGTTGACGGAACCACGTAAATCTCGTGTGTCCATAATTTGCTCTACGTTTTGTGTTTTGAATTGAGTTGTGAACGCAGCTAAAATATCAGCCAACCCATAACCTAACGAAGACCTAAACAAGAACATCCGAATTGTCTATTAGCAAGGTGTCTGAAAAGTGACTTTGGGAACTATTGTGATTAGTAGGTAGTAATAGATCTACCTTAGTCGAATCTAAGAAAGAGTTCTCTTTTAAGAAAAGGTTGAAGTTGTTCACTTACCTGCGAATTGCGAATTGTGGTGATACTGATTCACCCCCCCTCTCAGTATCATAAACTAGTAGATTCTAGGGAGAAGTCAGGAACTTCAATTATCTAAAAGAAACAAATTCCTTAATAAGGTCACATTTATTATAAGTCACATAAATGAGTTCAATTTGATTTTTCATCAATTAAGCTTAGTGAATATAAATTTTGATGAAGTGGTTAAGGTTTTATTTTATAGTCTTATTGCCAAAAAGTTGAAATATCATTGTTACTGTAATAATAGTTCATTTGGTTCATAATAATTGCAATTTAGTGCAATTTAAGATTTGATCTTAAGTGAAGATATTCATAAGAGAGAATTTAGTATGTTATCTAGATTTGGTTCTACCTCAAGTGTTAAAGGTAAAGGAAGAATAACTTAATGTGATGACAATAAGGTCAAATTGAAATCCAAGAAAAGGAATAAATCAAAATTTGGTATTACATGTTAGAATTATGGTTGTAAGGGTTATTTTAAGAAAGATTGTAAGCAATCAAAGAAATTAGGATAAAGATTTTGTAAATGAAATAATTGAAAACATCTTGAACACTTTGATTCTAAGCACTTATAGTCCAATGGAGTTTAGATTCTAAGTTTTTAGGGCAATTTTCACTTAATCTTGCATAAAATTTACATGTAGAATAGTGTTGCTAGTAATTTTTAAAAAATTCATCTTGCTAATGATGAACTATTGGATATAGTAAGGAAGGATAATGTTTATGTCAACACATCAAATAGATATATGTGAAAGATAAAAAATATCATATACATTTCAAGATTGAAAAGAAATTTGATCTTTATAGGGCAACTTAATGAAGAAGGACATTTTATAACCTTTATTAGTGAGTTATGGAAAAGGAAATAAGACTAGGACATTTTATATGATCTCAAACATAAAGGATTCAATAGGAGTTATTGAGTTAAGAATTGATTCTAAGATTTGACTTTGTAGGCTTAAATATATGAGTAAAAAAGGAATGAAAGTACTTGTAGAAAATGGTAAGTTGCTTAGTAGAAAAATTATGGATATTAATATTTGTGAGGACTATATTTACAATAAGTAGAAAAAAGTCAGTTTCTCCAAAATTGGAAAGACACCCAAGATGTAAAAACTTAAGCTTGTGCATATTGATATTTGAGGTCATTCTATAATAACATCCTTATGTGACTTACTTTATTTTGTCACTTTCATTGATTATTCCACTTAAAAGGTATAAGTTTATTTTTTAAAATATAAGTTTAATGTGTTTATAACTTTGAAGAAGTGAAAAAATCAAGTAAAGAATGAATCTTTCATAAAAATAAAATCTTTGAAATCTAATAATAGTGATGAGTATGATAATAAAAACTCAAGGATTTTGATGCAGCTAATGGGATTCAAATGGAAAAAATAGTTCTGAAGTGTCATAACATAATGATATCATTAAGTACATGAATAAAACCTTGAATGAATGTGCCAAGAACACGATAATACATGCTTAATTACCAAAGATATTTTGGATTGATGTTGTCAACATCGCAGTTATTTGATTAATTGAGTATTATCTATTTTCTTAAATGAAGAAATACTAAAGAAGGCTTTAATAGCTAAAAAGGTAAATTTTTCACACCTAAAAGTCTTTGGTTATGTCTCTTACATACATGTAGATTTTGATGAAAGGAGTAAATTATATTCTAAATGTTACAAGTATTTCTTCATTAGGTATGAAATTAATAAATTTAGATATCATCTTAGAATGATTAAAATAGACAAATCATTAGAAGTATAGATGTCATATTCAACGAAAATGTTGTCTAGAAAAATAAACATGTTGCAAAATTTGGTAGTATAAGAAAGCATGCTAGAAAATAGAAATATACTAAGTTGAAGAAAATTTTACAAGATGATTTGGGTAAAAGAGTGTCAAAAAATTTTTAAAACATTTTAGTATAGTTAAAGTCTTTTACACTAGTAGTAGCACTGGTGACAAATTTTGATAGAATATCTAAATTTCCATAGTTGTTCTCTTCTTGTATTATTTATTGTTGATTGATAGAGGTGAACTAAATTTCTTTGATGAAGTAATATAGGTTGAAAATTCCACTAATTGGAAGTTAGCTATAAAAGAAGAAATAAAGTCATCGCTAAAAAAAAAAAAAAGACATTAGAATTGACTCAATTACCAAAAGGAAAAAGGCACCAAACAACAAGTGGGTTTACTAAGTCAAAAAAAAATGATGGTAGTAAGAGATACAAGGCAAGGTTGGTTGTAAAGGGATTTTAGTAGAAAGAAAGTATAAACTACTTTGAAATTTTCTCTTTAGTCATGAAGATATTAACAATTCAATTATTTTTTGACCATTATTGCATCTAAAACAAATTATGGCAAAATAGCTTTCCTTTATGGCAATTTAGAGGAAGATATTTACATGATGCAATTAAAAGCTTTTTTAGTTCTTAGAAAGGAAAATTTTGTGTGAAGACTTAATAAAAGGTTATATAATTTGAAAAAAAATCTTAGGTAATGGTATAAAAAGCTTAATGTCTTTATGTGTAAATGTAGTTTTAAGAGATGTGACATGGATAATTGTTGTTACTTTAAACAATTTAACAATTACTCTGTTATTTTGCTTTTATGTGTAAATAATATGTTTATTATAGGTTTTAGCATTCAAAAAATTAATAATTTTAAGTCAGATTTGTCAAATGAATTTATAATGAAAGATCTTAGAGTTATAAAAAGAATTCTTAAGATGAGAATTGTGATGGACAAAGAGGTTAATACCTTGAAACTATCATAAGCTATTTATATTAAAAAACTGTTGAATCGATTTAAAATATAAGAAGCAAAGTTAGTTAACACTCCTTTGACTAATTACTTTAGGCTTTCAAAGGAATAATCATAAAAGACAAATGAGTATAAGTAGATGTCGAGAGTTCCTTATGATTTAGTAATTGGTAGTTTTATATATGTTATGGTTTGTATCAAACCTAACATAGCATATGTAGTAGGAGTTGTAAATAGGTACATGACTAATCTTGGTAAGTGACATTAAAAGGTCATTAAGTGAATTTTTCACTCCTTGAAAAGTAGTATAAAAATAGACCTCTGTTTTAGGAAGAATAGTATAAACTTGTAAGACTTTGTTAATGCATATCTTAATAGAAATATTGATAGTAAAAGGAGCACAGTAAGTTGTGTTTACACTTTAGACGACACTATTATTAGTTAGGTATTTTAACTATAAAATATTATGACTCTATCAATTATTAAAATTAAATGTACTGTGATCATTAAAGCTAGTAAGGAATTGATTTGGTTAAAAAAAAGTTCTTAAGAGAACTAGGCAAGCTATAAGGAAGTAATATTCTTTTTTGTGTAATTTATTTTGCTAAAAATCTCGTATTTCATATAAAATACAACATATCCAAGTGAAGTATATTTCAAGGATTGGTTATAACATTATAAGACATTAGTGTAAAGGTTGGGGTCCAGGCCAACAATGTGCTAGGTTACATGTATGCATTAGTGAGGCATACATCACAAACTAGATGATTTAAGAATGTGCACTAAGCTAGCATGACCTTAAGTTCCATGAAAATTAGGAAATCACTAATGGTGCTTCCTAATAATATAGGTATGTGAGTAGTGAGCAATATGTGTGCTGATTAAACTTTTTGAAGTGTCTAATTCCTCCTTAAAGATAAAATGATATAGAGGTGTTGTTGGCTAAAATTGTGACAACACTTATGAACAACTTGGAGTAGGGAAATTATGCCATCCAAGTAGGAAAAAGTAAGGTAAATGCAATGTTCAAGGAATTTAAACATAAAGCATGAAATTAGGAAGTGGGGCACTTTCCTAAACCATTAACCCATGAAATCATGTTATCCACTAAGATATGATTGGTTTGATAGCAACGTTATGCAAGCCTATATAGTTGGAAGTGTTAACTATAAACTCTATAATTAGATTTAAGCAACTAAAGGCTTATAACAGAGACAGATTCTCACATACAACTAAAGAGTGAAAAGTGAAGGAAACACTTAAGTGATAATTGGCATTGTATCTACTATATGCGTTTATGAAAACTAATAAAAGGTTAAAAAGGTTTCCACATGTGTTGTGCTTATCACTTTACTTATGTGCATTTATGTGTTCTTAAGTGAAAATACATTTCTTATGTTATTATGTGTAAGTTTAGCTGAGAACAAGAGGTGTCTTAGTAATATCACAAGGCCAAAATTTTGAGTAAAAAGATTAGTTATGTTGTAGCTAATATCAAAGCACTAGGGTTTAATTTATTGTTAATGGATTAATTTTTGATATGGTGCAAAAGCAAGTGATTAAGATTGAAAAGGCTCTTAGTAATGTCCTTAAGGAGCAAGCTTTTTTTATTTTAGCAAGGTTCAAAGAGCTTGAAAATTTGTATGCTTATTGCAACTAATTATGATAGTCTTGATTTTGTATTGATTATTTGCATGGATGATATAGAATGTGATGTTGCTATCCTCAAAAGGGCAATAAGCAACCTACCTAGCAATAGAGTAGATGGTTTATTAAAGATGAAGGTGCCTAAACCTAAGGTCTTTAAGAGTGAATGTGATGTGAAAGTAATTAAAAACTTCTTATAAGATATGGAGCAATAGTTTAAAGTTGCTTATGTGGTAAATGTAGAAAAAGTGATGCTCACTACCATGTATCTTGCCAAGGACACTAAGCTGTAGTGGTAAACTAGGCTTAACAATAATGTAAGCATGAGTAAACCTTAGATTAAGACTTAAGACATGTTAAAAAAAATATAATTGAAAGAGAAATTCCTACCTACAATACATCATAGGTTGTAAGGAAGTCACTAAAATGATTAAAACATAATGATATGGTATATGACTATGTCAAGGAGTTTAATTCCTTGATGCTTAACATTCATAATATGCCAAATAAAGATAAGCTTTTTAATTTCATTTTGAGACTATAACCTTGGGCATAAATCAAGCTAAAAAGGCAAGGTGTGAAGGACTTGCTCTTAACAATTATTGTTACTAATAACTTAATGGATTTTTTAATTAACACATTAATTCTTCTAGTAACAAATATGCCTAAGATAAAGGCAAGAAGAAAAAGGAGGACTCTTAGGAATGCAACCAAAAGGAGGACAACAAAGGAAAAGACAAAGTTATTACTTCAAACAAGGTAAAAATAAAATAAATTCTAATTGTTTCATTTGTAATGGTCCACACAAGACAAAGAATTGTCCAAAAAGGGAATAATTAAATGCCTTAGTAGCTAAAAAGGGTGGTAATAATGCTAGTTTAAATGATGGAAACCCCTTTCGAGTTAATCGTACATAACTAACCAATGCTATGCATGCAAAACTTGACTAACAACTTAGCCTAATTTACGTTAGAATCAGGTTAGGTATGTAAAGGTTGTTGGTGATGGTGGATTTTCATGTAAACCATAACTTTATAGTCAAGCAGGTGGTGAGCTCACTTGGGAAAAATGTGAGCAAGAGTGATAGTCATATGAAGGTAATTAACTCGATAGCATGTAACGTTCTTGGAATGACAAATAGGTTGAGGTAACCTTTGATCAATGGATTGGTAAATTTGTTTTCTTTGTAATGTTGTTGGACATTTTTTATGTGATCTTAGTATTGGATTCATTCTTGCAAGCAAAAATTGCATTGACGCATCATTTAGGTGGCTTATAATCATAAACAAGAATCAGCAATACTTTGTTAGATGTTGGCACACAAACAGAGGTTAAAGTCAATGTTACAATATCGCAAGACATTAGCATACAGGTTAGGGCCTGAGCCAACTATTAGGTATAATGTCCACATGAGCTAGGTGTGTATTATAAACCTAACAGTTTAAGAGTGTGCACTAAGCAAGCATGACCTCAAGCCTTATAAAAATTAGGAGATTATGGGTGTTGTTTCCTAATAACATGTGCATGTGACTAATAAGTATCATGTGCACTGAACAAACTTTTAAAAGAGTTTGACTCTTTTTTAAAGATAATAAGATATAAAGATGCTGTTAGCTAACATATAAGCAAACAACTTAGAGTAGGTAGATTGTGTCATCCAAGTAAGAGGAAATGAGGAAAGTGTAATGTTCAAGACACCTAAACATAAAACATGAAATTGGAAAGTAAAGGCACTTTCATAGATCACTAATCCATAAAATCATGTAATTTACTAAAACATAATTGGTTTGATAACCAACTCATGTAAGTCTGTAGTTGAAGGTATTAATTGCAAATTTCATAAACAAATGTAGATAGTCAAAGGCTCTTACTATTTTTAAGGGTTGCTTCCCTTCTTTAATAGATGATAATAATAGGTTTTTACTTTTTTTTATTACAAAAATACTTTAGGGCCACATAAATTTGAACATAAGGTGGCTACACAAAATGTGTTATTTTCTCTTATAACTAGTCACATGATATTAAAAAGAGTTTTGTGAAATTTTTGGAAACCATAAAAAAGAGAATTAGTACTAATAGGTATGGATAAAAAGTTTTCATAAAACACACTTTAATAAAATTATAAGAAAATAATTTAAATATTATATAATAAAATTACAAAAACACTTTATAAATTTAATATAACATTTTAATAAAATTATATGCCAACTTTACAATTATATGTGACAATTTAGAAATTATACTTGATACTTAAATAAAATTATAGAACATTTTAAAAATATAATATGAATACTTTAATAAAATTATGTCTCCTTTAAAATTATATACTACACTTTATCAAATTGCAAACACCTATAAATTGGATATTACACTTATAAAAAAATTTGATTTGCCTATCATGTCCTTTTTCTTAATCTTTTTTTAATAAAATTTTAAAACTAAAATGAACAACTAAGATTGAGGGATACATGTATATGCCCCCATACCTTAATAAAGCGTGACCACATAGTCAACTTCTTTTATTATTGTAATTGTCATGAAATCACTTAAGATTAGTATTTTCTTTTCCTTTCATTTCCTTATACCCTAGCCTTAATCCAAAATAGTGCAAACTGTTATGCAGTTTGTTACCATGTATGTGTACAAATCAAAAAAAATTATTCTTAGGCTACTTATTCTATAAAGGTTATGTGCAATAGTAACAATTATTTAGACATACAAATGATTATCCAAAAATATAAATAATTTGTGACTTGTGCACTTAAACATAATTTGGAATTATGCTTTAAGACATATATTAACCCTTAATGAAAATATACAAATTTTTAAACTATATTTTAATATCAAATGTAAAACATAAATTTATTTATAATTCATCAATATCATGAATCTTAAAACTATATACTTTCACAAAATTAAAAAAACAAATACATTAATTCATTTATAATTTACTTGATTAATTCCTTTTAAGTTTCACAAAGTTGCAAGTATACACCTTCAAAATTTAAGTTACGCACAAAATTTTGCTTTAGGATTATCAAAATTAAAAATTAGACTACTTGAAAATTTAAAAATTGTTTTAAATTGTCAATTAAATGTCACTTTTTTATGGTAAAATTTTCCTTTACTATTTTGTAGTTGAGATTATATAAATGTTTT